>CAJVRN010000017.1:7807500-8260000 GCA_911728415.1 Lagocephalus sceleratus | reverse complement strand
GCTTTGAGCTTTTGTTTTCCGTGGAGAGCCCACTGTCGTGTTTCTCCATCAATGTTTGCCACTGCCTCAGATTTGTGTATGGAAAACATCCGGTGGACACGGATGCGCTTTCGTCATGCGATTTTGCACTATTACTATATTAATTGGCACCCGCGTCGTTTTAAAATTAAAACGTTGCATTTTTGTGGTTCAAAGCGCTAAGATTGTTTCATCTCGTCTCACTTTTGTGCGTCTTTCTCTTCCTGTCACGTCCACGTGTATTTGCTGCTGTGCGCCTCGGCCACTAGATGTCGCTGTTGTACAGGGATTGCTGCGGCGCTCCCGCGCAGCCGCTCACACCAGCGCGGTGTCAGGGGAGGATTCTGGAGTAAATATTAACGTTTGTGGGATTTTTTTTTTTTTTTTTTACTTTGAGCTGTGTCATTGTTTGAGTTTCAGCCATTCACCTGCAACAAGCGCGGCCATTGTTGTCGTTATCATCGTCTGCGAGCCGCAGCCGTCGAGTACAAAGAAAGAAAGGAAAAAAAAAAAAAATGAAATAATTCACAGAGCGTGGTGCGCCTTCCTGTTGCTGAAAGAACTGGAGCCTGGCAATAAGCTCTCCCTGTTGGTTGTCATGGGAAGGCGTTCTGTCTCTGTTGTGGGTGCCGTGGCTTGTAAGAGGACACAGGGGAAAGTCGACTGAGCCCTGGGCCATCTCAGTTGTCACTGGGTGTGACGGCGCCAGGTTCCCCGTGACACGCTTGGTCTTTTTAAGACCGCTAAAATGTGAAGGAAACCAGAATCCCGGTGAAGGCACACACACACACACCGGCAGTAATACCCGTCTGTTTGGTTTTCACAACACCGAGGGTAGAAATAGGGGAAGGAAACGAGCCAGACGAGAAAAACTGGTTTTCTTTCTTCGCCATTACACAAGGGAAAACTGCCAGTGGCTCTTTTTTGTTTTTTTCCCCCTTGTTTGTTTCATAAGAGCGCTCTCTGCTATTGAACTGTGAACATACAATTTGCTTTATCACCTCTATATACTGTTCCTTGGCTTGGGAGGAACACACACACGCACGCACGCGCGCGCGCAGCTCTGTATGACTCGACTTGTTGAATGCCAGCACCCTGCCCTCTGTGAGGAGTGTTCAAGGTTCAGGAAGATAACGAGAGGTGAGTGGCTGACGGCAGAGCTCGTGTTATGTTACCAGAGGCTCATATCAGTTTACAGCAGGTTGGGTGGAACCGCGGCTGACTCCACACCGTCGGTCCTCTGGCAAAACCAGGAAGCGGGGCAGGGAAAGGACGCTTGGAGAAGGCTAATCGAGGGCTTCCTGTTGTTCCCGAGCCGAGCGTTACCATGGGCGAGGGGGGGCGGCTGCTGCTGCTTCTGCCGCTGTGTGTGTCGGGACTCGTCCGCTCCTCGGGCGCCTTCGTGTTTTGGACGGCCGTCGTGGAGGTCGAGTACAACAACGGCCGCGAGAACCTGACCAAGTCCTGCGAGTGCGGGGTGTTCGGCCGCAACTCCGAGCTGGCCGTGGCCAGGGGGAGCGTGGCCCTGCCCGTCGGGGACCCGGAGGGCTGCGGCCCGGACCCCGTCTACGACCGCAGCAACGGCACCCCCTGGATAGCGCTGGTCAAACGGGGCAACTGCACCTTCAGCGAGAAGATCAACGCCGCCGAGCGGCAGGGGGCGGCCGCCGTGGTGGTGTTCAACAGCGACGGCACGGGCGACAGCGCCAGCCACATGTTCCACCCGGAGGCGGCGGGCGCCGTCGCCGTCATGGTCGGCAACAGCCTGGGCGAGGAGGTGGCGCGGATGCTGAGGAACGGGACGCGGGTGCTGATGGCGATCGAGCCGGGCAAGCCGCGCGGCCCCTGGATCGACACCTACTGGCTCTACCTCCTGTCCATCGCCTTCTTCGTGGTGACGGCCGCCTCGGTCACCTACTTCATCTTCCTGTCGGCGACCCGCCTCTACAGGCTCAACAGGCACCGGCGGGACGAGCGGAGGCTCAAGTCGGAGGCCAAGAAGGCCATCCGGCGCCTGCGGCTGCGCACGCTCGCCCGCGGGGACGAGGAGGCGGACTCGGAGTCGCACGTCTGCGCCGTGTGCATCGAGTCGTACAAGGCGGGGGACGTGGTGACGGTGCTGACGTGCGAGCACATCTTCCACAAGGGCTGCATCGAGCCCTGGCTGCTGGAGAAGAGGACCTGCCCCATGTGCAAGTGCGACATCCTGAAGGCCCTGGGGGTCGAGGACGAGCCCAAGGAGAGCGCCGGGCCGCCGCGGGACGCCACCGTCGTCACCGTGGTGGGGGGGGAGGCCATGTACGAGGTCCCGCTCACCGACCCGGGGAGCCCCGGCGCCGAGAGCGCGCAGCACCTCTACGACAACGGGGCCTTCGAGGGCGACGCCGCGAGGGGCTGAGCAGGAGGCGACGGGAGCGAATACCGGGCGGGATGCGTTCCGGGGTCCCGGGTCGGAATCGGTTGTTTCTGGGACGTATTCAAGCACAGACACGATTTAATAACTCTGATTCTTCTACGAGAAACCCTGTCGATGTTGTAATTCAGGAGCGGTGCAATGTACTCTGAGAATCAAGTCAGTGGACAAGACCCCCCCCCCCCCGTCTGTCTAGGGGCCTGTAATTCCTCGGTGGGCTAATGAAGATTCCTTATTTAATGGTAAGAATGATTTGTGACGAGCGCGAGCACGCCCGCTGACGTCGGGTCAAATTGCTGCTTTGCATAGCAAACGAATCGAGCCTGGCAACAGGAAGCAGAGGTTCGCCTCCGTTTATCTCTTTAAAATCGGGGGCCGAATTTCCTTTCGCAAACAAGCGTCCAGCTGCCTCCGGTCTCCTATCATTGACAGCGTTTTAACCAGCTTAAGTTAAGCAGCTGGAGGTGGGTTTCTGCTCTCTTGTTTTGACTGGCAAGTTTGTTTCTGTTCCTCTTTCTGGGTGGCGGGGGGGGGGTGGATGTACAAAACCCTTATATTTTATATATAATATGCACCCAAACACGCAGTTTCTGTCCATCTAATTGAGTATGTCGTCTTTGTTTGCACTGGTTGTACAAAAAATGTCCTGCATTATTTTTGTCTTTGATTTGTTCTGTTAAAAAAAATAACAAATCTCCCTGAACAGGGCTTCCAGATTTTCTACCTCTGAACTGTCTCGCGGTTAAAACGCTCTCTTTTACTGTAACCAAAGGAAACTTGTGGCCCCTCTGTAACAGTGATTACGGTACTTTGATGTATTTTTCCGGCTTCGATAATTTGGACGGCTGTTTTACAGATTCATAAGAGTCTTTGACTGTCCTGTCAAAAAAAAAAAATTGGATTTTATTCTCTTTGTGAAATCACATTGATGCTCACTACAATGCAATAAATCCCTCAAAATGAGGCCCCCCCGCTTATGAACAAGAATCATGCGCGTGTGTGTGTTGCCTTCAGAGTAAAGGGAGCAAAGCTGCGATTGCGCAGGTGCGGGGGGGGGGTGGTGTTGGGGGGGTCAGGAATCATCTGGACAGTCATCCTATCAGGATGTGGTGTGTAATATATGAGCGAGGAGACGACCCACCCGAGGACGCTTACAGAACATATGACAGCAGAATGGAACAATTTGGCCAAGGGCATCGACAGCCAAGTCTGTAATAAAATTACATAACCTCACAAGACCATTGAGTCTGTTTTTCCATGACAGTCGAGGATTTAAAAAAAAAAACAAAAACCCTCTGATACTGTCGTTAAGCGATATCTCTTGTATCGGTGTTTATGGCGAGGAGAGATTAAATCCCTGAAGATTAGGTTTTGTTTTCCAGCTGGGCTGTTTCAGGTGTCACGCGGAGCAATTTCAGCGAGCTTATTACGGTCTGGAACTTGCCCTGACTCATTTAACTCATCCCGTCTCCCCTCCAGCGTCAGGGTGGCGTGCTTTGGACTCCAGGCCGGCTTTATGGGCTAGTTATAGCCGTATCACAGCGAGACAAAGATCCAATGAAGAGCTAAGTGGCGGGCCAGATGGAGAACAACTGGCAGGCGCGGGCCAAGGAGGCACGCTCCGCTCAGCGGTGGCGCTCCTCTGATTTATTGCACTTGTTAAGAAGAAAATTGAGTCAGAAGGTTTTCATTTCATGGCAAACTAGACTGTGGCTGGATTCGAATGTTGCGCTTGACCTTCTGGTCCAGATAAAAATCTGAGAGCGGAATTAACTTCCGCGGCTGAACCGGGGTTTTATCTGTTCCTGCGCGGTTTCATCACAGTCGATATCTCCGCAACGCGCAACCACGTTTGGGGTTTGTCAAAGGGGCCCTGTGTGTGCAGGCGCCTGCGCCCCCAGCGCCCCCTGCTGGACACACCCCCCCGTTTACTGTAAAGTCGAGCCTGCCCGTCTTCGCTGCAGTAATAAAAAGCCATATAATGTGATTTAGTCCTGTGTTTGTAGAGGTTGATTGTTTTAGCATTGATGCGGCAGCAGGGCCCTGCTCTGATTGTAGGAGGACAAATGACACTAAGTGAGGGAGATTAAATTTAAAAAAAAACAAAAAAAAAACCAAAAAACACTATTCTTTTTCTGCTGCCTGGTACCAAAGGAAAACCAGGGATTTTCCACCGCTCCTCGACGCGAAACCTACGGCGGCGCGCAGGTCTGGGCTACTGCCACTGACTCACAATTCACTCACATGATGAGTCAGAGAAGATGGATGGATTAATCGAAGAGCAAATTTAATAAGGACAGTGACCTGTAAAGCTTGGATACAGTGTGATCTCATTTACGGGAGCAAGAAAAACATGCATATTTTGCGTCATAATTTCTCTTTGTCCTGCTATCTGCTGAAAATAATGAAATTACAGTCAGTCTGGGTTGTGTTGTCCCAGACTGAGTAATTATCTTTTTTAGGGGAAGGAATGTGATTAGAAAAGTGCAATAGCAAACAAAAGATTTAATTTGGAAAGTACAGAATAAAGAATTCTCTCCTTGACTCTCACTGTCTGCCTTTGCAACAGTCCATTAGTCAATAGACCAGACCTCCACTTAATCCTCCATCTTTCACTGGTAATATGGAATAACAAGTGGATCCGAGTCCAGAACCCAGCCGCTGGCCTTCTCTCACCAGGGACGCCTCCACGTCTACGTGCGTTTCTGACACTTCCACCGGGTTCCAGGCGGGAGCCCGAGCCTGACCTTCCTCCTTCCTCCCCCGCCGTCGCCCAGATCACAGGGTCACCTCATCCTGTTGGAACCTCCCCTCTCCTGCCCCGTCCCGTCTGGGCCTCTGACGTCTTTGCTGCCGTCGAAGGGAAGAGAGGAAACGGTCAAGGCAGAAAGGCATCCCAGCGGGGCGGGGAAGGAAGTGATGTCACGCGGTTATCTCTGCCACACAATGGCTGCCTCGGGGGGGTCAAGAAAAGAAGGACGCTTGGCTTTTTTGCCGCTGGTCTGCAGAGTTTCACCATCTGCTGATGGAGGATTCAGTTAAGAGGAGCTGATAATCTTTATTGATTTTTTCTTTTTAAAAGCTAAGGGAGAGACAGCCTGGAATATCAGGGACAATTTTCAGTCGTTAATTTCTCAATGTATGATCATTAATCGGGTATAATTAGTCTGGATTCTGAGCAGTTCATTGGTCAATGACTGCTCTAATAAATTGTGTGAGTCACTAATTTATCTGCTCCCTTCTTTTTGCTGTGGACTTTGTGAAGCAAAATGGAGCCTTTTGGGGCTTCTGACCAGGTTGCGTGTTTTATTTCTCCCAGCTGAGATGGTTGGAAACATCGCACAAACACCACAAATGGCTGTGAAACACACACACACACACACACACATGCACGCACACGCGCGCACACACAAATGGTATCAGGCTGATTTATACAGAAGGTAATAACAGCTGCTGCCTCTGCTGCTGTGTGGAGCAGCGCACATTTGGTATTCTGCTGCTGCAGATTCTAAACATTCCCAACATTTGTGTGTGTAATTAAGTCAGAGCAACCCTGAACTCTCATCAATTACACACACAGACACACAGACACAGACACAGACACACACACACACACACCTGGGTAAGGCAGGAGGCGGGAGAGAAATAAAGACGTGCTCCGCGCGTCTGGAGGAAAGGGTGTGAGACGCAGGTCTGCATTTGAAATCGTCTTCTGTCTTCTGGCTGTCCGGGTCGGCCCGGTCCCACACTTATCAAACCAATTTACCCAGAATAACTCCCAGCCTTTGTGGGCTTTCCTCCTGATAAAACACCTTGTCAGTGGATTATGCCATCACAGGGAGATATTCCGCGGTCACATCTGGAATGCCTGATGGCCTGAAGCAAGGCTTCGGCTGAGGTTTTCAAACTGCCACTCTGCACAGCGCGACTAACGAATCAATGCTCTTCATCAGCCCCTGCCAGTTTCTGTCATTCCGCTCACGCCCGTCTGACTGGAGGCTTACTTTTCGGAAATGTCAATACGTTCTAAATGTGCGTATGCTAAAACCTGTCCCCCTCTTTCCCAGCAGTCCATCCATCCGGTCTGATTAACTCCTCATGTGTCCCGTTGCCCGTGGCGATTATTTAATGACCCATTTTCTTAATTGCAGAGAACTGGCAGGACAAAGAGAAGCCAAGGAGGCATTCTGGAGAGAGGAGGTGTTTGCGTAAGGAAGAGGGCCGATAAGAATGAGCTGTTCAAATCTGAAATATGAATTCAGCACCAGTCGGTACAGGATGCAGGCAGCTGTGTCCACACTTGTCTCATCCCGGGAGCGGGGAATTTTCCCTGCTCTGCCAGGGGTGCGTGTTGTGTTTGTGTAGGTTTCCATGTCTCCGAAGCGCTTCGACAGGCTCTCCGTGGCTCTTCCTGATCCCGTTCCGTGTCGTGAACGCGCTCTCTCCTGACTGCAGCACACATTGTCAACAGTCACCCCGTTCACTGCAGCCATCTGTCACATGCCTGCCTGGGCTTCCCTACGCAGTTTGTCCACAAGCTGTGTCCGCCATTTGGTCTGCTAACAAAAGTCACTCCGAGGTTTGTCCTAATTTTTGTACAGCAAAGGTCAGAGCTGGGACACGGCTAATGCCTGGCTACTATTTCACAGAGTTACAATCGACAACCAAAGTTAGAAGACTTAGTGAAAGAGTCTGAAACCGCGGGGTTGGCTCAACGAGTATTTAAATGAGATTTAGAAAGATTTTGTCTTCTTAGGTGCAAGATTTGCACAAATTATTACACCAGATTTGCCCAGTTTGATGTGGTCTCTGTGTGTGTTTGTGTGTGTGTATGTCTGTGTGTGTGTGTGTTTTTTCTTGTGCTTGCAACATATTGAGTACCAAAATCCACATTCTACTAGGCTGGCCCTCACATCAAAGCACTGTTTGTTTGAGGGTTAAGATGTGGTTTAGGTTTAGGTCAAGGGGTTAGTTGTGATGGTTTTGGTTAGAGTTAGGAGCTGGAGAATGCAAGGTGTCTATGACAGTCCTCACAAACCACAAGGATGAGTGTATGTGTGTGTATATGAGTGTGCATGCACGTGTGTGAACTTGTGATCTGTCCAGGGTACGCTTCCTTCCTGACAGCCTGCTTCCGCATCAGCTTTTCCTTGAAACTCTGAGGACTAAGCGTTTTTAAGCAGAATGTAGTTGGATGGAGGTCAAACGTTTACTGTGGGTCGACATGCGTCTCTGGTGTTGCCATAGAGATGTACGTGATCAGATCTGGCTTCCTCCTGCTCACCTGAACGTCCCCTCACTTCAACACATCACCTTCTCAATCGCAGTAATGACCCTTTTCAGCCACTAGATGTCAGTGTTTCTGCTGAGAATGAAGCCCAGAAACTATAGCTTCCTGCTTCTCCTTCATCATCATCATCATCATCATCATCATCATCATCATCATCATCATCATCATCATCATCTTCTTCTTCTCTTTGTTACCACCTTTTTTTGTGTCCAGCTTTATTAAGTTTCTGCTTCCAAGCAGAAAACGAAACACAACTGTTACGCCAGATCTTAAAAGTAGCTGCCGCACAGTTGTACCCCATGTATCGCCTTTAAAGCGAGTAGTCTGCATTTTGCTGTACAGCTTGCCTCTCTGCCAGGCGGCCATGACAGCCTGGGCTTGGCTGCAACTGTACTGTACAACAGATGCTTTCACACTGTGAAGTAATAAATATGTAGATGGGAAAGCGAGAGGGATGGGAGAGGGTGATATGGTAATGGGGTGGGAACAGAGGATGGCTGTAGCACTGCTTCAGTCTGGTGGGCAATTTAGATGATAGGAACAATGATTTATTAATCATAGATTTTCCGGGCAGAATGATTGTGTTGAAGGGGATCTTCGGGGTAACATACAGAGCAATCTCATTTCAGGCCTTCTAATAATGTTCAGCGCTCCGGCGCTGTGTTCTTCTGAGGCCAACGTGCGATGGGATCCGATTTCATTTTAAGCAGGAGGATGTAATGATAACATATGAAGTCACGGATGCCACGAAAAAACAAATCTCAGCGCGGTCCGTGGCGCCCTGATTTCGCAGCGATTACGTCGGGGGGCGGCCGCGAAGACGCAGAAAATCATGTTTTGTCGGAGAGCGGCGAGATGACTGCCAACAGAGCGGGCGTACCAGACGACAGAGGGTGCGCGGCGGGGTCGGGGAACGACCCGGCGTAAGGAAATACAAGCTGAAATAAAACGTGAATGGACCACACAGGCTGCGCAGAGGAATCGGGCAGCTCGGAGAACGGGCTCGGTTGGCCCGCAGTTAAAAATGGCTGAGTAGGATCAAAAGTACAGAACGGCTTAACTGCCTCTTTGATCACATTTGACCGTAGATGAAGTGGTTTTGTAGTGGCTGTTTTTCTGATGTTTTCTGACGGACGCCATCCATCGCTGAATGCACCCAGTCAGCTGGAGAGCTCACGCTTTGACTGTTTCCGGCGTGACAGCCTTTCTGGTATTGGGTTTTCTTTCTTTTTCTTTTTCTTTTTCCTTTTTTTTTTTTCTTTTTCCAATCGCCCGTAGAAACCAAAACGGCCCATCGGCAACGTCTCATCTCGTGATGGAAAAGTTGAGTGCCAACCCTTGGTTCATAAGACCATAAAGGCCTAGATTTGGCCATCACTCAGGTTCAGCCGCGGCTGTTACGGTAAGGCTGAGATTGTTTCTGATGAAAATGAGTCAAGTTATAGCTCCGAAACGATTTCCTCTGGTTCGTTGAGATTGTAAAAATCAGCCCATCATCCGTGTCTAATCTTTATGCCACTGCTCTCCTGAGGCTTTTATCCGTTTAAAAGGTATCTGGTTTACCCGCGACATTTGGGGAAAATGTTTTGGCTGTGTTTATGGGCGCACACTTCTGTCCTCATCACGCTGGCTCCGGCCGACCTTAACATTTACATCAGTCACATGAAAATGATAAATCGGCCATAAAGCTGCGATTGCATCGAACTCCGCCGCCGTGACAGAAGAGCAAATTGTCTGTCAGTGAGACGTTCGGGCGCTGCTTCCCGGTCCCCGCTGGCACATGCTCCCAGCGTGTCCTCCTTTGTGGGACACGGGACAAAAGGTGTTTTCGCTGGAAGAGAGCAGAAGTCTTTGTCCTGATGGTAAATATGTGCAGGCATGAGTTACATCCCGGCGACTCCTCCTTTGTCCGGGCTGTGGGAGAGCTGGTTGAAATAGAGGCCTGAGCAGAGTCAGTTGATCAGGACTCATGAGCCGTCTCCTTCACGAGGACGTCGGACTCTGTCCACGTTCCCCTTGAGCCCCTCCTCCTCTCAACCCCTTTTTAAGGGTCTGCTGCTTTCTTTTTCTGCGGTTTACTGCAGCCCCCCCCCCACCTCCTCCACATTAACTTTCCTGAAGTTTAAGGCTGCAGAGATCTCGGTCTGCGACACCTGAGGGCGGCTTCTTCATCTCTTCTTCCCGCCTCGTGGCAGAAACTATCTGCACTCGTGCGGATGTGGCCATGCTCAAAAGTACTTAAATGGCATGTCCTGGAGTGCTGTTTTAAAGTGATTTACCACAGAGACCAGGGCTGTGAGGAGGCACCGGCTATTATCTGCTACAGTAGCTTTCCACCCAGACAGCGACAGGCCCGCCGTCCCTCTTCTGACACTGATACAGACGGGAGCCTCCTCCTCCTCAGCCTTCTTCTCAGAAATTCCCTCGTGCCAGATTCAGGGAAAAACTCAGTCTCTTCCTTTTTTTTTTTCTTTTCTTCTGACACCACGGGGTTCCAGGAAAGCAGATATGAAGGTTATCATCTTTATGCTGTAGACGAAGGTCGGCGCTAGGTTTCTAATGATGCTGCTGGTGCTCTGCTCTCCTCTGGGGCTCCTCATTTTGATAAGCGAGGGTGTAGGGGTCACGGTACTCGTCCAAAAACATTCTTTCGTTACTGCATCTCTGTGCTCTTTTGGAACATTTCTGAGCATCTTTTGTCTTCTCAGGTTTCTGTTTGTATCTGGAAGCCATTTTGTGTTTGTTGGAAGGTAAGTGCTCCGCAAACCTTTGGTGGTTTTACATCCTGTTGTAGGCATGTTTCTCAGGTTTGTTGTCCCTTAAGGTCAACACAGGAACAAGAAATACACGGTAAACGCTCTGCTTTCAAGACTTTGATGTAGTTGCCTCGTTTTGCCTTTGCATGGCATTATCGTGAAACGGTTTAAAAGAAAAGAGCTGCACCCACACTTTTTCATCTCTCTCTCTCTCGGTTCTCCTTGTAAAGAAAAATAATTTACAGCTCAAGGAACAGAATGGTCCCAGAGAGTTCAGTTACAGTGAGATCAACTAAATCAACTTTGACGAGAACAACTGCGCTAGCAGCGGGGTGGTCATGGAGGAACTTCTCCGAATACCAAATCAGTGTGAAGAGGAGCAGCGGAGAAGAGGGGGGTGAACATGCTTCCTAACCTAACACACACACACGCGCGCACACACACACGCGCACACACACCATGACTGACTCTTTTCTGCAGCCCGAGGCAGTCAATCAGTCAGCGAGGTGCCCTGCACTGAAATAGCAGCCACGGTTCTTCATGGTTTTTGATTATTGCTTTAGATCTCAGCAGGTGAAGAACAACATTGTTCTGATGATTGTGGGGGGAATCGAGCTCTGCCCCACGTTCATACCTATTTGCATGCATTTCCTGCTTCCCGAGTTCACACCTCTTTATCTCAGTGTGTCGAAATCCCCTTGGAGAGTATGGGCTGGCTCATTATGCATATTTTGGCAAAGAAAACCTTTTTCCTGAAGGATTTAGATACAGCAAATGGCTTTAATGTGCGTGCATGTGTGTGTGTAGGTGTGTGGGTGTGGGTGTGTGTGTGTGTGAGAACTACTCACATGAGCCCTTGCTTGCGACTGGCCATGTGAAGTGAAGTGTAACAGTCGTAACTGCAGGCTATGGTAGGATATTTTCCTCGTGAATAACTGGCTCAACACATCATTATCTTACCCGGACAGTCAGATCGCCCATGTGTGCGCGGTAATGTGTGTGTGTGTATAAGTGTATATGTGTGTGTGTGTGTGTGTGTGAGCAGTTATGAAACAAGCCTGTCAGATATGAGTGATCAGACTAATCAGGTAGAAAACAGCAGACAGTAGGATTAAGACACACAGGAGAGAGAAACCCTAAATAAAGCCAGGTCAGCACACATCTCACACCAACTGTGTGTGTGTGTGTGTGCGCGTGTGTGTGTGCGTGTGCGTGTGTGTGTGTGTAAGAGAGAGAGCGAGATGAAGAGAAAGGAAACTCAAGAGTGTCCTGTGATATCTTATAATTTTTTTTTCTCAGTTTAGTTACTCTGTATTGGCTGGATATGAATATAAACACTCACTCACTCACTCACTCACTCACTCACTCACTCACTCACTCACTCACTCACTCACTCACATACACACACACACACACACAAACCTTGACAAAGCTTTAACATGCAGGGTCATAAGGAAATGGAACCCTGTCAAAGACGATGAGTTTTGACAGCAGCCCTTAACAGCATTAACTTTAAAGCAGAAAGAGCTTTAGAATAAATCTGACACTGTTTTCCTGCTATACAATCAAAGCGCTGAACGTAAATGAGACCCTACAAGCCTAACTGGATGGAAGATCAGTGGAGGGCAGAGCCAGCCTGTGTTTATCCTTCCTATCATCCTTCATTAGCAGCCACTCATACTTGTTGACGTTGTCAGATTGGACTGTTGTCTGCGCGATGGCACACTGGGCAGCTGCTGATGTCTGCATGTTCTCCAAAGCCTGGAGTCCAGTCCACATGTGCACCAGCTGGCGAGCACGCATTCTCCTCATTCTCCTGTCAAAAGTCTCCACCAGCGTCGTTTGAAAAGAAAAACCTCCCTCTGCGAACAATTCCAAAAACAGCGTTTGAACCAGAGCCAAGCCAGCAGATGGCGATAGAACTCCAACGGTAACCCGATCGACCAATTAGAAGGCTGGGAAATCAAAAGCCACTGTGTTCCAGTAGGCTAACGACAACAGCGCGGGGAGGTAAAGTTCATTCTGCCTCGGTTCCTCTTGGATAATCCAAGTCTGTTAATGTGTAAACACAAGTGCTGAGGTTAGAACAGCTTCGGTTCAGATCTCTGCTAGTCCCCCCCACTCCCCGCCTTCTCCTTAACATTTAAACTGGAGTTTTTTTTTCTCCTGCAGGACTATTCAGAAGTGTGTTTTAGTGACCTATATCATCATGCCTGTTTTTCGAAACCTCTGCGTGCTGGTGGACTGGACCTGAGGACCAAACCCCATCACAAGTTTGGCACAGTTGCTCTAATTTACAGTCAGTGGCCTGCAGCAGGCCGTCTGATCACACACCAGGGATCAAATTATCAAATTTAAAGTCATATTGATGTCACTTAGGCCTTCCAGTAAATTTGGCACCGCATCGCCAGTCCGCGTTGCAGTTTTTCCTCAGCTTTTCTGCTAATTAAAATAATATTTCCCCTGTTCTTTGCGGCTGCTGTTAACTTCACTCTCTCTGTGCCGTGGCCGTAGATCAGTTCTAATTAAACACGGGGTCGCGGTGGTGTGGAACCTTCCAGCCGAGCAGAGGAGAAAGGTTCTAATTCCACCTCTCTGGATGGAACTGTGACACACAATGGTCCTCACTACCCCCCCCTCACCACAGATTCCCAACTGAAAGCCCTCTCCTCAGGCGGCTTTTTAATAGGCCTTCCCTCATCCGGCACGCCCGCACACACAAACACGCGTGCATCTACGCAGCACACAAGCCACCGGCTGCCCCGCGTCTCCCCGCGAGTGTGCGCATGCTCGCCTCTTGTGCCGCGGTTCAAACCGCTCTGGGCCTTTTGAAGTGCCCCTGGGCCAGACGGCAGCCTTTTAACTCTCCACATCAGGCAGAGGCGCAGCCGCTAAGCTAAGGCTACTACTTCCAACCACAATTACAAGAGCGGCACTCAAGGGCTGGCTGCCAAGGACTAAAGGTTTTGGCCATTTTCTCCACGTGAAGTAGACTTTAAAAGCTCTCGATGCTAACTTGGAAAAGTTTTCTGAAAGTAGCTGGCTAGATGAAAAGAATCCAAATGGGTCCTGAGGCGAGTCAAAGGGTTATGAACAGTATGTATAATCATCATAAAGAGAATGTAATAAACACTGTTTCTGTGTCTACCACAAATTGGGGAAGTCATTTTGAAGTCACAACTGTGTTATGTCAGATATTGTGCCTAATTTGAGAGTGTAGCTGTATTTGTGATATATTTACTCATTATATGGGACAATTCTTTCATATTTAAAATAAAACCGATTAATGTTTTTGTAGCCATATGATTTAAAAAAAAAAATCCTGACTTGCTTTATAAAAACAGCTTGTAGGATATGTGTAGGTATGTGGGCTGGGGGTGGTGTGATGGTATTATACTGGACGGTGGTTGATGTGTTGTTGTTTTCCTGAATGATAATTCTGCCTGCTGGAAAGACTGAAGGGTTGTTGTGCAACATCTTGGCATTCAGCTCTTCTCTCCTTGCCGTGCCATCCTCTCCCCGCTCGCTCCTCTTCCTCCTTCCAGCTCCCCCTCCTTCAGTCCTGCCCCCTCTCGGGGACCGGAGATGGTGTTGAGTCAGGCCACATCAGAGAGGACTCATCGGGTCGGCGTGACATATCGATCGGGGCTGCGTGTGAGGCAGTGCGTCCTCGGCGCGCTGATCTGATTGTTTTAATCATAATTTTTGGTGGTGGTGATGAAGACAGCTGCGGAGCAGAGGCCCAAAATCGAGTCTGTCTCTGCTGATGTGTACAGATGTTAAGCCCATTGTTCTTGGGAGAATGATTTGTAATAATGGAAGTTTGCTTCAACTTGGGCAACATCAAAGTAAAGCTACAATAGATGCTCGCTGTGGTGAAAAGGCTTAGCATATGAGGACCTGCTTAATTCTCTCCATTAACAATAAACCCTAGCTTTATTTGGATATATGTGATGACTAAGATGTGCATTAATGGTGCCTTTGACTTAAAAACGACCTCAGGTCATTATCAGAACGCTGATTATGTGTCTAAAACCGCATGACTAAAGATTTGGGTGAACTGTGACGCCACTTACACACATTCTTCTGTTTTGAAATCCAACTCGGATGCCACATTTCACGTATGCACTTAACGCAACACCCTCCACGCTTTGCCACACCTTTTACCCAAGAGTAGGAACAAGCAGGTGATGGGGGTCTGCAATATGTTTGCTCTCATCACCCCCTGGGGTTAGGGTGTGTGTATGTGCGTGTTAGGGTGTGTTTCCTGGGAAGATGTGATTTCCCAATGACAAAGTACCGTAATAACGGGTTAGGCCTTAGTCATAAAAGTGATTGGAATAATCCACTAGTTCTGCAACGAGGCTCCCAGAACACCCACCCTGTGGTGGGCGTGAGTCAGGCTGGGCGAAGGGAGGAATGAGAGAAAAATGAAGTTGTTGGTTTCTGCTTAGACAGAGTAAATGGAGCGTTATACGACCCTGGACGACAGAAGCGTAAATGTGATTTCCTTGCAGATGTTTTGCAGTTTACTGTCTCAGTAAGTGACTGCTCACTTGATGGGCTTGTTGTAGCACGCCAAACCCAAGCACCCCCTTCTCATCCTCCCGCTTCCCTCTCTCGCTCTCTCTGACACACACGCGCAGGCTGGCGCACAGATGAACTTTTAAAGATTAGGATCTTCCCTTGCAGGTAGTGCTACACGGTCTCTGCCTCCTAAAGAACAACACCGATAGTCATCTCACTTCTTCGTCGCTGTTTGCTATCTGGCCTTTATCACGTTGTTGATGTTATGCATCGTATTACAGAACAACAGGACTAGAGAAATCGGTGCTTTATAGTGCTCTTAAAAACTCTTCACTACTGGAAGTTGACAGTGGTGAGACGCGCGTGGGTCCAGGACAGTTCCGGGGTCTTGACTAGATTTCAGCCTCGATAACTGTCTTCCAGTGAACCGGGGAGTCTCCCACGTGTATGTTGGTGTACCCCAGACGTGACATACTTTCTCTCATCGTGATGTAACTGCTGGGCAACACTTGCTGCCTGTGGTGTCCCTCCCCTGTGAGCTGATGAAGATTGGAGCTCTTTCAGTGTCGTGGACTCCATCTTTCAAGCAGCTCTAAGCAAACACTGATTAAGCAGCTACTTGACCATCCAAACACACTTATCTTTGTACCTATTTAAGACGTTTATTGCACTTTTGTTCCGGCAGCAACCAACTGCTTTTCTGCTAAATTAGGTCAGTTACTCGACTCTGCCCTCACCGCCATATTAGTTTGTTTGTTTTTTTTTTCATCTACAACAAATGTCAGTCAAATGCCATGAAATGTTTTCCTCACTGGGCAAGCCTGCGGGAGCAAGGTGGCGGAATAAACAAGATTTAATTGTGTTACAAATGATGAAAAAAAAAAAAACCTAAACGCACCAACTGAAACAAGTGGAAATTGAATTAGGCTTTTATAAAGAGGGCTGTTTGATCTGGTCACGGTACTAAAGCTGTAGTTCAGAATCAATGCTGAAACATGTTCCTGTTCTTGCTGTTGTTCAGATGAACTGGGATACTGATGATGGGAAGTGTTTCTAACACATCACAACACACACCGGCACTGTCACACCTGTCACATTAGTTTGGAAAATGCCGCCATGATGCGTATAACGGCGCGCTGGGGCAGCATTAGCCTGGGTTGTTCTTAGAAAAACAGGCGGCATGAAGAGGGGCTCCTCATTAGGGCAGTGCTGGGCTGTCTCTCTCTTGTTTTACTTTACGTGGTGACCTTTCCAACAGGCTTCGCACCATCTTGTTTGCATCTTATATTCGGTATGACGATAACATTTAAATTTGACATTAATTAAGCAACTTTAGTCGCACAACATGTAAGCTGTCAGTGCTAATCCCTTCAAAGACCATAGGCACTTATTTATATTTACGCTGTTGAGCTCAAGCCTCACATGGCTTTCCTTCAGCAGTGTAGGGTGTTACAGAACGGCCGTCATAAATAATGCACGCATCAAACTCGCTGAACAGCTCCGACTTCAATTTTTTTCATATGGATCCCATTTCATATTCCCGTTTAATAATGTCTAGTGATAAATCACAGGTGCAGTACAGATGCAGACATGTTTCTGGAGGCTATCTGGGAACACAATAGCTTCTCCCGACACGGAACTCTTAGCAGCCATTATTTAACATACCAATGGTTCTGCAGTCGCTCACCCCCCCCCCCACTTTCAGCAGTTTTCCTTCACGGCACTATATCTATTCAGAGGCATACACTTTAAAAAAAACCCTCCCAGTTTCCCATCTGCTGGTTCATTCTTCACAACTCAACAGTCCCTTTTTCTTCCCTGGTTTTACTCACCTGTCTGAAAGTAACTTTTTAAAGCATTAGGTGCCATTAACCATCTGTCAGAGGAAGGGTAGTCGGTGCATGGATGATGCCATCGTGGCATTTCCCGACTGATGTGTCCCTGCAGTAGAAACCTCAAAAAACCTTTTTTTTTTAGTCCAACTTGGAGGAATTTTGGCCGCTACTCTGTCATTTAACTCCACTTTCAAATGACCCATTACCCAGGCACTTGAATGCATCAGAGAGAGGGAGCACATGCACTTACTAAACCACACAAAGAAATTCTCTAAGCACCTTTTGGTGACTGAGGCCTGTAAATGTAACTGGCAGCTTCACCTTCTGACTTTTAAGGGGGATAAGAAACAGGAAATAGTACAGATGGATGAATGTAGTTTAATAGTCCTCCTTAATTTTCGAATGAAGTGCTGCAGGGAGAGGCAGAAAAAATGGACTGATTGCTGTGTGTGCACGTACGTGCGTGTGTTCATGCGTGTGTGTGTGTGTGTGTGTGTGTGTGTCCCCTTTACAAGCGGTGCAGTTCTAAAGCACAATTTAATCTGTACTTTCAACTATAGCAATTTACTTTCATCTTGCATGCATCTAAATGAGTGACCTTGTAGTGCTCCACTTATATTTAACTGAGACTTTTTTAGCATCTGCTGTCGCCGTTCTCTCGGGAATAAACACAATCACGCATGCACACAGGCGTGTCTGCAACACGACTAGGAAAAAAAAAACAAAACCGCCTGCTTTTTTGTCCTGGAACAGTCAGTGCTAGTAATGAGACTAAGTGTGGCCAGGCGGAGGGACAAGTGAATGAAACGGCTACAGAATCACTTGCTGTGTTTGATTTGCCTCCACTAATTCAAAGAGACCATCTGATAAATTGAGAGGATGGGATGTACATCAGAATAGCAAGAGGCGTCTCTTTGTTGTTCCCTTATTGCCAACCAAATCACACCCCAACCCCCTCAGAACCCTGAAGGGGAGAATGTTTCCCTTGTGTGTGTGTGTGTGTGTGTGTGTGTGTGTGTGTGTGTGTGTGTGTGTGTGTGTGTGTGTGTGTGTGCGTGCGCGCGCGTGCGTGTGTGCGCAAGTGAGGGCTGGGTTGCTAGGAGGTGTGAGTTTTCAGGAGGTCCTGCTGAAAGCAAATGAAAGCGCACTTGTGTCAACATTCTGATGGCAGTGACGAACCACAAAGACTCTCTGCCAAACCTGTGAAAGAGCAAGGGCTTTGCCCGCCGGCCCCTCTTTATGTTTAGGTCACGTTGTCCCTCCGACCTCAGGACTTGACTTCCATCAGCGGCTGTCTTAAACCTCTGCAGGGAGTTTGCAATTAAGGACTTCACCTTCATACAAAACCATACCTTCTCACCATTTGGCAGCCGACAAATGTGGATTCTTTAGTTTGAATTAACAAACAAATGAAACAGAAAGCGGGAGGGGACTGGCGCAGTGGAAGGGATATGTCCGGTAGGATTTATATGGATGATAAGCTGTCGTGTTTTTGCTCTGCTAAGCCGTCGTGCAGGGTGTGTGATGTGGATCAGTTTGGACATCTGCATTCCCGATGTCATGTTTGTTGAAAACTGCAGCACATGACCGCATGTGCAATTATCCACTGAGACATAAACAGCACGGAAACACATGAAAGGGATTGAAAATCCGCTCCCCTTATCCTTCGCCGTTGCCTTTCTCGTCCCACGACTGTATTGTGCACCGTGTGTTTATGCTGCGAGCATCTAACAGCGCAGGCTAACGTGTACATTCCTTCACAGCTCATTGAGAACTGAGGACTTGTGCTTTGAACAGTAGTTGGTCCAGATGTTTGGTGCTGATGGGAACATGCTATTTTGGAAACTTTCCCACACGCTATCTGTTGTGGTCGTCCCTATGCTGGTCCGGAACTTCAAAACAACCCCGCTCTATAGATAGCAGAATGCTGATTTTGCAAACTCTTTAAGGAACAGCCAAAAGGTTTAATCCGAGCTAATCAAATTCAGCCAAGTTAAAACTTTTTTTTTTTACCTTTAGAAAAGAAAACACTGCAGGATTTACTTCATGGAGCCATGTGTTAAGGTAGTTTTAATCTTAGGTGTTCACCAAAATAGGGTGAAAAATGGAGTCATGGCCTTGTAATTACCTCCACAACTAGTGCTGTCACATTTGGTTTGGTTGTAGACCCGCTTCTTTAGGGGCATGTGTTGAAGTAGACATTAGCACAGCTGCACACTTGATGAAATCCATCAATATCACAGAATCCAGGCCTTGAAATGTCATTATTTTTATTTGAGATTATTAACAAGCTGCAATCCCCAAGTCAAGAATTTAGCTGGAAAACCTTAGAAGTTGAACATCTTTCAAAATCACTTCTGGCTCTTGCAGACTTGGATTACCCTAGCATGAGCTGCACCAGCTCGCTGTTTAGATAATGATTGAATTTTCCTGTCTGGCGGCCAGCTCGGTGTCGGCTCACCTTGGAAGAACCAAATACATCTCCCCGCAGCAGCTCCTGATCACGCTGTCTCACATCAGAAACGTGCGACACCAGGAGATGACCCATAAAACTCCCCGACTCCATGACGTGAAGAACATAATAAAGCTTCCTCCTGTGCAGTATTGTTTTATTTCAACTATACATGCCGTGTTAAAAAAAGAAAAATCAACAAAAAATAATGAAACGATGACCATTATTATTTACACATTCACAGTACAACTTTACAACATATCTACACTTTGAATACTCTGGAGACCATATATACAGTTGGCTTTACGTCGCCATGTTGCACAGTATTTAAGCAAAAATACATGACAAATCTGGTTTATCTGCACACACTGAGCTCAGACTGAAATGCAAAAGGCTTAAATTTTGATTGCAACAGTAAGACCGAGTTAATATTGCAATGTACAAGGCAGTTGAGCAGTGTATGTTGAGTATGTCTGCAATGTTGGTGTGTTGAATAGAAAAGAGAGCCCAAACACTGGTCTTTACATACAATCATCACTTGTAAACAAAACGTGGCTTTGGGCTAAAACAGGCAACTGACACTCGCGTAGGATTACAGATTTCACCCAAAAAAAAAACACCGCAAAGAGAAATGCTCTCTCTGTCATCCTTACTGGCCATTAGAAATGGTTCCTGCCTCTGCAAACCAGAGGAATTACGGATCCTGCCTGACTGCCACCCGTGCCAACAGACGACTTATGTGTGAACGCGGCGTTAATACACCGTGGCTGCGGGCAGGACGTGCTACACAGACACGACTGCTCCCCAGTACGAGGTCTAACCACCCTACATCCCACTGTCGGGAGAATACATTCACTGCATGGCACCACTGGGTTGCAAATGACCCCGTTATCAACATAAATCCCTTTTTTTGTGACCATCCTATTGTACATGAAGCATCACCAAGCGAAGGTGCAAGTTGCTTTACACATCACTTGGCTTTGGATTAGGTTGTGATTAACCCTGTACCCCCCACCCCCCCCACCCAAAAAAAAATCTATCTTCTGCAACAGATTGTATAAAAACTGATAATGTAGCATCAGACAAAACCATACTGTTGATGGGGCCAATTGATTTTTCCAATATTACATACTGTTCTGGTTCATTTTGTGAATAAGGCACACGATACACAGATTCAGGTACACTGGCCTAAAAATATTTATGCTCCTTATTAATAATATTCCGCTATATTTACAGAATCTCGTCATTCCCAGCATGACTCGTTTTGGACACATTGGTAAACGGTGCACTGATTGTACACTGGCCACTTGCAGGAAAGATACACGGGGAACATGGGCTGCAGAACCGGCACGGATGAGAGAGGCGTAGCATCCTCGTGTTGTTCTAGAGTCAGTTTAAAACACCTTTTTAATACATTGAATTGTGAAGAAACCCAAATTTAAAAGAAAAGCACCCTTGTTGGTACCTGGGCTGAATAACCAAATGGTAAACTCTTAAATAACACAGTGAAATGTTGTCAAACATTTTGTTCAAAATAAATTCATAATCGGAGATGACAAATTGAATGTTTGTCCTAATGGCATTGCTACATAAAGCCAGAAGTCTCTTTATCCATCAGCATAATTCTCAAAATGGTTGGGAGGTAACGGTAAGAAGAGATTTCAGTCCAGGAGACGATTTTTCTTTTCTCCATAAATCAGTTGTAACAGTGCTTTTGGCTGCCAGAAACGACTTGACCTCTATCTGCGATGCATTATAATGCACACAGGTGGACGCGCAGAAGCAGAGCTGCAGAACCAGACGGAGGCAAGCCGAGCTCTGGTAGAGAGAATGTCCTATGAAAACACCCACTGTATGTCAAAAACCTTTAGCAGCACGCATACTGCATATATTTTCTTTGAAAGTCCCTGTCCCAGTTTCCCCAAGAATGACCACTTCACCCAAATCACTAAAACTGCTGAGCGACACAAAAATATAATCTGGGATCAGTTCAGATGGGTTCAGAGGACAGGAGAAAAGAGATATTAACGACACGAGACGGTGACTCGCCTCCCGTGTTTTAAGGTGCATCCTCTGGCACGTGACGCCAAGACTAACCACCGCACCCCTCCCCTTGTTCGTTTGCTCTTTGTTCACTTGCCGTTTGTTTCGGTTGGTTGTGGTCACAGACTGATTTATTGTCCCCTCTACCTTCAGCCTTCTCGGTGCAGAAAGCACGATGTCCCTCTTCTCTTTATTCAGTTCACATTAGTGGGAAGACAGTGCTTAAGCGCAGTGCCAAAAAAAAAAAAAAAAGAAAAAAAGATCCATTCTTCAAGTATTCCAGAGCTTTCAAACTGGTACCACAGACACAGATGCTGCCCCAGCTTGTGTCCTAAACCTTGTAGCCAACATGGGAACAGGTTGTATCGAAAAACGGATAACGCGGGGCGGTCGAGCGGCTGCCGTCCACTGTTCGTATCCTGTTGCTACCATGACAAAGGAGAGCAATGGAGACAAGGGAGCGAAAAGCCCCAAATCATCTTTGGCCATGTGTGATTTTCCCTTTTTAGTGTGAGCAAATGTGCATATAATTTAAAGGGTGAACACACCTCCAGTCGGTACACAAACACACACGAGGCCTTACCCCATTCATGGCCCTCCCTCCCCTTCCCGCGGGGCTAAAAGCTCGACTGTCGAGACCCAGAGGTCACTCAGGAGTGTCCGCACTCTGTTAATAATTGTACTTATTGACTACACGCATTTGGGAAGTCTGTGGTGAAAACCCGTTGGGCTTAGGGGGCACATCTGGCTTTAGCGATGGGGTCCTTTTAAGCCCTGTGCGAGGCAGCGAACAGTGTCCGTTGTAGCTGTTCTGTCGGGTTATAGAGGAGGGGTGGGGCGAGTGCATTCCTGTCCCCATCACTCCGCTGTGAGAGTCGATTCTGGAAGGGGGTGTTGGGGGCATGCAACCCCCTCTGTTCATACTGTGTTGGCGAGACACAGACACCCCCATAGTTACTCCATTTGGAGAAGTGGATAAAGAATGCCTGTGAGATGCACTCCGATGGAGTTGATACCCCCCTCTTTGCCTCTCCAGGGTGCCCCCCATGCTCAAGCTTCCTGTGGGCGTTGTGGGAGTGGTGGGGAGAGGCACATCCACCCTCTTTGTAGGGCTGTGCCTTGGCAAAGAGGAAGAGGGAGAGTAGAGGGAAGCCTCGCGGCTGGGCACCACAGGGGGTATTTCAGTGAGTTCATCCATGGGCTCTAGTGTCAGATGCTGCCTTGGGCGGGGCCCTGGTTCCTCTTGAAGTATAGCCTTTGGGTTGGCCACCGAGTCATTGAGGTGTTTTAATAGATCATTAAGTGTATTTCTGGCATCCACAGACCTCTTTGGGTCTTTTCTGCTTCCCTTCGAATCTGGATTCTTGAGCTTCTTTTCAGACGAATGTGGTAGAGTGTCACTTCCACTGTCCATGTTGGAAAGTTCATGTGTTGCATTTGGTAGAACAACTGCGCTAGGGATGTGGGAGTGTCCCAAGGCAATGTGACCTTGGTGAGACTTTGGGTTCAGAAGAGCAGCAGAGGGTAGGAACTGAGGACTCTTGGCTGTTGAGTTGGACTCTTTCCGTGGCCCACTGACTTTCCCTTGAGCCCGCTCCCACTGGTTCTTGATGGGCTGTAGGCCCTTCTGCTGGAGCACAGGAGTAGACTCTGGTGTCGGCAGGGCCGCGAGCTCAGGGGGCTGACATCCGTCCCGCAGGATCATGGTCTTGGTGTCGCTGTTAGGTGTGTTCATGTCTTTGCCGTTGGTCAGCAGATTGGTGTACAACTTGGGAGTATCAATGTTGGTTTGGTACTCCTATCAGAAAATAAAAATAAATTATTAATATTTCCAGTTTTCAGCCAATCTTCTGGAAACTCATTGTGTTATTACAGCTGTACCTTTACAGGGCTGTCAAAGAGACCGTTGAGCTTCACAAAGCTGCCAGTGGAATCAGAGCAGGACGGCGCCGACTCGGTATCCTTATGCACACGTCTTGGCTTACGCAAGACTGAGTCACGATAGCAGAAAACGATCAGTCCAGCTAGCAGAGCGCCCATCAGAAATGCGGCAAACACGCAGGTGATGAGGATGTTCATGTGGACCATCTGGTTGGTCTCGCCTGCTTGGATATCCCACACACCTACAAAAGCATTAAGGCACCGATTAACGTCCCCCGTGCAGAGACTGGGCGGTCAGTGAAAGATTACCATTCCACTACAGAAATGTGCATGTATGTGTGTGACTGTGGTCATGCACGAGTTTCTGCCTGATCACAGCCCCATGAAGACAGGCAGCCAACTCCAGAAATACTGACACAAGAGGAAATAAATGCAGAGAAGTGCTGTTAGGTTCCCACATCCGTTTCATCATCTACAAGTTCCATGTTAGTTCCATATGTTGATCCGTGTCCCGTTGCAGGCTTTTTGTCAAAGGGTTAGAGTTAAACTCTTCAGAGAGCTAGAGGCAGATCAACCACCAAGGGGTCATACAGGGAAGATAGAGGAGGTGCTCTCAGAGTTCAGGTCCTGCTCTACAGGAAGTTTGTTAGTGACCACAGACATTGAAAGTTAGTCATCCGCCATGCGGCCACAGAAAAGGTGTGGCAAGTGAGGCCCAGTCAATGATTTACCAAATGAGGGTTGTTATTAGAATTGTTTTTAGAGCTAGTGTTAAAAAATCTGTACTTGCAGAGAAAGAAACTAAAGTTTGAAGAAAAGAAAAGGAAAGAATAAAACTGGTGTAGGGTCATTAGCTAACAAGCTACAGTTAGGGTCATTTAAATGGAAGTAAAAGACAAAAAGAGAAACAGAACATTTTAAAAGTATATAATTAGTGTAGTGTGTACTTAAATAAAAGTAAAAAACAGTCTGCTGTAATGTGACTAAATCTAAGTGTGTGTAACTACATGTGGATTCACTTTAACGTGGTTCAGCGAGACTTGAGTTGGCAGCTAGCAGCTATCAGCTCAGGATCGATGCAGCATGCAGGCTGCCTTCCTGCGGGCCTTACCCTCTTGGCCCCCTGGAATAGAGTTTAAAGTGTTGGAGGTGGCTGGATCATCCTGCAACACAAAGCCTGAGCCGTAGTGATCTGGACCAGGTCCAGAGCTGGGGCTTTGAGTGGGTATGAGTACTGGGGGGTGTATGGGCCCGTTTGGGTGGACAGTGACTGGCGCAGATGAAAACTCCGTGTCTGTGATGACAAACAAATTGTTAACGTGGGCAAAGCATTCTGTTATCAACCCAGTTAGTAGGCAGACTTTATGGTTTATCACAAAATAGTGAAAAAGAAAAAAAAGTAAACCTTTGAGCACAGTGAGGTGTTCACATTCACATAGCAACACATTCACATTGGTGGGGTTTTTTTTTTTTTTTACATTTTAAAGGTGGTGGAAAACGAGGTTACTAGGGGTCAAAGATGAGCTGGTACACAACAGTAAAGACTCCAAGGGATGGTTGATGGGCATGCAAGAAAAAGTGGACTGTGACGATGATTGGGGAGAAAAGGGGAGTGCATCGATGTCGCCAGGTGAATCTGTTGTTTATGAGAATGAGGCTGGGGGGGGGTGGGAGCATTAGCATTCAAGAGATGCTCGGTCAGAAATAAATGGTGGGGACGGTGGTGAGACAGGTTTGGAGGTGCTGAACTCAAGAAAGGAAACCATTTGAGTAAAAGATCAAACTAACCAGAGGTGGGGTCGCCAAATGATTTGTAATCTGGCGCTGATGTAGAGCCCAAAAACGCTAAAAGAATTAAAAGAACAAGAAAATCAGCATAAAGGAATTCAGACGGAAAAACTAAAATCCATAAGAGACACCAAGAGTGCGGTACGGTTGATTTAGCATTAAGATAAAAAGCACTCGTGTGTGTAGTGTCATCCACTGACTGGAATCATCCAAAACCCCTCTGGTTCTGATCACTATTGAAGCTCAGCCTGGGTCATGTTCAGTCGGGACAAATGAAGGGACGCATGTTTCCTGGATCGGTAAAGGCTCCTTTTCTGCCATCTAACCGACGGTCCCTGTCGTTTGCACAGACTGAGCATGACCTGTAATTGTACATGTCCGTGGTTCTGCCTCACAGATGGCACAAGTTACAAGAGGCCATGTACTGTATGCAGATGTGTGTGTTAATACCGCACATAGATTCATGTTGGGGGGGGGGGTTACTGGAGCGGTTACTGGTGTGAGTGTTCGAGCTCATGGTGTGCAGAGATGAGTGTGCGCCTGTGTGTGTGTGTCTCTGAACCAGTGGCCTGACATGGAGATGAAATTCGTACCATGACAGTCTCCCAGGTGGGTGGTGTTTCCTGATTCAACATCCTGCTCATACTCTGTCCTACAAGATAGCGGGGAAAAAAAAGAGATTGAAATCAGCCAAGGGTTGAAATTTCTCCAGATCTCATTTTCTAATTAACAGTTTTTGTGTTTGATAAACTCACGAGACGCCCGGCTGTATCCTCTCGCAGGCTCCGTGAGGCTTCCAGCCACAGTACGGATCCCTCGATGCGATGCAGGACCTGGTGGCCGCGTGAAAACAGAGCGGTTAAAGCGATCCGATAGAGCGGGACAATCATTCACGACCGATTAACCATTAACCACCAGGCTAACGGGAAAGGGGTTAATGTTACTGAAACATAAAACCATAAAATCACGAACCTATGACCGGCTGTACAAAAGCGTATTTCACTCACTTGTGGCAGGAGGAATGTCTCTCGCAGCGGCTCAGGGGGATGCGGATGACGCAACTTGAAAAAGCCACATAGAGGCTGTGCGCTTCCTTGTCCACGTGCAGCGAGAGGACACGCTTGTCGTCCTCGCGGTTAGACAGACACCTGGGAATGGAAGCGAGAAACCCGATCAGAGGTTGAGCTGATAAGCGGCTACCGTTTCAGTCTCGGTAGATTTAACCATTTATTAAGAAGACGAGGCACAGAAAGCCCTTTAACAGTGCTACAGGATTTTAACCTCTGACACCCAGCAGCACGCGTGTTCACCTTCACACAGGAACTTGGGGGGGAGGGGATAAGAGCAGGGAAAACAATGGGGGTGAAAAGAGAGTGTGCCTACTTTGCCCTGTTGAAGACATCTATCTCCTCCAGAAGCAGGCTGTCATCCAGGGACACGGTGGGGGTCTTTGCTAAAACCTTGAGGACGACCCCTGACTCTGCCCCGATGAACACCACAGTGTGGTTCTTGTGAGGTCCGGCTTCATTGTCCACAGCCAGCGCTGTCAGTCTATACCTTTTATACAGCGGAGAGGCCGGTGTTACTCCCAGCAGGAGGTGGGGGCGAGGGGGGGAGGGGGGCAAATAACAATCACATCACACTAATATGCGTGTGAAAACGGCTGGTTCTAATGGAAAGTTCTCATAGTGGAGTCAAAAATCTTAGAACGATGTTTATAATCTCACTTTATATTCATATATGATCCATATTTTCTGCTCTCTCTAACATGAAATGAGTAACAGAGGGCTGAAACAATTGTATTTTTTATGTGAAAATGTATTTCTTCTTTACCGGACGCGGGTCTTGGTGAACCACGGCTCGTCTCCCAAGGAAGGCACAGCTGTGTCCATGAGCGGGTGGGACTTAATAAACTGCAGGGTGTCGTCCGGGAACTCGATGGAGCTCTTAAAGGACGCAGCTGGACCGTGACCCGCACAAGAACCAGGTCTAGGATGAAGGGGGGCACACATACATAGAGGGCAAAAAGGTCAAAGATCAGTCCATAGGATCACACACCAGGGAGTAATAACAATATTGAAATGGATGAGTAGTGGGGTGGGGGGCAAGACGCAGGTGCCTATTAGATCACAAAGAAGGCCTCAGCTGGAAACATAAAATATACATATGGATAATTATCCCCCATCAATGATTTACTGCCTTAAAAGGGCGCTTTGTGGACTTTGAATTCCAGTTTCGGGCCCGCATTACGAGCGTGTGTGCTGGCTGCAAACAGCTTAAATACGAAGCACGTTTAATTATGCAATTAATTATTGAATCACAAGCAGATGGTGAATGTGTGCGCGGGGTCACAGCTAAAGAGTTCTGTATTGGTGCAAAATATATGATTTCTGTGGGTTTAACTGGGGCAGACAAGGGTTAACGAAATCGAAAGAACGGCGCAGGAGGTAAGCAGCTGCTGAGGCGAGTGCCACCTGCTCGCCATTAAAAAAGAAAGCGCTCTCTACCGAGGTTTAGGCAGCTTCTCCTCTGGAAATGGAGTCCACACAGAATCCTGAGTCTTCTGCTCCTTGAAGCGACCCCAGAACACTTTTTCTATGTCGGCCATGGAGAAGGCGCAGACCGCCGACCCCGGAATGCTGCGGAGACACAAATGTATCGCCGTCAAGCCCGTGTCGGGAGGGGCGTTTCCCTCCTCCCCGACAGACACGGCTCACCTGTTCATCTGCGTGGTGAAAACACCCACAATGGAGGGGACCCCGTTGATGTTGATGATGTCGGTGATGGACTGGAGCACGTCAAAGTAGAAGAACGACTCCCCCGGGACCGAACAATTCAGCCTGGCCTTCATGAAAGACGTCCAGTGCTTCTCCAGCACCCTCTGCGACCCGCCGACGTCATTCTTGCAAATGCGGGCCACGCGGGAATACACAACCTACCGGTCGGAAGAGGGGAGGCAGCTGAGTGAATGTCACTATAACACTTAAACACCCTGAATAATGCATTCCTGCTTCCTGTAGCGACTGGCCACAGATGACTTGACTAACACGCTGTTTCATCTCTGGGTGTGGAAGGACGCTCGTCTGACGTGAGCAAGCATTCTAAAGAAAGAACTCATTCCCCTGTTTGACTGCATGTATGACAAAGGCTTGGCCTCTCTCTATATATATATACATGAACTGCGTGAAGCCACCGGCTCCAACAGATTTAATAATTTACCAGCTCTAACCTCCATCAGAGGCCAGGTGTCACTCATGCATTAGCAGGATTGAAATATTTATTGGCCTATGGCTGATGGAGGATGCTGGCTTCCTGTGGTCGAGCCACACCAGCTCAGTCGGGATGAGGAGAGGCACGCTCCGAGCCGGAGTTGGCTTCAAACCTGCAGCCCCCTAATGCTCTCTGCGTGTGTGCGTGTGTGTGTGTGTGTGTTGTAGCGGCGGACGAAGAGACAAATCCGCTCGGTGCGTAATGGGTTTACATTAGCAGAGCATTCCTCGCAAACGCTGTTCAGATGTCTCCTGTATTTTAATGTGCAGGACTGTCAAAGTACAAAAGGGCCCCATTACTCCCACTGCACATTTCAAAGGAGGTGCAACCATGTTTTTTTTTTTTCCCAGATGTTGGGATACTGGACTATGCGCTGCATCACAAGCAGCAGGTGCGTCGTCTTACCTTGCCCAGACTGCTCTGCTCCACCGCGATCTCTCGGTAGAAAAAGTAGACATAATTCCCATACTCTGCGGCGTGCAGGAAATGAGGTTCTGAGGGACAGAAAGAGGCAGCGAGTTTAGTCTGTTTCTGCACCGTCACCACCAGCGCCACCAGTGCCGTGCACGCTGGATATTTCAGGGATTTGCACAAGGCTGCGTTCAACTGGGGTGACCTAGATTGCCTGGGAGAGAGCAGGACATATCCTGTTGGAGCTTGGCAAGGGAAAATACAGCTCTATAACCCCTCCCACACCCCAGCAAGAAAACCCCTGACAGCCATACATTCAGCCTGTAAAGGCACCAATGGCAATTTAGCTGATTGGCAGGTAGACACACACACACACTGTATCAGCGGGAAAGCAAGGGAAGAGTGCAAGAACACTGAGATTAATGACGATGGGTTTGTGTACCTTTCAGCCACTTGGAGTCATACTTGATGGTCCTCAGCGCTGATCCATCACCCATGCTGCGGTAGATGACAGAGTCGCTGGCTTGGAAGTCGGCCACAGTCGCAGAATACAGCTTCCCCTCTGAAGCGAACAGAACAAGCAGACTGAAATGTAGGATAAACTGTTGTTGAACACTTTCTCTTTGTGTACGGGGCTTAATTGGCTGACTTCTTGCCGCCGCAGGCACAGTTTTACTGTGGCGAATACGCAGAGGTGATAATGAGAGCATAAGTAGGAACACATTACTTTTTCCTTGAGTGAGACCGGCTCGGCGTGGGCGTGTGCATGTTTTACCCTTACCCGCAAAGAGGGCAACGTTGGTTTGCTTGGAGTCAAATGGGCACCTTGCCAGTCCACTGATCTCCTCGCCGTCAAACTCTAGGTTATCCAGCTGCAGGGAGAGCAGCAATCACCCACACGTTAAAGGGGAATCGTCAGGGGGATGCCATCGAAACAGAGAAAAGTGCTTCAAGTCCGATCTCTTAGCGATGGAATTAAAATAAGCGCCTCGTTACAAGGCGGAGCGTTGGTGCGAGCTGCGGCGTCGGATACTGACCCTGTAGTACCTGCACATGGGGTTGAAGCCGTTGGTGCCGCAGATGAACACCAGGTCGTCGTTTCTGGGGACCAGCACTTTGATGAAGTTGTGGCACTCATCCTGAAAAACGCCCAGCGCCACTTTGAAAGACAGCCAGCTTGCTCCGACGCGTTCGAAGGGTAATATGAAATGAGCAGATTCAAAGTGACAGCTTCCTAATACATACCCGGTGTTTTCCCTTCACGGCGCACATGTCTCTGT
Source organism: Lagocephalus sceleratus (assembly GCA_911728415.1). NCBI lineage: Eukaryota > Metazoa > Chordata > Actinopteri > Tetraodontiformes > Tetraodontidae > Lagocephalus > Lagocephalus sceleratus. The sequence goes on along the minus strand of CAJVRN010000017.1, from coordinate 8,230,036 downwards.
CGGACTGGCCCGATCGCCATGTAAGCTTCTGTAAAATCCAACATGGGGCGTTAGACAGGCGCACCCCCCCCCCCAATCCCATTTTAGAGTCTGTCCAATCACTGAATGCCTTTGTGTTGTCCTGTGAGGGGCCGGCTGCACGACTCTTACCCGGTAAGGTATGATCTCATTCCTGTAGGACTCTCTCAGACTGACGAGGTACACCTGATCTCTGCGGACGGGAGGGGAAACACGCACCTCAGTGACATGAAACAGCTGAAAATCCTGCTTTTATGAGACGAGAATGCTCGTTAAACGTCTGGTCTCAGCCCCCGTCTTTCGGCTCCTTTCACTGGGCCGGGAAAAAAAAAACCCGAAACGGCGCCGATAAGAACGAGCGACGTCGCCCCCCCGCTGCGGGGAAACGCGCGCGTCCTCCCAGTTGCGCCGTTTCCGCTTTTTTTTGTTTCCGTTTTTACGGGAAGAGCCCCAAATCTGACACCGGGCGGGGGGAAGAGCCAAACATGTGGTGGTGATTAGAGGGCCTCTGAAGGTGGGACTTTTAAACTGCGCGTGTCAGAGTGATTTCCTGCTACAATGCGAGCGTCCGCCACCAAATGAATCTCGATGTCCATAAATACGAAGAAGACGTGTAAAGATGCCAGAAAAACCCCTGACAATGCATTGAGCCAGCGCGATAGACACTTTTCCACGATCAATATGGCCCGTATACATCAGATGCAGGCCGAGGAGCCACAGATCCAATAACACTAAGAGCTTTTTTCTCCCCTCACACCACTGTTTACCTGCCAAAGAGATGACAGAGTGTATTGGTGTGTGTGTGTGTGTGTGTGTGTGTGTGGGGGGATGCGAGTGTGTGTTTACCTGCCAGCAATGAACAGTGTGTCCTGTATCTTGGTCATCAGTTGAAAGTCAAGGCGATGCTGCGACTCGTTTCCAGAGGGCCGGCCTCTGAACACTGGGTACCTCCGTGAAACTGGGGGGGGGGGGCAAGGCACAGATGCATGGAGTCAAGGCAAAGCCCCCTGTTGCTTTAGGCTGCAGAAGCCTGCGGTAAATACACTGTCTGTGCGCATAAAGGTGTTACAGATGTGTTACAGATGTGTGCACTTGTTTTTGTGCGGGGGCGGCGCAACTTGATTTGTTGGTGGGCGCCACGCCCCCCCCAGCAACAGCGCGTCTACGTCGGGCTCTTTGGGTGTGCGTAGTGCGTACTCACAGTGCGCGTCGACGACGTCGAGGGGCGCGCTGTCCTCGGGGAAGCTGACTGCGAGGAGAGTGCGCGAGGCTGTCAGCAGCAGCAGCAGCTCACTGAGCAGAAGCGCCGCTCTCTGGCCCATGGCTGCTCACAGACGACACTTCCTGTTTCACACTGGTGGAGATGTTACCTGGAAACACACACACACACACACACGCGCTTTTTTGTTACTTTACAAGAAATACATTTGCCCTCCCGGTGCAGGTCTTTAAACAGGCGACTCAACAAAAGCCTGCCCCCCCCTCTCTTGTTGAGAGTACGGCGCGGGCGCTCGGCGCTTCTCCTCCACCTCTCCCTGCATCTGCCGTCAGAGGGAAGGTCAGCCAAAAGAACGGCGGGGCGTCTCCGGGTGCGCTCGATGCGGCGGAAGGCCCGCTCCGTCAGAGGCAGGTCCGCGCTCTGCGGGCTCCGGCCCGTCTCCGCTCCGCCTGGATGGCCCCGGGTCAGGCTCGCTGATCAGCACGCATCATCATCATCACTGGTTAAAGCCTGCGGTCCGCCTGATTTTTATTACCCCCCCCACCCGCTTGTCTTTATTGCGCGGGCTCCTCCTTTGTGTCGGCGCGTTTTATTGCGCCGTAGTCGCTCATCTTTATGTGACTTTGTTGTGCCGCCTCAGTGGGTTCAGCAGTTTCAACAGACCCATGCGACAAAATGACACCGGTAATAATTTATTATGGGAGTGGCACCAGTTTACAATACGTTAGCAAGCGGAGGAGAGCGTTAAGACAGACTGTGTCTGTGCATATTAATGATCAGAACATATTCAAATATTTATAAGGCAAACAAATTATTCATGCGGGCAAAGCCTGAACGGATATAAACAATTTACCGGGAGACGTCACACAGGCAGAGGGATGGATTAGCTGGGAGCACACTGGGATACACACACATATGGCTGCACATACGAAATCGCTCTTTCAAATGGAGTATTGCAAAGGCGCGCGACGCGAGCGCGCGCACGCACGCACGCACGCACGCAGACACACACTGACGTAGTATTGACTCATTTTTCAATTAGCCCCAGAGCACACCTGCTCCTGTGCAGTCTGGGAGCGCCGCCTGCCAGGCCATTAGTGCTGTGATTGATCCACACAGGAAGCACGACAGATCGGCAGCCAGCAAAGTGATCCGTGGACTATTTTGCCACATCGCCGGAGCCGGGAGGAGAGTTTACGCCTCAGCGTGCTCACGTTTTAATAAACTTTCACTGTTTTGTTGGGTTTTTTTTTTTAAACACCGATCAACTATGACTCCTATTGTTGTACCACAGGAAGTGAGAGCGGAAGCCGTGCCTTAAAAACCGACTGCTCTTATCACCGTTGGGTGTAATTGATAATCCGTGGTCAATGAATGAATCCCCTTAGATAAAAACCGTTCAACCGTTGGTTTTGCTTTTTATTCCCGACACATTTCCTGTTGCCTGGTTTATATTGAAGCAGCGGCGGTTGTTAATTTTCTAGATAACTCCAGCTTAAGATGTTGAAAATTCTTTGCTGGTCTTGTTTCCCAGAATTGTGCCGTGCGGAATAAATTCCATGCTTGATGGTTTATCACTACAATGATTGGAAGCCGTGCATGTTTAAATCATCAAGTGCGTAATCGCAGTTAATAAGCACTGTGCCAGAGGCTGAAGCCTTGCAAACATCATCATCATCGCCTCTTGAGTAATTCAAAGATTTTCTTTATCTTGGTCATTCCACTCTGCGTTCAAAATGACGGGTTTCATGTTCGGGCGAAGTGGAAAAGCTGCTGCGGGCCTGCAGGCTAGTTTATCTTCCTGCGAGCATGAACTGTTACACAGCGGCGGCAGCCAAATGCAAATACGCTAGATGCAGAGTTATGAGAGCGCAGACCTGCAAATCTACGGTAAACACCTTAATCTAAACAAGCGATGATGCTGCCGGTCCGAACCAGACAGCCGGCTTTCTCTAAACAGCACGAACAGATATTTTTTACAGCCGAGTTCAGACCTTCTGGAGCTGCTAACAGGAGAGAAGCTGCATTAAGAGCTCGGCAGTAAATTGCAGCGGCTGGGACGGGAATAGATCCTAAATGCACCGCAATAAAAATAGGAGCCGCTGTGAGAGGTAAATAAACCGAGCTGCAGGTTTCAGTTCTGTAGCGCTGCGGCGCAGACGGTGGGCTGTGGGTCGAGCCTCGCGCCTGCCCACAGGTAAATCACACCTCTGTCACATCTAAAGGCCCGCTATAGGCTGCTCCTTTTTTTTTTTTTTTTTTTTAAAAAACGCGTGATCTTTTCTTTTTTTTCTTCTGGAGAAAAACACTATTGCGGGAGCTCAACAAGACATCCCATGATTCCTTGCTTTCCCCAGAAACTTTAATGCAAAACAGAAACAGGAGACAGGCAGAGGTCAGCGATCTAAAATTACTTCTCGATCTTTAGTGAGCTCAGCGTGTTTTCTATTGACTATTCCTTTGCGCTCTCTGGTTCCTGCCCTCCAGTGTGTGTGTGTCTGTGTGTGTGTGTGTGTATGTGTGTGCGTGCATGCACATATAGGCCTCAACAAGCCTAGAGACGCTGTGCTAGTCACGCAACTCACTGCCATTCAGCCTGGCCTCACTCTACCTCTGTTATTACAGGCTTTTCGGTGTCCTACAACCATACACTTTCCCTGCTGTTGTTGTTGGCTCGGGCCCACGGTGTTACACATCAAAATGGGGGGGGGGGGTTGATGGATTACGGTCTGTAGACCAATTCTGGTAGTTATAGCTACAGATTTAAGGCTGCCATCTTTGAAATGACGGACCATAACACATAATTCAACTATAGGTGCCCCCGCCGGACGGAAGTGTCCTGCTGCAGAGGCTATTCAGAGGTTATGGGGGCTAATAAAAGAATACGCGAACGGCAGCGGCGCGTGATGGTTTTCAGTGTTTGTGGATGTGATGGGGAGCATGAAAATCTGAGCAGAACAATAGTGGCTGCTGCTCGAACCGCAGCCGGAATAAAAAAAACAACAAAAAAACTACCGGCGCGGGGAATCAGATAGGGGTACGATTTCAGGCATTTCACCGTTTAAACTCGAGGCTGGATCGGTGTTCGCTGTTACACGCGCCCCGCCTGCGGCTGCAAGTGAGAAATCTAAGATGAGGACAAGCAGGAGAATGAGTCAACCTGGTGATTAGAGCCGCCACACGGGCTACTCCTTCTTAACGCAACTCCCTTCTCTGGCAGCGTTCCCACTCCAGTAATGCCGACTAACCCAGATTGCGTGCCAGTCACCAGAAGACGACTTCTCGGGGGCCTGGTTGAACTTGTTGCTTCAAAGGTTTGGCAGAAAGAGAGGGTTGTGCCACCTTAAACCGAGCTTCCCTCCCTCTTCCTCCGCACCTTTGTGCGAGGAGGAGTGAAACAGGAGAAAGGCTGTTCTCAGCAGTAGTTCTGCTATAGTGGAGCACAAAGGCTCTGAGCTGCAGGTGTGACCAGCAAACAAAGGGGGCTTTGGGCAAGTCAACACAATTGAGCCCCACCCCCGGTCAGCGGACCTTCATTTGTGAAAGCCGTTCTGGGGGCTTCTAAGCGGGGGTTCGGGGAGGGGGGACGGAGTGATAGGCAAACAGCTTGACTCCAAACGTTACGCACAAGGTCAAACTTTTACGATCCGCTCAATTTAGTGCCGGGACGCCTGATTTTTGAGCCGCGGTTCACGGTGACTGTCGGGGTGTGGGGTTTAATGACAGTTGTTCCGGGGTTACGGCCAGCCTAAGTGGGGGTTAACGCTGATGGTTCTGGTCGCTGAGTTCTGACCCCGGGACCATTGATGCACATCTGCCAGCTGTACTGTGAGAAGAACCCCGGGCTGGTGTTGAACTTTGAGCTGGCCGGAGCAGCGAGTTTGTGGTTTTCTAATTTGGAGGTTCTTCCTGTCACTCCCCCCAAACTTTTGCAGTGAAAGGAAGTGTGTGTGTGTGTGTGTGTGTGTGTGTGAGGGGGGCAGTGATTATAATTGAAATGCTGAATTTCAAAAATAACAAAAATAAACACACAAGTCTGTCAGATTATAAGTATATCTCAATTTTTGCCCTAACATTACTGCAAGCCTTTCACGCTGATTTGCTCCCAATTCAGGCCCCCCGTTACTCAGGTAAGCTCAGCATTCGATGCGCTTTTCCTCGTTGCGCAGAAACGCGTCAAGTTTCTGCGTGCGGATCTGGCGCTCCTCTTTTGCGCACAGCATCCTCGCAGCGCCTCGGACTCATTGTGCGGACAGGGGCGTGAAGGCATTCAAGTTTCATCCGTGGTGAATCTATTCAGCCCGCTTTAGTCCGCACGTAGAACTCGCACAAAAGACAACAAAGAGCCGGGGGACAGCGGTGGAGTGACAGCGAGGCAGGCTGCGTTCAGCTGCCTCCGCGCTCAAGCGCAGGGTCGCGCTGCTCCGCTTCCAAAAGCTTTACGAGCACTCCCGACAATATCTGACGCGGTTTAGAGGGGGGAAAAAAAAAGCTCAGTGAAATCTGGAATGCATCAAATCATTTAAATATGTGAGTTGGCAGCCGGTGAGCTTCACATGTCTCACCTGCGTTTTGTTGTTTAACACGGTGTTCAGCAGAGTGCAGGTTACTTGAACTGGCTCTAAAGAAACAGCCTTTAAACCATCACGGATCTAAAAGCGGGTGTTTTGCTCGATCGTTCAATGTCAACTGGTCGATGTGCTTTTGTAAAATCACCTCCACTCGACTGCCTCGTGCACATTCTGTTCACAGAGAGACCATCCAAAGAGAAGATCAGATATTCTCGAATGTCCCTTTAAATACAGAGCACGTTAAAAACCATCGCAGAGACCTACCTTGAGTGTCCGAATTCACTCATGAACGGGGCAATCCGACTGAATATTGTATTCCAGAGGTAATCCATGGAAGAGAAACCACCCAGCGTGTAAAATCCCTCTCATTTCGAGCTCCTTCCGTTCACCACTTTTCTCTTCTGTCCAGTTTTGCACGTTTCATCCAGTTGCGCACAGAATTCGTACGATCGTTTGAGTGGCCGCTGCGCCTCCGTCCCCGGGCCCTGTGCTCTGGTGACTGATCTACAAAGCTCTGCCACGACCGCACAGCCCCCCCCCCTTACAGGAATACGCCAACCCCCTTTTCACTACGATTAACTTTAGAAACAAGAGGGAAAAGACATAAACATTGGCAACGCGCCGTCCTCTGCGCCGCTGCGCACCGAGTTCATGTGCAAAATCGGTTTGACGCTTATTAAAAAAAATAACAGCTCGTGTAGAAAACGATTATGATCATATGATACATATTCACAACAATAAAATAAATGTATCCTACAACTGCGGAACACGTTTCCTGCGCGCTTTGATGGTGAGAATCTACAGTTTATGAAGGATTCCTCCGCGCGTCAACGATAAAGACAAAGTGTGTCACAAAGAACGGAGCGAATAAACAGTTCCGAACTGCTTCACTCTCCTCCCCACCGCCTGTTCGGAGCACCGGAGAGACGCTCCCGAGCAGGACGGACCGAGGAACGTGTCAACGTTGAAAAGCAAATGCAAACCAATGCACGAATCAAACACCGAACGGACGCACGGGCGAAACCGGTCCCGACCCGAACTATTTCTGTCCTGCAGCAGTGACTTTTGCAGCGCTGCACGGCGACATGGTTTACAAATATAGTGTATCCCAGCAAAAAAAAAACAAAAAACCTCTCCACTTTCGCGTAACGCGCCGCAACAAAAGTACATCCACATTGGAACTCACCTCATCGGAGTCGCTTTTTTTTTAAATCCCTCCTTATGTCGCTGCAATCACCCCCAAAGTATTCAGAGCGCGTCGCGGTGAATCAACTTCTCCCGACTGAGAAAAACAAACTATTGCACGGCAAATGGTGTAATTCGACCCGTGCTAAGTCAATCCATCCAGCGAGAGACCAGGAGCCTACCAATGAGCGGCGGCCTCGCTCCAGTCCCTCCCCCACCATCATCCATCTCTCCTCAGTTGGTCTGCGCTCCTCTGCCTCGCTCTGGTTTCCTTCCTTTCTTTCCTGCAGCTCGGAGTGAAAGGGGAGGGGGGGCGACCCCCTCGTCCCCCCTCCCTCTCAGCTCTCCTCCTGTGTGACCCCGTGTTGCACCCCCCCCCATACCGCCACCCCTCCCCCAATCTGTTAACCCCCCCCCACCACCATCCCCCAGCTCAAAGTCAGCAAGAGTGCCTTGTTAAAATTATTTCAGCTGAGTAAAACAGAAATGTTTGGACTGGAGGGAAGGCTGGTTCAAAAACAGGTTTTATTTTTATTTGAACGCTCCCCCTCAAAGTCGTCGATGCTTAAAAATAAAAATAGACCAGGGGAAAAAAAAAAAAAGTTTTTAAAAAGTTTTAAACTCCAACAAACTTGCAAGTTTGTGAGACTTTCATTAAAAACTGCGCTCAGATCGACGCCACGGAACCGATCTCAGGGTTCTTTTGGGGCCCTGCTCACACACAGATGAGGCTTCCTGCTCGCATGTGTGTGTTTTTGTGTAAATGGCGGTGTGAGGAGTGTGTGTTTCCGTATGCATGTGAAGCTGAAGACATTAGATCAACCTTCAGGTCTGCAAGGCTCAACAATGGAGCTCCATTTGCACCCCATTAGAGAAGCAGGTTAGCAGATGTGTGAGAATCTGTGCTGCGTGAACTTCCCCGTCCACTCGCAATCCATCTCTGACACACACACACACACACACACACACACACACACACACACACACACACACACACACGCATACACTTGACAGCTCCCATTATGAGGTGAGAAAGTGGGATCTGCATCTCAATACTTGCACAGGAAACACAAGTTTGCACTGCTGATCTGCCTGATCCCAGTTTGGCACCCCTTGCATGTCTTTGTCCCCCCTCGTCCCGCCCTCTACCTTATTTTTGCCACGTTTTTCTGTTTATTTAGTTCAATATCTAGGATTTCTCCTTGAGAAAGCAATACTTGTTCGCTGCACTTGCCATTTTGTTCCTCAGAAATCAATTCTGGATACCTAACATTGGGCAAAAATGGAATTGATTAGATGTTTGTCAGTTCTTGGTTTTGTCCCCTCTGGCGCAGCCTTCCTGGTTTGTCAGGTGGGTTATCTCCCTGTGATGACGCTGTATCCTTTGGGGACTGATTCAGCACAACCATCTATTACTCTGAGGAGAGGAAGAGGCCGATGCACGGATCAATGTGTGGAAGGTTTACACCCACCCCCATCGTGGGCCTCCGGAAGGGTGGGTGAATGTATGGATCTGTGGGTGTCCGTTGATTGGTGGGTATTGACGGGTGGGCGGTATTGATTTCCTCTATTTTCTTGCGGAGGACTGACAGGTTCATCCTGTGCACAATGGTAATGTGACACCATTTCAGTAGATTTTAATGGGCTTTGCCAGCCTGATATTTGCTTTAACATCTATCTGATTGCTGTGATTAACAAGAACTGTCACCATCGCAACTGCACAAGTCGCTTTTTTTTTTTTAAAACGAAATCAATGATGAAAGGGATCAAATTGTCTGATAAACTGATGAGCGGAGGCCGGATCCATTGTGCTGAAAGTGAGACAGCAGCAGATGGATGGATGACAAAGGTCTTGGAGACCAAGAGTCACTGTCGAGGAATGATGGAACGCCGAGCGTGTCGATCTGCGGCATGGAAAGATGGATGTGGGGGAATGGAGTGACGTAAGGAGGATGAGCGTGAGACAGGGGACAGAAGGCCCGTGTTAGCCTCAAAGCCGGATCTGCTCCCTCGGGGACCCGTGGTGGGCGTGCGTGGGAGGATGCCGGGGTGCAGAGGACGAGGGGCTCGGCCACAGGTCGGCCCAAATGAAAGTGCTTTAGATGCTGGCACAGATGGCCGTTTGTCAGCGTCGTGGGGCTGCGGGCTTGAAGTTAAGGCCGTAAAATGTAGATATTAAAATGTAACCACCGAAGAAAGGCCTACAACGATCAAGAAGGGCTGGTTTTATAGCCCGCCCCGTTGTTCGAAGATGTAATCAATTTTGGGTAACAGAGCCAGCTAACTGACAAGAACAACAAATTCATGAGGCGTACGGTTACTGTGAACTTTGACCTCAAATCCAAGCAGCTCACAACTGAACCCAAGCTGTTGTTTATCCCAAATTACAAAGAGGAACGTAAAAACCATCCCGGCATTCCCGACACTTCACTTTCACAAATAAGGGATGAGCACTATGGCATTGAGCTTTGACCTCTGACCTCTAAAATCTAATCAGTTTGATGTTTTGGATTACGCCTCCCAGATTTGTCAAAGAAAAACTTCTTAGACTACAACTGTCAATTCTCACTTTGGTCTGAAAGGTGGAAAAAGATCCTTCAAAGACACGGAAGGAGAAGGACACATGACGGGACATGTACAAAAGCAGTGAACCGGCCTTTTTTCTGTAGAACTGACGCAACGAGAGTGTGAGTAACCTAACTGGGAGTGTATGAATGGAAGCTTGCTGTCAGAGGGCCACGTCTCGGGGGGGTGTGGGGGGAACCTCTACAGCGACCTCTGATTGATGAACGGGCCGTTTCTGTCACTTTGCCAGCGCGGGTCACCATTTGTCACCTGACTGCACAGTCCTGGTGAACAGCTCAACTCCAGGCCCACGGTCAGACCTTTTGTCTAAATCCCAACCTCAGCCGTACCCAGGAGGGCCACCCATGTGAAAATCTGCTCTTTCGCTCTGAGGATCAGCCTTTTGGATCACAGTAAACACCAAAAGGGCTGCTGGGACCATCGGAAAAGCGCCGTACACAAACCAGTGTCGCCCAATCCGCCTGAAAATCAAACAGCAATGATTTTGTCAAGGAATAAACTCTGTAATTGGTGTTTGTTTTATCTGACGTACTAATTAGCTGGAAGAGCGCGACATATTTTTCTCTCTGCTTTGATAACGAGTTCTCGTGCGTGTTAGTTATTTTATGTTGTGATTTAAATTACAGGCTTCCCATCGCCAAAGCTGCTTCAATGAAAGGGAGATGGCAAACGCCAGCCAAACCCTCGTCTGTGTACGATTATATAATCAATGCTGTGTGGGCTCCTTTAAAGAGGAAAGTAAACCAACAACAGCGATGAGCCAAACTGTAACGTGCTTCCGTCTGTAGCACAAAAGGACTTTAAACACACGGTATTAGGGCTGGCTTTCGAGGGTGAACCAAGCACTGTTCACAGGGTTTAACCGTAAATACAGCAGTGAAAATACCAGCAGTTTACTCTTATTTTTATCCTTTATTTTTGCATGGTTATATAAAATGGTGGAAAACTAAATATTAAGTTGTGTTAACTTTAGCAAACAGCTTATAATATTGAATTAAACAGTCTGGATTTCTTGGTTACTTTGATTTATTTTTAAAATTACAAAAGGAATAAAAAGGTTAGCAAAAGTTTTGGAGCCAACAGACTGAAATGTATATCTTTAATTTGCTGTGAAATGATCTGCGCTCTGTTGGGCACAAATTGCTTCTTCACCTTTTTTTTTTTTTTTTTTTTCTATGAGATTATTTTGTAGATGAGGGAAACGCGGAACGCAGCCTCGCTGTCGTCCTCAGATTTGGGGAAATTGCGGGATCTGGTTTTCTTTGATGACATCCTGCCACATTTATTTAAGGAAATGCACAGAAAGATATGAAATAAATTCCATTTTAATGTAATTGTGTTTATTGTAATTTTCTGGGGAGGAAAATAAGGGAGCTAATCGTATTCATAGCCGGTGTGGCGGGTCATTTGCAGCCGGGGATAACCTGCCAGATCAGTGCGAACCGCTGATGATCGAGCGACGTTTCCCACTCGTTATTTATGGGTCCCATTTCAGCTCCCATCTAAATGTTTTAATCTGGCGATTGCAACACTCAGGTAAGGGGAACGTTGCTGGATGCGGCACAATTGCCCCCCGTCTTACCTGTGAAACGAGCGCCGCTGCCATGATAACGTCATAAAGCAACCGCTGTGGGACGGCGCAGGGTCAACCGCAGGAGGGCAGAAATGGCAAAAGTTTTATTCGTTCTGATAATGAAAATAAATGTCTCCTCCTGCACGTGATGCCCTTCAGCGCGGCATTGATCTCTTAATGTTTCTGCAAGAAACCATTTGTTAATGCGGGCAGCTAGGCTGCAGATGATCCAAGAAGCTGGCACATTGCGAGTAATGAAGGGAATGAGATTTATGAAATGACGGCGTTTTCGGGAAGGATATGTCTTTATTTTGGGTCTGAGCAGACGGGATCGGGATTTAGCAGACTGAAGCTGCTGTGTTCACACGCTCTGAGGCACAAGTCTATTCTTGTGTGCAGTCTGGCTGACACACGCACGCACACACACACACACACATGCAGATATGCTCACACATGCAGACAGGTGCTGTGTGTTGTTCTGCCTCTGTGCAGGACAGCTGTGTGTAGGAGTCTGTGCCGCATGAGCTGGGTGCTGGCTGCCGCATTTTTCGACCTTACCCCCGGATGCGTCGCCGGACGCGGACAAGCACGCAATAAGAGGGCAGCTGCAAGTCACCAGTCAAGGGCGCTAAAGCCAACTGCATCCACCCACCCACCCACACACACACACACACACACACACACACACACACACACACACACGTTGACCGTGTGACATTCAAACCTCTGATCCTATAGGATGTTCCGGCCCAGGAGGACCCTAAAGCCTGGAACTGCTGTAGCTCTGGCTCCAGCCAGACCCAGGTTGTGCCAAAAGGAGCCCATAATTCCCAACTGCTCGCGCCAAATGTATACCTGAACTCTCACCCGACCGCTGCAGCAGGCATAAGCCCCCGCGCCAAACCCCCGTCCCACCTCCTTTGCTGGCTGTCAGTCCCCTAGTTAAGTCCTCCTCAGAGTTTGGAGGCTATCTGGGATTTAAGGGAAAAGCCCTTTATCCAAGGACTTTTTCTGCGGGCCACAGTGGGTAAATATCTCGTGTCAGCACAACACTGTAAGTGCTGCCAATGGCTTCTTTTCTGACTCCTAAAAACAAAGTTGTCTGTGACAGAAAACTGGTTTTATATCCCACAAGTGATCTGAACTGTTAGCAGTTGAACTGTGGCGCTGGCACCAAATTAGCTCTAAACAGCCTTATGTGCATTTCTAATTGCATGCGGGATCCTAAGCATCCATTTTGGTTCCCCTGCATGTACTTGAGCTGCAGCGGATGCATGTAAAAGTCGTGCTGTGGGATGGGATGCTGCCATCCAATAAACCTTTAGGAATGGCAATGTTTCGTAGATCCTTCTCAGGTGTCCAGGGACATTCGGTTGGGGGCCAGGGTGTGTGTGTGTGTGTGTGTGTGAGTGTGTGTGTGTGTGTGTGAGGGTGTGTGTTCCAGAAGAGGAAATGGCAGGAAAGACCTTGCTTATATGACAATAGCAAACCCTGGGTTTTACAAGTAGGCCCAGTATGCTGGAATTCACTGGGCCGTGCCCATCATCAGCAAATGCTGATGCTCCCACCCACATCATGCCTGCTTCTCATACCAAACTCATCTGCCCACCGTGGGCCGTGCCCACAGACATTAGACAGTTGTTGGATTGAGGCTCTGAAAAGAACATTTCTCTCCCAGAAGGACGATGTAAAACATGCATGCAAAGCGGGACAACTGCACATGGTGGTAAATAGATGGCGAAGGTCATGGGATCAAAAGTCAGACTGGAGCCTCAGTTATCTGCATGGCAGTACAGTTTATTAGTGTGTAAGCTGCTGTCAGAGTGAAAAAACACAGTGGAGTTTGCAGCTGCTAATTTAAATCCATGCCTCCAAATTTAGATCTTAATTCCAGCCCAGAGTTGCCCCAAATCCTCCTGATTTCTAGTGAATGTAAGAAAAAGCAGCTTTTGACTGTCTCACGAGTTTAACGCACCCCTCCCTGAGTTTGTTCGCAGGAATTGTAGCAGAGAAACAAGATGGTGTCCAGGCATCAGAAACATTCTCCGACGTGTCCAGTTGGTTTTGACCCTCCTTCATGCCTAACAAACAAATTGTGATGAGTGAGAGCCGGAGCCAATGCAGTCTGTCCCTTTAATGACGGTGGCATTAGGAGAGCAGCTGGGGAAGGTAATCCCCTCTCTCCAGGTCAGACACCAGACAAGCCGTAGCAGGTCCCGCTAACTTCAGCCCAATTAACAATCACCAGCAGGGAAATCAGCCCCTCTAAGACCCACGCAGCAGCACACAGCCTCAGCAGGGTTAAGACTTTCCAGCCTTCCACACTTGGGGCTTTGACCAGCTCCAACATGCTTCCAATCCCTGTTTTTCGTCGCGTGTCCTCGGGGGAGGGATCCGGGGAAGGAGACGGGGTTAAACTGGGAAGCACATCAGTATTTATGATCAGTCTCGCTCGACTTCTAAAATCACGCAGAGTTTTCTGCTTTTCCGATCAAAGCCCTCAACTCTTGAGGCATTTTATTGACAGAAGTCTTCACTTCTTCTTTGCTGAGTTCTGTATCGATTCATGAAAGAAAACTAAGAGATGACTCCAGGAAGCTGCCAGGGCTGATTTTATCCATGGCCACTTACATATCTGCAGCACATCACTTTCAGGAATTATGGGCTTAATTTAATAGAAAACAGTGAACTGGTGTCACCGATACTGTGACATTGAATAAATGATCGTTACCCTCTCAGCTGTTGTGCTGCTTCTGCGGTGTTTTTTAAAAAAATATATAAATTACAGCTCTAAATGTCTTTGAGAGAAGGTCACGATGCAACTGCGGTTTTAGCATATATGTGTTAATCCAGACTTGAGATCTGTTTATGTTGCTCTGGCATTCCAGTCATGTTTTTAATTTTCCCCCTGTCTCGATGACGCTCCACTCAGCTCCTGTTTGGTTTGGATGCACATCCACATTTTCTATTTTTGCCCAGTTGCTCTCTTGCCCACTGAATCAATGGAAATAGCCTTCTGTTGCCCGGTTTAAGCTGGCAGAGCACCAGTCAGGTGGGGAAAGGTGCACAAAAATAGCAACTTGGCACAAGTGCAGAAGAAGCCGCTTACGCAAACCCCAAATTTCCACAACTCCCCGCACTCCGACCCGTGCCGCGGCGAGCACGGAGAGCACAGAGCTCGTGAAATTCACTCTGTCGACACATCATGTCAACTGTTTCAACATTTGCTTTCAATTTGTTTTTCAAGCAACTTTAACCTCTGTTGACCTTGAGCCAGGTCCTGAATGAGACGATGCCAAAGATGACGCTAGCCACCGCAGGGTATTGAATAACGTGCCCCCCCCGGTGCAGCGAAGGGCACCTCCAATATTTTATCAAATGCCTCACACTTTCGTTGACCCTGGGCTCACACCTTGGAGGTGGATTCCTCTGAAGCGGTGGCGTCCCTGCGGTTCTGTTGCCTCCTCCTCCTGTTGGACCCAACATCCACGCCTAGCGTTAAAGCCTCCATTGTTATTTATGAGTTGATACCTTCGCAGTGTGTGCTGCGGCACAGCAGGTTCCCACAACATCGCTGTAAAGCAGCTCAGCTTAAGTGGTACAATTTTCAGAGGACGATAAACCACCCTATACGGGGCGTGGAGGGGGCCCGGGGTTAGAGCGGTTCGCTGGAAAAGCTGCATCAGGGGAACTCGAAACGCGCAACTGCCACAAACGCTTGGAGACAGTCGAGATGTGCAACCCTGGCGTCTGACCCCTCGCACGCTCATCCATCTCCCCCTCCGCCTCCCACACATGCTCTGTAAGTGTGTCTCCTGATGAATGGTGGTAGGGGGGCACTGGGGGGAGGAAGCATATCAGGTGTCAAAAAAAAAAAAAAAAAGAAAAAAAGAAGCAATTGTCAGGACTGGCTGAGCACTGCGCATGACTTTCCCGTGTAAATGGTAGCGTGGTGAAAACAGCGTGGCCTCTGCGTGCCCTCCCAGTGCTGGAGTGGCCATTTCTCTCCGGCCCTGAGAGTCAGTTTAATGGAACTCTATTAAGTGCTCTGTTTTTTTTTTTTTTTTTTTTTTTTTTCATGAGATCGATTTCTCCTTGTTGTTGGTTTGCATGATTATTTCCATAGATTTCTCCAGTCCTTTTTCCCCAAACACTTGGCGTCATTGAATAAAAATAACATGCATTATCTCCCTCGGGTGCATCACATTCAAATGAGGCAGGCATCAGTTATTTCTCATTCTAGCGGCACTGCGGAGCTCGGCGCACACTTTAAAATATCTCTGTTGGCCTCGCGCGGATAAATGCGCGCCTGTGAGCGCACACCCACACACACAGCTGGTGGGGATTAGAGGAGAGGAAGCAGAGCGAACACACAGGGATTCAGAGTCAAAACAACAGTGCTGGACTTGACCCTTGACCTGTGTGGCCACTCATCTGTTGATAACATCAATCAGTACAATAAGACATGGGTCCTGTGCGTGCGTGTGTGTGTGTGTGTGTGTGTGTGTGTGTGTGTGGCTGGCTATTGTACTACTTTGTTCTGAAAAACATAATAAGCTCTGCACTCCTCTTAAAAAGATTTCACTTTAGATATCAGGTACTCTGAATTTTAAGTCGGTATTGTGATTCCGTTGGAGTGAAAAGCCTTCCTCGGCACTTTTTCTCGGTGGATAGAGTGCTGAAGTAGCTTAGCTCTCTCTTTTTTTTCTTCTGTCCTACCTGAGGCAACAGACAAGTGATATCCTGCATGTCTCCGCTGAGCCCCTCCCCTGCGAACCCCGTCCCTCCAGTGGAATCAAGTCTTACCTTGCTGCCCACACATCCCTCACCCTCCCCCTCCTCTGTCTCCCAGACATTGGTAGCATGGAGTTATGTCTCCATTCTTTGTTTACTGATGTCGAAAGGTGCCGTAATTAATATTTGTCCTTGTATGTTGGGTGTATGGGTGTGCTAATCACTTCAGCTAACTATGTGTTTGAGTTGTTGCGAGGGGCTTATTTTGCCCCCCAGTGGGCTGAATCATGGATTAAGAAATGCCATTAACCAAAGGTTACAGCTGATGTCACAGATGATGGTAATTCATATTGTAGTCGTGAGGCTAATCCGAGCTGATCATGCTTTTTATCTTCTCACTTTTTCGGTCTCCCATGCCATTTTCAGGGTATTATTGCAGCTCCCATAATAGAGATATTGAAATTTGAGGGTAATGTTTAATCAAAGTGACTGTAAATACACCACGGTGCCATGCTATTGGCCAACACCCCGAGCTTTCTGATTTCTCTAAGAGGAGAATATTGCTGACCCGCTGCTTTCTTCCAACAGCCTCGCTCATGTTACTCACAGAGCTGAGTGGACACCATTTTTTTTTTTTTGTTAGAGTTTGCCCTTGTGTGTAAATTCAAATGGCAGAAACAAAGGGCATTGAGCTCGGTCAGGTGGGGTTTAGAGGCTGTTTTATCCGAGCGTTGAATAGAAGCGACAACTGCTGCGGCGGTGCACGTACACAACAGCGATCCAGCGAGGGACAGCAGGGAGGCGTCAAACGCTGCTAGAGGAGTGGAGGGTTGGGGAGAGGCCACCGGAAGGTCCAGTCTGTAAGATTTAGAAGCAGTAAGATTCTAGCATTGAGAATATAAATTAGAGAAACCCTAAAGACTTTCTCAGGCCCCTCTTCTCAAAGTGTTGGATGAACCACGGGGACTGTCGAGGGAAACAAATTGACCCATAACTACACGAGTGTTACCAGTTCAAAGGTTTATTGTTGCAACAATGTTTGGAAAATAGCTCTGGAATGTGAAATGCAGTTGTTTTACTGCAGAAGTGATGGATTACGGCCAATGAGTAATGTCAACTAATAATTCATGCTCACGTCTGTCCATTTGGGGGCTACTATAAAAACATGGTGGAGCAACATTGTAGCATCCGTGGGAGGCGGGGGGGGGGCAACGCCAATGTTTGCTTAAATTCTGTTAAAGAAAAGCTCAGAGATTAGCACACTAACACATCATGTTCACATGGTGCTTGGAGCTGTTTCATAAGAACGCTCAACTCCCTGGGTTCAAAACGTGACTCAGACTATCTTTAGACAACCTATCACCTCCAGGTTTGTAAGTCTTGTTGAAAATGTGAAAAGGCATCATTAAGCGTGTTTATGATCAACGTCGGCAGACTTACGACTCCGGCTCTGTTTGATCTCAGCGGGTTTTAAAAAACCATAAACACTTTCTAGGCCACGTTTTTGTTTGTAGTCAATATTGATAAGAAAAATCACAGCAGCGCAGCAGCAACTCTCTTTCCTGAACCAACCCTGATAATTGAACACACCGCACTGTGCGCAGTCAGCGCCAGCAGGTATTCGTCAGTAATTCCATAATGAGTAGCTTGCGCGTCATCATTTTTTTTTTTTTTTTTTTGTGTGTGTGTATTTTGTATTCTCTCTGCCCGACCGTCTGAGCCTGTGTGTACATGCAAGGCCATGACTGATGCACAGCCAATCCCTAACGTGGGTAAAATGTGTGTGTGAGTAAAAAAAATAAAAAAAATAAAAGGTGCTCATAATGAGTATTCTCTGCAAAGTTTCAGAGTGCTTATGAATCAGTCTGTTGGCCCGGGGGGGGTCTAGGCTGCGGTTTGAACAGGAGAGGTGATTAAACTGGGGAGACAGACGGGGTTGTGTGTCAGCAGCGTGACGAGACTGTGTGAGCGGAGGGATATGCCCAGTGGTGGCTGGAGTTCCCCGCCAGAGCGCGGATGACTGTTTTTAGCAGCAGCTGTTGGCCTTTTAAACAAAGCGGCGAAGAAAAGAAAAAAAACACAAACAAGTATTTTAGCAACTCCGGACAGACTTGCGCGTTTTATTATCCGGGGTAAATGTTGCTGCCC
Source organism: Lagocephalus sceleratus (assembly GCA_911728415.1). Taxonomy (NCBI): domain Eukaryota; kingdom Metazoa; phylum Chordata; class Actinopteri; order Tetraodontiformes; family Tetraodontidae; genus Lagocephalus; species Lagocephalus sceleratus. The sequence goes on along the minus strand of CAJVRN010000017.1, from coordinate 8,212,002 downwards.
GAGCATGCCCGAGCTTTAGGCCGCAGCACACCTGACACACCTGCCTGAGTCAGCAGAGTTGGGGGAGGCACGGTGGCAGACGTGCGGGCGGGTACGTGGTAATTTACAGCAGATTGGGTAGAGCGCCGCTTTGGTTTCTTCCCTGCTTCTCGTGTCTGGTTGTTGTCGGTCTGTTTCTCCTCCCGCTCGGGGTCGTGAGGAGCACGTGAAGGGAGGCAGCTGCGCCCTCCACGGCACTTACAGTGCAGGTCACCAAGGTTACAGCGGCTGGCTCCGCCCCCCCGGTCCTCAGTTACTGTATACTAATAGATGACATCATCACAAATGCTCTGATTGTTGACTCTGGAACGTTTGAAATTTCTGCAATCGTTCTACACGTTTGCTTTGATGTGTGTGTGTGTGTGTGTGTGTGTGTGTGTGGGGGGGGGTCCTGGAAGAATCCTCGTTTTGGCATCATCACCACCTCTGCTCATCTAGCAGCGTTTAGAGTTTGTTTTTGCTCCTCGCCTCTCTTCCCCCACCGTGTGTGATGTAGGAAATGTAGGAGATGTCTGTCTTTTCAGGCGGGTTCCGTTGCCTTTTGTGTGTCTTGTCTGAAACAGCATGTCATCCAGGCGGGGCAGCTCCGGGAGGATGTTTGTGTGAAAAAAAGAGGGTAGTGTGTGTGTGTGTGTGTGTGTGTGCGCACGTTGAATGAAATGTAAAAAGCGGTGCGCCTGCCTGCACACACACACTGCAGCCTTTGGCCTAATGGGAGCTGACACTCTGACAGGCTCTCTGAGCTCTTTATCTGGGCCTCTCGTCTTCAGAATTTGTGTGTGCATGCGTGTTTAGGCCTATGCACCAGTGTTTTGTGTGTGCGTGTGTGCACGCACATGCATGTGTGACCCCACTGATGGTCGTTGTGGGCCCCTAGAGAGTTCTTTAACCCCCGAACAGAGTCAGACTCATTTACATTGAAATGGGAGAGTGGAAAGGAGCCTTTATGGACTGTTTGCTTTAGCCCCAGTGAAAAGCGTCAACTCCTCCTATTCCTACTCAAAACACTATCAATCAATCTATCAATCTATCAATCTATCTATCTATCTATCTATCTATCTATCTATCTATCTATCTATCTATCTATCTTTTATAATTCATGAAGTAAGGCTCTGAAGTCCTCCCTGGTCCCAGTGGTGGGACTGGTGAACCCTCTGGGGTTGTTTCCTGGCCCATTGACTCCTGGGAAAGACTCCTCCCCCCCTTGACCACAATTGTAATTGCTTATAAGTGGTGATTTAAAGGAGGGATGGAGAGACTTGTTGGCTGATACAAACAATATTGCATCCAGTACAGCGCCACCTTCCTGCACAGAACTTTTTTTTTTTTCTGATGAAGAATCTGATGTTTGGTATGACTTTGTCGCTATTCAACCCTTTTCCCACCTCCCTTTACGCCCCTCCACCCCCCGCTGAGTCAGTTCTCGGCAGTCGCCTCAGATTCCCCTCACCCAGCTCCTCTCACACTCCAGATGAACGCTGCCCAAAGCTGTGATGTGAAAATAGACCAGAGATTTCCTCTCTGAGAACTTCCTCATCCTCTGGAGGGGAACTTCTAAAGCTGACCCAGGAGCAGTGTCAGTGCTGGCTCAAGGGAGGAAGGGGTTCCCGATGTTTGCGGCAGCTGAGAACGTGCTTCTATTAATAGGAGGAAGGATGTGAGGAGGAAGGAACTTTTGATGGTGGATACAATAATATTTCTGTCAGGGAAGTACGGCGTCTTTCCTCTGCATCCCAACCCTGAATTTACTGCTGCCCTTTTGGCAGACCTACTGTGGGCTTTTTCCTGACTATCTTCATTCCCATCAATAGGAGAGCAGCGGGGTCTGTTTGAAGTCAAGTGGCTGTTTTAAGAACCAGCGGTGTCGATGTCTTCCACCTGTCTTTCAGATTTTTTTCAATTTCTTGCTTAGCGGACACTAATTTATAAGCATATATGAGATGCAAAAGCTGAGCTAATGCTCTAAGTTCAGACAGTTGTCTCTGTGCACATTCCGGCTACCTTTTTCCCTTCATAGATTACATGCTTTACCAATTTTCAGAATTTCTAGTTGTTGTTCCTGAATCCATCCATTGCTATATAATCCTCACACCAGCGGAAAAAACAACATTCCCTTTTTTCTGCATCAATCACGCCCCCTGTACATTTCTGACCAATCACACAATGGTGGTGGTCGGATGCTGGGTTTCATATTTTCAGATCTAAAGTTTGCACCAGACAAAAGCTTGACACTGAGCTCCTTTGCCAAAAAAAGCCTCCGGTTATTGAGTTAAGAGATTGGCTGAGGGTGAATAAAGCTTGAGAGGGGGAAGCCAGGCTTAAATCAACAAAGACAGAACCCATCATTTTCTTTTATTTAAGTGTAACACTGAATGAAAGTGTCCATACTGAAGCCGTGCCCTGCTGAGGAATGTCCCCGCTCGCCCGACTTTGCAAAGTTTTCCAGGATACCAAAACTTTGCCACATTTAGGTTTAGATATACTACATGTTTCAGTTGCATACCACTTCCCTTTCCTGTCAGCAGTGAGTCATTGCGTGTCTGAATGTACAGTGTGTGTGCGTGTGTGTGTGTGTGTGAGTGGTGAGTTCAGTCGCCGCAGTAAAAGCAAGCTATGCCTCAGCGTGATGAGATCCAGATGGAAAGTTTCAATGAATCGCTAGCCATTCACTCCCCAAATGTATTTTCTTTCTTCCTCCAAAAGTCTCCTTTGCTTTTATCGTGCAGTGAACACAGCCATTATTACTTTCAATAACGACTTTAATATTTGGCAGTACAGGGATACTTTTCCCCACATTTGCTGTGTCATTTGGGTCCACCCGATCTACTGAACACTACCTGCAGAGTCCCTCACATCAGGAGTAGAACACATCCCTTTTTCCAGATTTGCCCCATGGATGCTGTGTTTTCACCACCACCACAAACCAGATCAAAAGGTTCTCTTTATTCGCACAATCTTTTGTTGTGTGGAGAATCATGCCAGGATTATAGCCTGCGCACAAACACTGTCATTCACACACGCATAGACGCACACAGTTCATTCAGTCTGACTCAGACTCTTCTATGACAAACACACCCACCTGTGCCCAAGAAGGGCCGCTTTCAAGTTTGGCCAAGCAGACGCCCGCTCGTTTTATCCCTCGGCGCCCCTCCATGTGTCACGCTAACGGCTGACACGCAGAATGAGCCCTGTTTGAATCTTCAATCAAGACGTCCCTCTCTGGCTCAGAGACGGCTCAAAATTAAAGTTGCGGAATGATCCGGGCCCATTTACCTGCCAGCCGAGCCTTGTGATCACTCACCTGACCAGTGGAGCCAGTGGGCCCCCCCCCCACGAAGCCACAGCAGTCACTCAGAAAGTCTGCTTTCACACAGGCACTGAGGTCCCATCACAGAAGCCAAACTCTAGTGGGGTTAAGGATGTTCCACAGGTGAAACACCAAGTTTGTCCTTCATATGAACCAAGCTGCTAAAATCACTTTCTACTAAGTTATTTCATTTATTTATTGTTTCAGACCAATTTAGCCTGAAGTGGTTATTTGATGATAAAACAAAGGGATGTATTTCCATGACTGGGTTTGTTTAAGGCCCTCTGGGCTCCCATATGGGCTGGAACATGATGCTTCCAGTGACGTCACCAGTGCAGGATAACCCAAATCCGGCCTCATTCACGTGCTATCAGAGAAACTGTCTTTATTCTTGTCTCTTACATTTCACACGTAACTGGAGTCTTTATAGCTACATGCTTGATGTATTCTGCAAATGTTTTCCAACCAGAGAAAAACAATCTTTTTCTTGTGTGATTCAGTGTCCTTTGGAATTTTGGGATTTCTATCACACTTTTCTGCAACGTTTCTCATGAAAACGCAGCTTGTGTCGGAAAGATACGTTTGTGTGTTTGATTTGGGGCTCACATGCTCAGATAAACCCAGATTAATTCATATTCCGGCCTCCATGTGCTCACGAGAAGCTGGGTTTCTCAGCCTCATGTTTGCATAAAAGAAAGCCCCTGTTGAGAAAATGCCAACAGCTGATGAAAATCTTCCCCCCATGCAGCAAGGTCAGGCGGGAACTCTGAAAACACACCTCTGCTGTTTTTTTTTTGTTTTTTTTCCCCTCCAGAAAGAAAAAGCCAAAATCCACTCTCAGAATTAAAGGTATTCTTCAGTCTCCTGGATGACCTGTGGCCTGCCGAGCCACGTTCTGGAGCTTCCCGTATCGGCCGCGATCGCAAACGGCTGCTGACAGTAAAATTTAGGAGCGCCGAGAACCAGACAGAAAAATGAAAACAAAACGGGGATCTGTGTTTTATCTCCCTGGCCAGACTCACCTTCTTATCAGCGGCGCTGTTTCACCCCTCTCGGCCTGCGTTTTTGTTCATTTCGAACAGCTAAAAACCACAACTTTGCTCAAACCACTTAGTGATCTCAAATCTCAGCAGGCGTGCAGCACTTAAAATGAGTTGTTGCCCATATTTGTAGTTTTATTTATTTTTTTTTTGTCTTACTTTAAATAATTCATGGTCGGGCCTATATATGGGGGAAAGACCACTGCACTCTGTATTTTTAGCCAGCCTCAAGGTTTATGTAAGGCTCTTTACATAATCAAAACAAGACTTAACAGTACACTTTGGTGTACGTCATGCACGACGAGGACACGAGGGGTTAGGGAGGCCTGCAATCCATCACTTCGGGCGCATGCACATAACGTTAGGACACCTCTCCGCACGTGCTGATGGGAGCGGCTCACCTGCCAGCAGGTATTAAAGAGCCTGAGCTGAGGCTGTGAAAGAGTTATTAGTAAACACATTTATCTTTCCGATGTGCCCTTGGTGAGAGGAGACTTAAGTCTGAGTGTAGCTCAACCCAGAGTTGCCTTATCTGGAGGTAAACGGAAGCGGCGGTGACAGCCTCAATTAGGCCGGACAGCGCGGGGGGTGGGTGGGTGGGTGGGGGGGGTCACAGGCACAGGCAGGTTTATTCATTTAGGCAGAGAGGAGATGAGCTGCAGGTGAAGCGGGCTTCGTGGGGGAATAAGTTGGCTGCAGCTCACGCTATGCAGGAAACGTCAGTATTTTAAATGAAACGCCTGCCCGTTATTATATTACACGCTTATAACATGGTTAAGATTGCAGGGTTTACGTGTCGGTCTCCTACAAATGATAAACTCTGCCACTTGAGTTTAATAAAAACCAGCCCTGACCTCGTGACATCCAGAGCAGAGCAGATAATAGCCGGTGATATCCGACGCGCCGCCGCCTCGTTTGTTTGTTATTAAACAGCGGAGGTGAAAATATTGAAAGTTATTCCAGTGGCGACTTATTATTGCAGCGTGTGTGGAAGCCGCCCTCCTCCGAGCCAAAACAACAACGTCGGCTGGAACGCCGTTGCAAAACAAAGTCGAGTCGGCAGAGTTTATTTATTCCGCAGATGCGGGCTTTGCTGCTCTGGGCTGACGGATGCAGCCTCGCTCCATATTTCACGTCTTCGGCGTGGATAAACATCTGACAGTCCTCATCCTGAACTCTGTCAAGATGTGGGAGGGGGGTGTCGCCTATCTGACCAAGGTTAAATCCACGTCGACGTTTTTTTGTCCAGGCATCTTCAATTTTCCTCGCCCATTATCAATCTGCCCTCCTCTTCCTCCCCTTCTTTGTTCAACTCCAATAAGTTTGCTCCTCCTCTGCAGACGTATTGATCACACACCCACACACACACACACACATGCACACACATTAGTCAGGGGGCAGAAATAGCCCCTGATTGATGCTGAATGCGTCCGACAGAGTGTGTGAGTCACCGTGAGCGTCTGATACGAGTGTTTCCTGCTGGGCCCTGAACGCTCTCCAGGATATTTACATCCCGCGTTGACTGATAACATAATTAAGGTGGTGCAGCGAGCTGTGACGGCTGAGCTCCCGCTGAACACCACACCGGGGCCATAAATAAAGCCGCGGCCCGTGAGCCGATCCAAGTCTAGTCTGAGCCACATCTCACCGCCGCGTATCAGATTTGCAGAGATCGCTGTCAATCGCGCGGTCGCTGACCTAGAAGGTCAGCTGGAGAAGGTGCAGCTGTAACAAGCCGGAGGGGGAGCATTGACACCTATGCTTGTTATTTAGCTGCAGTTGAGGAGTTGCAGCGAGAGATCAATCTTCCTTTCCCAGCGTGTAAACCAAACAAGGGCTCAATTTAATTCAGTGGCTTAGAAAAAAAAGAAAGAAAAAAAAAAGCAAACATTTGAAGGCGTTGCGTGAAAGATGCTCCGGACTCTTGTGGGTGGAGGGGGTGGGGGTGGGGACGGGGGGCGCTCCAAATAAACGGCTCAGGCGGGCCTTGACCATAGCTCATCTTAACTGTAGTGTACTGACTGTTTTAACGCTGCTCATCCTTTTAACGATTCCTGCAGGTGTCTCATGGGACACTCAAGGAATTACTGGTTCCTGGCGGTAGGTGATAAATTTGGTGCACCCGTGAGCATTTCAGCCACGTTATTATCACAGCGGCCCACGTTGCACAGCCTGAATATTAGCAGGAAAAGTTTGTTTGAGGAAGAAGTTTTCCCCCTTGCGTCTGTGTTTGCGCATTATTTGTAATTTGCGGAACAGCGAACCGAGGGCAGATCGAGAAAAAAGATTTTTATGACTGGGGCAAAAAAAAAAAAAAAAAAAAAAAGCCTCCCCGAGTCTCTTTCTGTAGCAATTAAACAGCCGACGTCGATGGCGCCTCTCGCCATTAATCCCCATCTGTATCTTCAAAGAGGAACAAAAACCCTCCTTCACATGATCGCGACTGAGCAGCCAAGTACTTTCGGGCCTGGGAGAGAATTAAAGACACTTTCAAACCCCGGACAAAACCCGCGCGTCCCAGCTCGCTGACAGACGGGGTGGAAGATCATGGGAGCATGGGCACAGCTCTGTGAAGAACTCTTGGCTGGGAAAGCAGATGGAAAGTAGGCCAGAGAGGCCACAGGGGTCACGTGGTGCTTCGCCTCATTTTGAAAATGTCCCGGGATGGAGTCGTCTGCTCCCACAGGGGAATAACGGGCTGGCAGGTAGCGCGGTTTCCCGTTTGAGCTCACAGAAAAGTGGGGCTGTGGTGAGGCAGATGTTTATGTATATTCATCCCATCATCCCCGCTACCTGGCTTCCTCTTTGATGATCATGTGACCTTTCTGTGACTGAGTAAACAGGAAATTTGATCGTGTCAGGCTGAAGGTTACATGTGTTACGACCCCCCCCCACTCCCCGTTGGAGTTTCAGGCATTCCTTGATCAATATTTGGGACAGGAACACAGAAAAACATGTGCAGGAACACAGTTAAGCTCAAGTTGTAACCAGAGGGTGAACTGCAAGAAATCAGCCTTTTCTGTTCTTGTTTATAAGTTTTCGTTTCCTGCTGCTCCTTTGTGATGACAAATCTCGCAGTTAGGTGTTGCCCTAGCACCAGACAGTGTTATTATCCAAGCTTTCTCCTTTTATGTTCACTGAATCAGTGCTGAATGAAATCCATTGAAAATCACCAGTGATCAGGTTTTTGCAGTAGCCTGACTTTCATGTAATTCAACCGTGACAGCAGAGAGCGATGCTAGTCTGATCGCTTTTAAGATCCCTTCAGCAGTGAAAACTGCTACAAAACCACCCAAAGTCACTTTTCTAGTTTTGCCCGAGTTTGTGTAATGAGCCATTAGCAAGTAGAACTTTCCCTGAACTCGTGACAGAAAACTGCAAAAGTTTCTCTTTTTTTTATTTGACTGCTGAACCCAGAAACGTGATGATCATGTACTCTTCGGTAAAAGATCTGTTCTGTGTGATCTCAGCCAGGTCTCTGATGTCTGTCTGGAGCCGCTTCCACACGCTCTGAGGACCTTTCGTCTCTTTTGGGACCGTCAGTCTGAGCTGGGAACCAGGAGCTAAGCGAGCGGACCCCGGGCACCCCTCTTCCCCTGCCCTCGGTCCCCTCCCGCTCGCCGCGCCGGCCGTCTCAAAAGGAGTCTTTCAGCATTGTGCCGAGGCCCTGTTTTCACCGTCAGCAAGGAGCCCAGCGATTTCCGTCCGTGGTCTGGGAACAAATGGCGTTTTTGGTGAGTAATCTGAAGTAGCTGTAGAGGTTCGCTCAGGTTGAGGGTGCCTTGGTGGGATTTAAGCGTTCGGTTTACTTCAGCAGGACTAATACGAGCCGCTATTCCAACAAGCTACGCCTCGGTCTCAGACACAGGTCGGGCCCTGGTCCTCGACTAAAAGTTCATTCAATGTTTTATATTATAGATGCTTCAAAAATTATTTAACACATCTCAACCAAATGCCACAGAATGTCCACGGTAAATTAAAGGCAGCGACACTGCTGTGGTATTTTCCCAGCCGCGCTTATGTCTGACCCGCGCGGGACTGACATTTAGGTGGAACCTGCTTCTACCCATCAATGAGGTTCCTGCAGCAGATCCAATTTAGCCTGCAAATACGTGCAGAATACCCAGCGTCGCGTGAAGAAACCAATTAACGGGCTGCCGTCAGTCCCTGCCCGCCAGTCTGTTCCTGCCGCCGGAGGAATGCCTCTGAAGGTCGCGTCCTTGCGCGCTTTATCTGGATCCCCATCTGCCCTGAGTGGCAGCTCAGCTTGGTTCGGGAGGCGACATCCCTGCGCCCCGTCGCCGGCTGCCTCTGCTCGGGCCTTCGCCCGGCCCGTATAATGTGACTAATGTCCTCTGGGCAGTCTGCTGTTGGGACAAGGACGTGCTCAGGTAATCCAGAGGCTGATTGGCGCCTGGCTAATAGAGAGGACGCCACGACCTCAGAGGGGGGTGGGGGGGGGGCGGGGGGGGGGGGGGGGGCTTTCAGGCGCCAAACCAGCCTGTTAATTATGCATCTGGACACACACCTGCTGCTGGAACCTCTGCCACCGCCTGCGTGTCGTCCAATCGTGGAAAAACCGGGAAGCGCGCCGATGCGGCGGGTTCCCGCAGATGGGTGGCGTGCACGTGCATGGGAGAATTTTGTACCATCTGGTTTCAGGCTGAGCTGTCTGTCTGAACATGACAGCAGGGGGGTGGCGGGTGGGGTTTGGGGGGGGGGACTTCAGCACTGACAGTGCACATCTCCCAGCGCCGATACCAGAAAGCTCACCGCAAATGTTGCGTCCGTGCAGATATTACTGTAACTCAGCCACCGCCCTTCCCCGTCTCTCTAATTTCTCTTCTGCATTCCTTACCACCCCCCTTTATCCCTGCCCTATATTCCCTTATTTGATTAAGCTTCAGATGGTTGGTGGATGGGCTCATTTTCCTCACTCCATTATCACCTACTGTAATCAGACAGACCCACAGGAGCCGTGCGCTACATGAACTACAGCACATGCGTGTTTGTGCCGCCTTTGTTGCTGTATTGTTGTAGGTGTTGTCTGCCAGCATTCTTTTTTTTCCCCAGACAAAAGGCTCATTTTGGATGAGCCATGTTTATTGTTTTTTTTTGCTTTTTATGATCGAGCCCCCCCCACACCCTTAGAACACCCCCCCTTTCCCTGTGCGTGTTGACAAATGCTGGCAGAGATGATGCTGTTTAGCTGCGGTTAAATTGGTTTGCCTGCGTCCAAAACCAAAATGAAGCCACAGCTGAAGGATTCTTGGTTTAATTTCAGCCGGGCCCACAGTTTTATTAAAAGTGTGATTTACTCACCTGTCAGTGGGACCCCCCCAACACCACCACCCCGTTGCCTACAGGAAATGATCAGGAGTGCGATTGGAAGTCAGTAAACTGAGCTGGACGCACTAAATCATCAGTAACCACAGACACAGTCTGATGCCAGGCTATTACTAACAAATGCACAAGAGACGCTCCAGAGGCTGTGGCTGAGCCCAGTAAATGCAACGGTTACTATGGCGATAACAACAGGCTGGAATGTCCAAATGATGTACAACTACAACAAAAGCGATACCACGTATAGGTGATGTTTTAGATTAGTTCCTCTGAAGCTCTCATTGAAGAATCGAGTGTCGGACCGGGCGCGAGGATTCTGGGAGCAGAAGAGCCGAGGCCAGGTGGATCTACGCTGCAGCAGCCAGATAACTGTGCGTTTCCCTCTGCAAACATGTCATTTAAATTCAGACTGGGCGATTATTTTAGATGCTGGCTCTTCCCAGCGCTTTCACTGGAGGGGAGATAAGGGGTATGCGGTAATGTCTGAAGACATCTGAAGGTCAGTCACATAGCCCACTCCCAGATGCGATGATGTCATTGAGAGGGTGGTTAGCAAGGCGGCATCAGAGGAGAGCTGAAATACGGTTCCTCCTCGCACTTGCGGCACAGTCGTTATGTCGCAAAGAAGGAACGAAGATTGACTTCAGCTCGTAATGTTTTCATTTACCCGCCTGATCCGAGACCTGTAGCCATCAGAAGGAGCAGTAATGTCCTTCAAAACCTACAAACCATGGAAGGCAAATAGATATAAAATATTCAGAGGCAGGTTCCACAAGCCTAACGTCCACCAGAAGAGCCACCGATGACTCAGTTACGTAAAGAAATATCCGAACTGCCAACGATAATATAAAAAATTCATCACTGCAAGTATTTGTTTCAGTACGAATGGTTTTTCCACTTTCTTTGTTCAGGAGTTTTATGTTTAAAGATGTGAGCTGTCCAGTAGTGGAACTCGGAGACTGTTTTAGTGACTCCAGAAACATTAAATACATTAAGCTTCAAGATTACCCTCACAAGCTGCCTGGATAATCTCCATGTTCTTTCTTTGTTCTCTCAGGTTTCTATCCCTCAGCTCACTGGTCTCTAACCCAGATGAAAATAAATCAGATGGACGCTGGTACATCTTTATCCCTGTTTTAGTAAAAGACATTTAAGCTGAGGTTCAGATAGGTTAGTTAAGAGCCCATAACTGGACCTAAGTGCCTCCTCTGAATTTAAATCGAGCCCTATAAAATCAGATCCCGCTGTACTTTCTGAGGTCTGTCTCTCTCTGAGTGCTCTCACTGTCTCAATATTGACAGATAACCAGGGGGAATGGTTCCTTATTACATTTCAAATGAGGCTGGATTAAAGATATGATCAGACAGACCAGATGCAGGAACACTGTTCCAGAGAAAATCTATCAGTTCTGCCACAAAAAAATGAAGCTAAGATTTATGTTCCCATTTTTTTTTATTTAATAAAAGCATGGTTTGGAAATATTTTTGGCCAGGTTACCATTCCATTAGCTTCAATTTTTTCTCGTTAATTTACTGGTATTGACTCAAACCATAGAGTACAGTACACGTCCTTAGGACTGAAGCTGAGCTGAGCTTCCATTTGCAGAGTAAAAATCATTATAATAAAATGAGATTATTTAATGTGTGCGGTCAATCTCAGACAACCTTTTCTCTGTGTAACCCTCCACACTCCAGCTGCTGACAGATGCTGTGAAGAGGCTGCTTGATGGGCCTGTTAATGCTGATAATGACACTTGAACAAACTCATTTGCATTCTGACAACGTGCACGAGGTGCCATTATGTTGATTAAATGGGAGGAACATACTTTTGTGCTGTGTGGAGATGATGTCACCGACTGTGAGGATCTATGGTTTGACTTATGTAACCGCGTGGTATAAATGGTTCAGCGTCCCTTCTCTGCCGGGCATTGCAGATATACCACTCGGGCAAAACTATTCTTGCATGTGAAGCTCTTTGCTCTGATGCTCGGAGCCAACGTCACAGGTGGAGCCAGAAATAACACAGATAATCTGATTGCAATATTTCTCCATGGGGGAAGATGGGAGGAAGCTGATGTTGGGTCTTTCAGTAGCTCCGGATTTACTCTCTACACCACTCCAACTTACTGTTATTTTACTTCTCCAGATGTGTAACGTGAGATAATCTGGAGTATTTCAAAGAAAAGAAACATGTCTGGGGCAAGATTTAATAAGACAGCTGCATCAATCAACCTTGAACACAGTAACAGACATGTAAACAGGTAATAACACGAAGCCTGCATGTCACTGCGGAATAAGTCACAGAAATAAAGGTATATAGATTATATTAGATTCAAATATGCTCCTATCAGACCGGATTCTTGGCATACATTTACTCTAATCCTTGCATAAAATGGTTCTCTCACATTTTAAAGCAACTCATCACATTCAGACAGAACCATTGAAGTTCTGAGGAGCTGCCAAAAGCTCCTCATGCCACTGGTTTAAAAAAAAGGGGAAGAAGCTCAATTTCTCATTACTTACACACACACACACACACACACACACACACACACACACACACACACACACACACACCTACACACACTCACACCTCCTGTAAAAACCAGGCCAATCTCCTCCTGTCTGTGGAGATTGAGCTGCTCATCAGAGCCTGTTAATTACATCGTTCTCTAAAGGGATGACAAGTTAAGCCACTCTCGTTTCCTGGTGGGGTCGGAGGCAGAGAGGCGAGCCTAAATGCTGCTCCCAATAATCCTGGAGGGGTTGGAAGGACACGTCCTGGCTGTCATAAGTCACTGCTGAGACGCTCTCAGTTCTAGGAAAAGGACTCCCACAACCTGAACCCATATTTGTACGAAGCCTCTGAATCTAAAACTGAGAATATGATGGCGAAAAAAAATCATCGATAGATCGTTGATGTCAGAGAAGATGATGCAGCAGGTGATCCTGTCATAAAATAAATATGTTAGGACAATGAGAATAATGCAGTAATTCAAGCTTGACATGCTCCTTTCATGCATTCCTGTTTAATTTCTTGCTTTCGTGCACCAGTTAGGGAGATTTGTTTCGTCTTTACAGCATCGTATAGACATCCAGACGGCTGCATATGAATGCACAGAAGTTTCCATAAACATCGACTGTTTATTGGGTAGCGTGCAGTCGACTGCAGAAGCAGCAACAACACGAGGCGAATATGAACTCGCCTCCAGGGGTGCATCCTGGTGCATTTCAGAAAGCAGACTTATAACAAAGGAACATTTTGTCCCCCCCTCCACCCTAGTCTGGAGGTGATGAGAGCGAACCGTGCAGTGTGTTATGTGTCTCTGGGCATCTTTTTACTGCAAATAGCTGCAGGCGGCTGTTTGCAGGTGCAATCACACAGTAGGAGTCAAGTCACGAGTGTAGATAAAGTCAGACTGAAGTCTGTCCAGAACTGGAGCCCTGCGCCAGTGCATCAGCAAATCATCTGGCAATGAAGTAAAAGTTCATAATCCAAAGCATTTGTACAAAAACACATTTATAACCAAACATTATGAGCATTTGTACACTCAAGCATGCTTGTGAGACACCAGAAATATTCACTTACTCCTCTCATCTCCTTATTTGTTTGCTATATGGACATAAATGCACAGAAAATTCAGATCGGTATTGGGACATGATGGTCATCAGTCACATCTGTAACCAATGCTGTGTTGGGTCTGCTCTTATTATTTTTGGGTAATGAAATTACACAAATAATCATTATAGCCTTCCGTTGCACACCTCCTCACTGCCCCCCCGTCCTCCAATATCCGCCATGCCTCACTGTATTATAAGATAAACAAGGACATAATTTAATTTTGAGCCACAGAGGACACACAAGTGTCTTGTAATGTTTGCAAACAGGTGCATCAGCCCTGTCTGTAAGTCTCTGTTCGTAACCGCTTCAGCGAACCTCCTTCACGTTACCGCCAGGATATGCTAATGGTGCAATGTGTTTACTCTCGGCCCCCTCGCATTATTGTGTTTTGATGATGTTTGAAAAAGGTCAAGTGACGCATCTGTTAACCTTCATCCAAGGGTTGCTAATTAATGCTAGCATCTCGCAGCATATGGGCGAGATTGCGTGCGTATGCCTGGGCAGCGTGTTCGTGTGTGCACAAGTGACAAATTAAAGAAGAAAACACAACTGGGACAGCACAAGGTGCTGGAGCCGGGCACTGGATCGTAGAGGGTTCTGATCCATTATTCATCGCAAGTTTTACTATTTTACCTCTGAAACAAGATACTCCCAGTCCAGCACGTGGGCATGCTCATTAAAAAACAAGGTACAAGTATCAGCAGAATCCTGTCTGCAGCTCACATGAGCTCATAATGGCCGTCTGCTGTAGAGCTTTAAATGAGACCACTCAGGCACTCATTGTTTTAGTGCTGTCACTAATGACTAATCCCTCTAACGACTAATGTTGTTTCGACTAATCTAAATGACTAATTTAAAAAAAAAAAAAAAAGTCTTCCCAAACCTTCAAACCTAGCAGATTAACCAGCAGGTACTCAGCGCATCGGCTGGTGTGGAGGTAAATTACGAGCTGTTTGAGTGACTAGTAGTAAAGTAATGCGTTGATGCCGACTAATCGTGGCAGCGCTACAGTGTTTTAAGGATGTCGTCATTTGCATGCGTATCAAGCCAAGTTACTTTGCTCTTTGATGAAACTCCAGCCTGCATCTGTGAGCTTATCAGAGCAGTATCAGAACGAGCCCATGGCGCCGTGGCCTGTTTACAACAGGTTGGCTCATAATTGGCCTAATTAGAACCACAGCAAACAGCAGTTCCCAGGCGTCTCCTGACGCCTCTGGAGGTTCCTAACACACTGGTCTGACGCTCAGATTTCTCTTTTGCCTCAAATCAGACACCCCCCCACCCCCACACAGGCACACATGTGCATACTCCCAATTATCATTTTTCATTCATCAATCCAAAACTTTCTCCTTCTCAGCTCCTCTCCTTCATCGCTCATTTCTTCAATTCCCTTTATAGCAAGATGTGCACGAGTCCGACATCCATCCACCGCGGCCGTTTCCTCAGCCCAGTGAATGTCAATAGAGTCTGGCTGATGTTTACTGGTGTGGGGAAGATGAATGCCCGGCTGTAAATGCTTCAACCTCATTGCCTCTTGCAGTATTATTCATGTAAACAACGTCTGCTTATTAATGGTAAAAGCTTCTCCTGATGATGCACACCTCGCATGAGTCTGAAATATCAAGTCAGGATTTAAAGAGTGGCTGTAGATCATCGTAAAGAATGATGGGAGGCTGGCAGAAGGCTGAAGGAGGAGACCTGCTCGCTCTCTCTATTTCCCTGCCTGATTCATATGCTGCTTGGTCATAATACATCAAGGCTGGATATGATTCTTCCATTAAGGCTACTGGTTCTGGCTTCATTTCAGCTGAGGGTGTTTGTCAGTGTTGTAGGACAGTCCGTGTGTTCACCTCTGATGTTTTGCAGCAGCGAGGAAGCTGAAACAACCAAGGACCCGTAATATCAGACACATCAGGTGGTTTTGTACCCCAAAGGCAGCTTCATCTAAATGCATGCGGTTTACAAACCCAATCAAATGGGTTTGAAAGAAGCGCTGTCTGTCTTTTAACAAGGGTTCCGTTAGCTAGCTGACATGATGGGTCCCCTGGGAAAATCCATCAAAGCTCTGTTGTCTTTATCACGCTTGATGGTTCCCAGCAAAATTGCCGCAACTGTGAATTTGTTCTTGTCAAATGTTGAGCAATCAAAACCTGGCAAGCTGTAAATAATAATAAAAAAAAAACAAAATCATAAATCACTTCACAATGCCGCCGCCTGCTAAGTAGCCTAACTACAATACAGTGGCACAAAATGGGGGGGGGGCAGGGCAGGGGGGTATTTTTATGACTTTGCTTGAACAGTCGCTGTTAATTCCGCAATGATTCAAAAGTGAACCAGTGAATTTGCTGTAATTGGCCGCGCCACCTATAGGCAATTACTCCCGAGCATGTTGGCTTTAAAAGTGTCCACGTCACGTCGGCGGCGTAATGAAAAAGCCTCGGGGAACGGCTAACGGATAGAACACGGCGCATTAAATGGACTGTAACGTTATTGATGCAGGTAGACGTGTTTTCCAAGTCTCTCAGAGCTAATTATTTAATGCAGCAATTATCCCTGAAGGTTCAGGGAGGCTAATGGAAGGGCTGATCCGTTTGCTCTTGGATTGACACTGGTGAGCATCTACCGCGGACGACGCTTCGCAAACATCACAAATAAGCAGCGACACATTTTGACTCGGGGGTTGCTGCGTTTTTGTTTTTTGTTTTCCCCGAACATGATTGCAAGAAACCTTCAGGTGTGTCAGAGTGTGTTATCTCTGGGACGCAAGGAGGTTTTTCCTTTGCGACCATTGCGCAACAAATGAGCACGTGAATGTTTTTAAGCTCATAAAGGTCTCATAAAAGCTTTGGTTCTATTGTTTTGGCTCAAAAGAATCTCTTTAAGATCCGGGGTCGAGTCCTCTGGACTCGCACGTAGGAGCAAATCTCTGCTAGATCTTCACGGTACCTGTATGTCAACATCAGGGCAGCGGGAGACAGAAGAGGAGTATAGGGGATGCGGCAGCAGAACGGGAAACAGTGATAGGCTGTTGGTCCCACTGGCACAGACACGTTATCCAGTCCACTGAGCCTTCGGCTCTCATCTTGCATCATCATCGTCAACAGTTGTGCGGGTTTAGGGCTTCATATCCAAGGAGAATTATTCTTCTTCAAAGGTAACAGTTGTCCGGGTCGATGCGGTCGTTTCTGCTCTCGAGACCGTCGGGCGATGGGCCGCGAAATCCTACACTGCTGGTGAGCTGAGCGCCCGGAGAGATCGGTGACCGTTTGTCCCCAGAGTCCTGTCCAAGAAGGCGATCGGTCCCAGGAGCCCAGGTCGAATCCGCCAGCCTTGCACACAGCGCGTCGCTGATGGCCGGAGATCGGCCTGACGCAGCAGCGCTCAGGATTATTGCTTTATTAGCGCTGATGTCATTTGAGACACGGGCCAAGTGGCCAAGCTTTAAAAGCACAGTGGCTCTCAGATTCCCACATGTGAAAGTAGTATCAGATCAGCCCAGCCAGCTTCGGCGCCTGTGCCGGCCTTGGCACGAGCGCGGGCCTGGAACTGGGTCGGGCCAAGGGCCGGCTGCACATGAAAGCACGGGGACCAAATCCTGAGTAGAAATCCAATCCCTCTTCTCTGTCACAGCCCATCCCCCACTGTCTGCTCCACTGGACAGCGCCTGGATCTTCTCTCGTTTGTGTGTGTGTGTGTGTGTGTGTGTGTGTGTGTGTGTGTGTGTGTGTGTGTACGGGCTGGATTATATGACTGTTTATGTTCTGAGAGTCAACGTGAGAGTGAATTGGAAACATTGGCTACTCGCTCAAAGCTCTGGACACACACACACACGGAGGTGCACACACACACACACACACACAGACACACACATACACACACCAACCATAAATAACTGCATACTGTGATTTTGGAGGATCTTGTTGAAGTTGCTCAACGACCTCAGCACAGCCGCACACACGCAGCCCCTCCCCTCTACGAAAGCCGAACACGTGAGCGCTGCTTGGTCGTTTTAATGCTGCTGAAGTGAAACTAACTTTGTCAACAAAAACTACAGATCCATTTGGCCAGGCGTAGCATTCGGGAAGCATCATTAAAGCTTCCATTTCACCAAATATTTGTTGGTTATTGTAAACATTAACATTAGCCAACAGAGGCATGAAATCTTTAAAATCCTGTTTAGACGACTCTAAAGTGTCTTGTTTTGCGAGTGTGAATGCTTCCTTCATGTTCAGTCGTGTTTCTGTGCACAGCTGCGTGCTAGGCAGCCTAAAGCGTGAGCATTCTGCAGAATGTGCAACTAATGTTGCTGCAGTAATTTGATTTAATGCTTCGCTCATAAATCACAAGCCTGTTTGTCAAGAGTGACGGCATTTTGGTTTGTGGCAACAAAGTTTTGAATCCACAGATTTCAATCACCGCCTCTCAAAGCGGAGCTCAATCAGCACGCTCGCGCGCAAACTTCTTGCTTGCATTCTCGCACGTGTGCGTGCGTGTACGTGTGAGTGCGTGTCATCCTGTCGGTGACGGGAGTGCATCTTTGCAAAGGCCTTCCAGTTTTCTGTAATGTGGAGCAGCGGAGATGACACCCGATCGCTTTATTCCACTCTTCAGCCCCGATCTGACCCCAAGCTGTATCTTAATAATAGCCTGGTGTGACAGCCATCCTGCTCCTCTCAGAGAAAACTCCAGCTGACAGTTTGCTCCCATACGAGGGCCCGTGGCCTCTGGTTGCTTCTGATGACCTCCCCCTGGCTATTTTGTATGGTAGATGCTGACTGCAGAGGCTTGACCTCTGACCTTTGCTCTAAATAATAGAACCAGATCAAGGGACGGGGAGAAAAAAGGTGAATCAAAGAGTGGTGAGCTCGAGGCTGACCTCTGTGTTGCAGATATATATCATAAACCGGACTAATTAGGTTTGAAAGTCTGCCATGAGTAAAAGCCCAGCAGCTAGGTGACATGTTGAGTCAGGTGTGTGAATGTTACCCCCCCCACCACACACACACACACACACACACACACACACACACATGCACTCCTGCAGGAAAGCGGGAATCCCCCCCTATAGTTTCCTATGGCGATCGGGTTCGCTGCAGCCTGGTGAGGCTCGCCGGCCTCGACAGGGTCCCCGTTTGTAATGGCCGTCGTTTTGCGGTTGGGGAGGTGGGGGAGGGGGGGTGCACAGGAGGGTCGAATATCAGGCCGCCCGGCCAAACAGTCACCCCACTGTCTGGCAGAGCAAGCACACAGAACAGCCTCAATTAGTTTCCCCAGTAATCTCCCTCTCCCCTGTCACATGATCCGGCCTGTTTGTAATAACACACAGGGGGCTGAGGCCGGCCGGTCAGGAAATGAGATGATCCATGGCTGACAGCTTAGACACACAGCAGCTACTTATCTGTTATTACTATGCTGCAAAAACAATCTCGCTCTCCCCCCGTGTGGGTATGCGTGTGTGCGTGTGCGTGCACCCGGGCGAGGACTAAATGAAGCCTGATATCAGAACAAATCGGGGGCCGGAGATAGGGAAAGCTTATCGGAGTTTTATCCGTGCGGCTCCTCGTGACCTGCAGCTAGAAGAATTAACACTATCAAACTCGGGCTCCTCCAGTCACAACTTGTTGATTCCGCCCTTTCTGGCTGAGCCTGACGCGGGAGCGAGGGCGAGAGTTTACGAGGGTGCCGCCGCAGCTGAACCTCTCCCTCTAATAGGACTCCGTCAGCCCAGCGGAGACCCTCTGGTCTAAACTTATCAGCTCGGCCCGCACCTGAGTCTTGTTCTCAGTCGCTGACCTGCGCCCGTCAGCTCACTCTCGGGGAGAGAGAGAGAGAGGGAGAGAGAGACACAGGGAGACAAGCACGAGAGGGCTCCAGTTCAAAGGCGGAGGCTCTCATCTCTCATTGGCTCTCGGCAGAGTCAAGAGATCAAAGCGAAGCGCGGAGCAGTGAATGTGTGTTTCTGTCAGTGGCGGTTTGTCTGCGTGTTTGATCAGCGGCCTCCCTTATCTCCCTGCCTAGCTCCGCTGCTAATGTGCAGTAATGGACCAGCTTACATGATACCAGGGAGGAGGGATTGATGTAAAGGATGTGACTGAGGTGGATGGAGCGGACGGGAAGAAACCTCGCAGATTTAGCGTGCACGCACGCGTTCCTGGAAACCTCGAGCGCCGCGCGCGCCGGCTGCATCCGCGCAAGTGGATTAACGAGCGCTCACGTCCATCTGTATTTGTTCTGACATATGCCACATAACGCTTGTGGATTAGAGCTCATTTTGCAGGATTGAGGGTAGCGAACATGTCTCAGAATTCATTTAAACCTTTATCATTGCTCAGGAAACAACACAAAGGTTCAGAAACACAAACTAAACATCACACCTTGTGGCGTTCGATGTGAATCCCTGCTCACTTCTGATTGTCCTCTAATTCTTCTTTGACATGTTTTAGGACTTGCCAATCTTTTTTTTTTTTTTTAATTTGCACTAAAAAACAATCAGAGTTTGACCCCTTCAATGTTAAGCGTTTGATAAAAGGACAACACTCCACTCAGATGGGATGAAAAGGCCCATTATTCTGCCGCTGGGCTGGCAAAGATGGTAAAAGCTTGGATTTTACATTTGCTCTGTAAATACAAGGAGTAGAATGCCGCTGCGCTTCGGCAGAACGCAGCACAGCATTTTCCCAGCGTGAGCCGAACTTCAGAGGCATAAATAACTAAAAGACGCACTTACAGAGACTTTTCTACTCGAAATGTTCTGCCGGTGTCGGACGCTGCACTTCTCTAACTGCCTGGAATGTCTGGAAGCGCCCGGCCTGCCAGCCGGAATTACATAGATGTAACAGCTCAGCGCTCTGTCGGTGAGAATGCCCCTGAATTACACTCCTCTCGACTTGACCCCCCACTAATGTCAGCGTGATGGCCTTATCCAGCCGGGTGGGGCGCAGCTGTACGCAAGGCGCCGAGCGGATGTGTGTCTGTGGAGCTGCAGGAGAACTCCTCTTGTGAGGAAGTGACTTCAGCCGAAGCAGCCTGATTGAGATGCTCGGCCATTATCCCCACCCTCGGCCTCCCCCCACTGAGGGGTCACCTTTGTGGTCCGAGTCAGGAGATCTCCAATGACACCAGCTGGCTGGCTGGACTAGGCTGACTGGCTGACTGACACACACACACGCCCGCCCGCGCGCACACACACACACACACACACACACACACACACACACACACACACACACACACACACACACACACACTCCTTCTTCCCCTGCCAGCTCCAGCTCATGCTGTGCACAGCTGGACAGGAGCAACATCTGAGGTTGGTCTTAAACGAGCTTTCAATGACACGCTGAAGGAGCCCAAACCTGGTTGTGGTGATTGGTCTCTTCGCCATTGAACCAATCAAATGAGGTATTTATAGAACCAACCAGAATAAGAAAAAATTGATAAATACTGCTACATTTCCAGTTAAATCAGGTGGATTTAATGTCGATTATAGCAGCAAAAACCCTCCTCATTATCTTAATTGTTTTTTCTGGTGATGCTCTTGTGTGACACTGGATGGGAGAATCATCTCATCAATTAGGCTGCCGCCGCCAGCAAGGCTTAACTGGCCGAGCATTTGGTGTCTATATTAGTTTAGTGTGTAATAACCTTGTTGTTTTATGTTAATAAGATCTAATTTGTGTCTGTCTTTCGTCACGTTTTGACCTACAGTCTTTGTTTCAGCTGCTGCCGTTGGGCTGAGTCAGCACTCTGGGCTGCAGGAGCGTGCGATTATCTCGTTATCTTATTGTGTTCGGTGCTGAAAAAGGTGCTTATGCTGTATTTTAAACGTGGCAGTTCTGCTTTTATTCGTGCACCTGGCTGATGTGATGTGTTCCTGTCTTGTTTACGCTGCTTTGCTTTGAACGAGCGAATAAACGTCCCGGCAATTTATTTATTTATTTTTTTGCTCGGGACAGAAAAATGGAGGAAAAAAAAAATGGAGATGTGATACAAAAGGATGAGTGTTGCAGAGCAGATTATGGGCGCAGCAGCATAATGGGAGTTCTGGTCAGACCGGAGAATTGAGTTAAGAGGAGCGGTGGAAGCCGGTTGCATAGATTTTCGGTTGTTGAAGGTCCTTTTGAGACAAATGTAGTTTCTTCCGCAAGAGAATGGATCTGTTGAGGATCTCTGCATGAGAAGCTGCTGTAATCACACGGAGGGTCGGTTTCCTGGGGGCACGGGGGCGGAGTCGGCCCCGGTCTCTGGGGAGGATAGGGTAACAGGTAGATGGGATGCCATTCAGCAGGGTCAGACAGCACAATGCCAGCCTCCCCCTTTGATGCTGATACCATCCTCCGAGCGTCCGCTCGGCGAGTTTACATCCACTCGCCTCCGATTGTGTGTGGAGATCTGCCCCCAGATCCAATAACGCGGCACCTCTGTACGATAATTACCCACTTTAATAAAGGGCATCATTACACACCCGGCGGATAGAATATGAAATAGGAGTTCTGATCGCGGGCCCCTGCCTGCGTGTTTGTGTTGATGTGAACAGCATCCCATCCCATCTGCACCCCCGCTCATCATTACAGGAAGTCTTTATGAGCTCGGCGTCATTAGAGCGTTTAAAGTTCTCCTTAATGATGATATTTAGGTGAGAATCATTTTCATTGTGTGAGCGATGACTACTTCCCTGGCGTTTTATTACTGGGACCGAAAAAAAAAAAAAAAAAACACATTAGGCAGCCATCTCAGATGCACGCAGCCCCATGTAAAGCGAAGGTGCCACAGCCGCTGGCGGTCTAATGAAAGTGCCGCCACAAGCAAAACAGAGTGAGCATCGTCAGATGTCATCAGCGTGTGTTTGCGTTGGTTTAGTGGGCCGCTGCCGGCTGTACTGGCCGTGCACAGAAACATAGCATAAAGAGAAATAAGGGAGGAAAAATGTGAGATTATAAGTCATTTATGAGACATACATAGTTAATAAGCATCATAATGGCGGAACAGGGTGAAAACACACGACACCATCTGGACTGCGAGGTGGGTTTGTCGGAACAAAATGGCCAAATGAAATTTTGATTAGGTTTATTAGTAGGTCTGGATCTAATTTGCACAGCCATTCATCTCCAGTTGCCCATTAGTGTCCGGGGTCAAGTTCATGATTATTGTGCTGATGGAGTTGCAGGAAGAAACAAACATCCGGAACGGTCTTTTAATAAAGGTATTGGTTGAAAAACATGAAAACACAAAGTCCTTGATTTCAGGCACAACAGCTACAAACTCGCGGGCACCATGACCAGAACCCTGCCTCTGTTGTGTGTTGGGAGTTGTTTAAAAAAAACCCACTCACATGTTCCATTTTGTGTTTTTTATGCTTTGAAACTGCCAAAAAAAAGTTCCGGTAACTTGCTCCTAGTTCCTGTGGAGTGGAACAAATACACTGCTCTTGTTCTGAGCACAGGTACCCATTTTCCAAAAGTACGCTCCAAATGATTAGGGAACATGTTCTTCCCTAATCGTTTGGAGCGGTGCTGTTGGAGGAGCCTTGATGTGGAGTGAGAGGACCCAGAGATGACACTTTACTTCCTAGTTGATGGAAGTGGTGTGTTGGAGGGTTGGCAATGTTTACCTCTGCGGTGGGCTTGAGGATACCCTTACCTCTGCTCTGCCGCAGAAGCCAGGGGTGGAGTTTGAAGGGCTTGAGGGGCTTGAAGGGCTTGAGGGCCTTGAGGGGGGTGGGGGTCTCGCTCCTCGCTGCAGAGCATGCAGGTGTTTTGCTGAGAGTCAAGCTGGCGTCTACCCAGAGATGTCGAGGAGACTAAAATGAGAGATTCTGTCATGGCTGAGCCAGAAGAATGCCTAACTAATCATCTTTGATGATATAATCACAGCTCAGTCAAACCCGTCTCCAGGCTCATACCCCCTCACCCCACCACCCCCCAGCCTCACTGGCTCTCTGATATGAGCGAGACTGACTTTAGAGAGCCGAGTCTCAACTTCGCCTAAAGAGTCTTTATCACTCCAGTTTCTCTTTCAAACTAATCTAAAAGTGCTCTCTCCATTTTAATCTGCGTGTGTGTATGAGGAGTGTCCCGTCGGGGCTGCCATACACTGGAAGATTAATGAACCCAATTTGCAAAAGTGACCTTTTGGCTCCTAAAGCACTGCTGCTGTTAAGCCTCTTAATGCACGCTTTAGAAAAATGTTTTAGAGAGCACATTTTGGATACGAGTGGGGAAAATAACCACGTCAGAAGTTCGAGGAGGAGACGGGATTAAAGTCAAGATGATGTGGCCACCACGCGACGCGGCCCCCTCAGCGAGCGCAACGATCAGAGCATTAAACCGGCAAATCAGACGTTGGGATGATCCAGGCAGGAGTTCTGACAAACAAGCGCGGCGGGTTCATGCATTATCAGAGCGCCATCCGAAAACACACACATCTCAAAAATAAATGACGCTCCGTTGGACTGTTGGCTTTCCCAACACACATTTGTCTCCAGCGTGACTAACGACTAAATTATGCATTTAGGAGATATTCATAGACACTCACTGTGTTTAACATTGTGCGATGAATAGCTACGATCCGATGTCAGCCCATTAGACAGGCTAATCACCACCAATCTGAGGACGTTCCCGACATTTCTGACAAAAGGTGAGCAAGCTCAAACCGGCAGAAAGAGATTACCAAACGAGTCACCCAAATCTGGTGGATGAAACAGGTTTCATCGTGCAGAATATTAACGCACGAGAACTAAAATCAAAATTCCAGGGGCTTCTCGTTGTGTCACTTTCTCCTCAAGATAGAGAAACTCTTTAGCTTTGTGTGTCCCCGCGCAGAATAAATGTGCTTTGGCTTCATTTGGAAACGTTTCCCATTAAGCACAAATACATTTTCAAGGTACATTTGTCGTGAGAAATATTGATATTAGGTTTTGTGCATGCTGCAGGTGATGGCAGATGCTCTCCAGGGGAACATTTCAGCATGAGCAGCTGGTATTTTAGGCTGGATTAAAGGTTTTATAACAACAAGTCTCCGGCTGCTCTTTCTGCCACAGTCCTGCGAGGTTCACCAGGGCTTTCAGGGCTTTTGTGAGTGCTCCAAATGTAATTTTGCATGGCCGCTTCGCTCTAATACTTGTATTCCCTACCATATTTATATTTAGTTATGAGGAAATCGATGCATTCAAAAGGGGAAAATGAAGAGTCGGGAACTGAGTCGTGCTCGAAATGACAACGTACCGAAGCGGAATGTTTCTCTGATGGTAAATAGTCACATTTATACAGAGACAATGGATGACTTTGCCATTGGCTCCGACATTAGTGGGTGATCGATCAGACTGTCATCTGTCTGACATAAATGGATGCTTTAAAGCAAGCGGGTAAAACATCAGGAGGGTCTGGATCAGATCGAGAGTTTTTTTAGTAGCTGGGCGGACGATACTCCTTACTTTTCCTCAGAGAAACGGCCTTGTTGAGGTACAATGCCACGCTCCGGCCGAACCTCGGTTTCCTGTCAGAGTCGATGAAAATCAGCACCAGCACCACTCGGCCGTGCCTCCCCTTGTCCTTCGTTTTGGCTGCTGTAAACATCTTGTAAAACCTCATAAATAAGTCAATTATGAATAATTTGTCGCCTGGAAATGGGCCATCATCAAGCTAACTGCTTTGTTCCAGCGCCAGTGAAAATAAAACAGGCTCCCATATCGTGTTGGAAATGACTAAAAATGTGTTAAAGATCAGGTCAGTTTGTTTGCCGAACAGTACAATGAAAATAATGCCCATTACTGATGTATCAGCAGATGTTGACTGTTTTTTCAGCCCGCTCACTGCAGGGTTTTTTTTCAATAAACTGAGGAAATAGCATAATTTTTTCCCCCCCAGCAGGACTAGAGCGTTCTCTTTATGGTCGTTGGGTGAAGACATTAGTTACCCCCCTCCCTGTTCACATTGCGTACTCCCAGGAGCTGAAGTCGTCACCTAGCAACGAGCCAAAAAGTTTAGGGAGGTTCCTTCGTGCGGAATTATGATGATTGTTATTTTTTTTTATAGATAGGGAACGTGTCAGGCCACAGTCAGACGGAACAGTGCCATCTTTGTTTTTTTTTGTATTTTTGTCTGTTTAGGAGTTTTTGTTTTTTTTTCTTTTCTCTTTTTTAATAATTACAAATTTATTATCTGTCCCTCAATAAAAGAAGCTCGAAATGAATTCATGCAAAAACGTTTTGGTGTCCTCACAGTGTGGGACTTGTTCAGAGTGGGGAGAGGGACAGGCAGAAAGAAAATTAATTTGAGACAGGAGGCGGCAGTGAAAGGGAGAGGAGGGGCCCAGTGAATGAGAGAGGTAGAGAAAGAGCCCAGGGAAACGGCTGAGCCTGGCCCAGGCAGGGTCCCTGCTTTCCCCCGTCATCCTCTGTTTACACACAGAGAAATTTCGGACAATTTCACAGCTCCCCTTTCAGCGGCCTTTGAAAAGGGGACAGATTCCTTCCTGGTTACTCACCCTCTATCCAGTGAGAGTGGTTGCTATCATGGGAAAATCCAAACCTTTGGCATCCTCAGTGGGTTACCTCTCTCCGTTGTGCTATAGCTTCAGTGCAAACAGCAGTCCCACGTAATGCCTGTGAAATCCGTGTGCGCGCGAGGTTCGGGGCACATTGCTTGGATTAAATCAAACAGGACCCCTCATTCAGGGGGTTCAATCTGCACTGCCGGCTCTGTTTGCATTCATGTGGTTCTTTCAGTCAGGTCCAGTCGGAGCGTCTCTCTCTGTTTGCTCTGTCTTGGGGAATGTATACGCCATTGTTTGCCATATGTGGGCTGACCCTGTCAGATGCCACGGCCACAAAGACCTCTTCTCTTTAATCAGACGAGGGTGCCCCGAGGGCAAGGTGGCACGCCGCCATCCGTGCCCGGTGGAAGGGGAGAAGATGCTGGAGAGCGGATGGGACAGAAGGGGAGATGCACGGAGGATGGAGGCAGGAACAACAACAACGAGGCTCTGTTGTCCCATATTTCAAGGAGATGGAGGAGGCCCAAGTCTCTTTATGGCGCCCTTAAATATCCTTAAACTAGCCTGGACTCTGTGCCCTCTATCTCGCTGACAGGAGCTGGGGGCCTCTTTATGCCTTGCCTCAGGTGTCTCGTTACGTCGCCACCTAGGCATGCTCGGAGAACACACTCATACAGAGTAGCGACACTTAGTGGGCGTAAGTCGACCCGTTAGAACAACACGCTGCGGCTCCAGACAAAAAGGGCGACCGCAGACTCGCAGCACTTTCTGCAAAGTTAGAGAGGCGTGCGCAGGCAGCGGAACCTGTGGGCTCTCCTGGCGAATCCTGGCCGTGCGCGCTGAAATAACTCGCAGGCTGTACGTGGTTAGCATGGCTAGTGCGAGAGCAATCTGAGGCGCGGCTCCGAGTCGAGTATATTGATCGCTCTCAGAATCAAACGGCGAGGGCAGCTGGGAGACGCCGGCAAAGCTCCGCAATGTCGAAGCCCTCTGGTGTGCTTCCTCTCATATTCTTGCTTTAATCGTGTTCTCCCCTCCAGCAGCCTCCACTTACCCATTACCACCGCCTTCTCCTCCTCCTCCTCCTCCTCCTCCTCGTCCTCGCTCAGCAATGACCACTCAGACTGAAAGAAAAGAAAGGAGAGTGCTTATCCTGCGGGGCATTAATAAGCATGGCTCTTGGCGAGCCGACCCTTCCTACGTTCCCACACAGAATGCATGCGCAAACACATGCGCGCATATTCAGCAGCTCAAATATTCAGTGATGCTTGGCCCCTCGCCAAAACCTCTCTGGGGCCGAAAAGAGGGGACGTGTCAGCGCTGAGCGCGGGTGGAGTGGCCAATGGGGGGGGGCAATGGTGGCGGGTGTATGGAAGACTGCGCCACTCTGGCCTTATCCGCACATCGTCCCTGCAAAAAAAAAAAAAAAAAAAAAAGGGTCCGGGCACACATGGAAGTGGCGTAGGCAGGTATCTAGGTTAGCTGCACGGCTCCAGGTTAGGGGGGAGCGACATCGAAGTGATTCTGGCCTACAGTCTCAAGAGCCTAACTTGCCGCTCTGATGAAAATTGCCAAAATATCACAAATTCAGACGCTTTGCTTTATCCCCAGTTTGTACCAGGTACGATTGCTGTTTTTATTTTACATTCAAAAGACACCGAGGTCATGAATATTACAAGCTGTTCCCCTCGGACTGTGTTTTTCCTGAGATTTGAAAGGTTTTGTGCTAATGTTGAGTGCTAACGTAGCTGCTGCACAAGAAGTAATTTCTCACTTGTAAAGACAAGTAATGACTGTTCCCTGACAACACAAATGCTGACATGACTTTGGAATGATTCGGGAGAGATCCTTCAGCTGTGCTTTTTTTTTTTTTTCTTTGTGGAAGGTGCATTTATGTTAGCAGAATTCCCGAGATGGTCAGGATGGATTGAATGTTTTTGGACCTAATGCTAGACACATAGATGGTTAAGGGACGCCCGGCGCTGCGTGTTTGGCTGCGTCTGTCGTCATCTTCAGGAAGTGACGTGACCTGGAAGAAGGCCATGACGGCCGCGAGCTCCAGAAAAGCGACATACCGAAGCAGAAAGGAAGGCAAACAAAGCTGCCATGAGAGGGACCGAGTCAAAGATTTATTTTGTAGGAGAAGAAGTAAACACTGAGCTCGGTCAACCATTTGAATTAGCCCTCTTTTATCCTCTAATCACGCGAGCTAGAGTGCTCTCTGAAAACACAGTTTCCATTCAGTTCCAGGAATCAGATCTAAAGAGAGAACAACGTGCAGCCAAATGATCTGCTTTTAGCTGGTAATTTTAAACATCTATGAATCCAATGGTTGCCGCCGAGCTTTTATTTCCACTAATTATGGGAACACAAGCAGAAACACATAAAAATATGCCTGATTGAAACATCACTGAATGAATTTCCTTTCAGTCCCGTTCAGAATGAACACCGTGTCGTGTCAGCGTTGTTTTTGACGGCTCCCTTTTAGGAAAAAAACAGAGGAAAAACAAGTTATCAAAGTCCTCTGTGTTCATACTTGCTTGACACTCCTGAGGGAGAAAAACCCCAAACACATCTTCTGCCTGTCATTTTCAAACACTTCTATTCTTTCACAGGGGAAACAGTCAAATTAAGTAGCTGATATTTAGATTGGGGGGAGGAAGCATTGGCTGGTGATGATACTACGGAATATTTGGTGTTTTACTGGTGTGTAGATGAACATGGGGGGGCAGTAATCGGTTAAATCAAAGGGGCAATTAGATAATTCCAAAATCCAAACTGCTGTTCCTGCTTGCCTTAAGTAGTTTTCTCCTGTCTTTTGAAGCCTGCCACTCGCCGTGTCTCCTGTCCTCCCACCCGTCTGTCATCAGGAGCTGGAGCTTCAACATGCACATAAACATACAGGCGACTTTCTGCCTGGAGGCCACGGGTTGTGTATTTTTAGCCCTGACCTCCTCCTGCTGAGGCTGGTTCATGTAATAACACATGCCAATCACCTCCGCCAGCGCGCTACCTCCAACCGCTTCCCTAGCCCGGGGTCGAAGCAGAGCCGCAACAGGCGACGCAGATGTTCTGCGCAATCTATCTGCAATTTGGAAAAAAAAGCAATCAGCGCTAAATGGTCACCTGTTGTTTGGAAATGGCTCTGCCCGACTGTCGTTTGGGCTATCAGTCATCTTTATCGCTCGTACAGCCATGGCTTCATTTAACCTTCTGTAAGATGCACGCAACAAACAGTTTCCTATTTTAGTTTTTCTTTGCATAGCGCCAGAGGAGGAAGGGATGTGAAATAAGCTGCTATCCACAGATGAGATCCACCGCATCAGTTCATCCCCAGCTCTTTTTTTTTTTTTTTTTTTTTTTTTTAACACACACAGCAATGCTGCACAGTTCCAGTAAAGGCAGGGATGAAGTGTGGCTGATAGTGTGGGAGAGGTAAGTTTAAATAATTCAGCTGAGTTTAGGAAAACGTGAAAGTTCCAGTTCACGGAAAGGTGAACTTTAGCAGCAGGGGTCACGACGAGCCACAAACCTGCAACAAAGACCAGGACTGTTGTATTCACATGCTCTTAACTCTAGCATAGCCAGTAGCTACATCTCGCTTAAACACTCATCGCCAGGATCGTCAGGGGACGCCTCGGGTTTTGCTCCCCGAACACACACACACGAGCTGTGCGGAATTAAAATGCATCTTACCGCCTAGATTCCACTCGGAACATGCAGCGGCTCATTAACATACCGCGGATTTGAAATGTCTGACATGCATTAAACACGCCTCTTAATGAATCCAACCACAGTGGCATCGCTGTCTTTGATGGTAACGAAGATTCGCCGACCCTAATTATTCATAAGCCATGTTATGTTTGCTGTACACTGAGATTTGTGCCGCTCGGCTCTCTGTGGACCAGAACAGCCCATCCTCCCCTGGCTGTCACGCGGAGCGGCGTTCGGAGGCCAGGCCATCTGCCTGCTCCTCATCCACCGTGGAGTCATCATTCAGACCCCGTAAACGCTCCAGCCAGAGCAGGTAGCCTACCATCAGGTTAGGCGGCGGGTCAGAGAGCTGGAACGTCAGCGTGCCAGTCAACGGAAGGGGCTTCAGGAAGGCGACCATGTTTTTTTGGGTGAAAAGGGAGCAGCAGGAGGAGCAGAGGGTCTGGCTGGGAGGCTAATGGGGCTAACAAGAATGATAAATGGAAAGGCAGGTAATGATAATTCTGTAGCTGATGTGTGTGTGTGTGTGTGCGTGTGTGTGTTCGAAGAGGGACGCAAAGAGGAAGGGCATGGTCCAGAGACATCCCACCGGATTGGAGAAATCCTTCACGCTTCTGAAACATTTATGAAGAAGTCATTTCTGACTGTTTCTCTATCACTGGGCCTGTCGCTATATCTGCTCACACAGGGCTTTTTTCATTAGAGAGAGCCTGAAAAGATGAACGTGCACATCTGCAGATTTTCCTTTAAAGAATCTCTTGTTGTTAATTATCATTCCCACAGAGAGGAAACACGACAGATCTGATGGAAATCTTCACATGGCTTCTGTAGAGCCAAAAGATGGTAGAAAAAAGAAAGAATGGACTCTCTTTCTCACTGATTTATGGTGTCAGGATTCACACATGTGCATTCACACACACACATACACACGCACACATGCACACACGTGTGTTTAAGTGCATCGTCAACAAATGGTGGATCAGTCTCTCCCCCATCTGCTGAGTGTGCCAGTTTGCCGCAGGCATTAAGACACCTTCAGATGCTTCATGGGCTCTCTCTCTCTCTCTCTCTCTCTTTTCTCACACACACACACACGCACAGACACACACTCAAGGAAGGAAGTCATGCTACAATAGAATATTCAGCTGGAAATGGGAGCAGGCAGCCCAGGAACAAGAGGCATAAATTATCCCATCTCCCTATAGGAGACAATCCCGAAGACAAATGTAAATGAGATTCCAGGGAGAGAATCAAGTTTTCGGTAAAGCTATCATTTTCCAGAAATATGATCTCCCCTGCTGTGCCCGCCGTATTTGGAACCCCCTCCTCTTTGATCCTGCGGCTGTATTAGCTTCCACTAATGCCAGCATGCACATGCACTGTGGAAGTTACACTTTGACTGAAAACGACCTCATTCGGAGGCTTGCTGGGGTTTTTCGGGCCGCGCGTCTGTCCTCCTTCTGAAATGTATTCTGCTGTTTGTGCTGAAGCTCCAGTGTCAGACGGTCCCATAATAATTCAGAGGGAAGGCGGCTCGGGCTGTGGCGGTAATTACGGCTGATTTCTTGGATTTCATCTCCTTCCAGCTCGTGCGCATTGACATGTACGAGCCCAGCTCCGATTGGAAAGCTCTGCCACGGTGACCTCGCTTCAACCGAGTGTGGCAACAGAGATGCAGGCTGCTAACCCATTAGCTCATTTTGGGTATGGATTCATCCTGGAATATGGGCAGCTTTCACGCCGTGATATCGAGCTCTGGCCCCAAATCCCCAATCTGCCTTTCAGTTTGATTAGATCCAACCATTACCCTCTATTTCCAAATCAATATCTTTATCACGGCCTGTCTGTCACAAGAGCTACAGAAGGATATTGCAGGACGGTGGAAGTGTTAGTGTGGAAGTGTCTTACACATATTGTGGGAGTGGTTTGAAGCTAATCTGTCCCTGTCCCACATCAGTCAGGGCTCTGCGATTATCCACGAGACTGGTCCAGTTAATGTACGAAGGTTTGTCCTCCATCGTCAGACCGCAGCCTCCTGTCAGGGCGTGTGCACATCGTTGCATAATTCAAGCTTTTTTTCCCTCGCATGTGTCCTATCTGGGACATCTGCGGCGACAGAGGGCCCGCCCCCTCCCAGGTGACGTGCTGAGAGTTCCTCTCAGCAGTTTAACAGGTTGCTCGTGTCCAGCTGGCTAAGCCCCTTAACTTGTGACCAGAAGGACCCCTGACAGGACGTGACTCCTGACACCGACATAGATGCAGCTTAGACCTTCTCCACCTGGCGCCGGCTCACCAACACCAGCGTATCAGTGACCAGCAGGCGCGGTACACCCGGGTGTCGCACGTTAGGCTGGACGTCGCTCCACCAGAAACAACAACAACAACAACAACAAAAAAAGAGCGCGTTGGCAAAGGGGTTGTGAATAATGCATGGCACCACGTCGTCACGCGCTCATGAAAACGAACGCGGGACCTGCGGGTCTGGACACGCTGATGGGGGCTGGTGGCGCGTGTGCATGCGTGTGCGGGATGGTCGCAGGTAATGGCGTGTGACAGTGGAGCAGATGACAACATGGCAGGGACTGGGAGGGCTGCATCAGCGGAGCGGAGTGAACACACAGCCTGGTGACCCGTCCCGCTGCAGCATGCAGCCATTTAATTTACTTAGTCTGCTAATGCAATTATTGCCAGAGTCATTTACTATGTGTGAGAGGCCCCTGTCTGTGTGTGTGTGTGTGTGTGTGTGTGTGTGTGCGTGTGTGATAATTAGTCATTCTGGACCTGCCGTCTCTACACAGAGATGTTATGTGCCTGTGGATGAGTGTGAGTATGTGGATACATGGATGCTTGTACCATCTCCTGCTTCCTGTGTGTGTGTGTGTGTGTATGTGTGTGTGTGTGTGTGTGTGTGTGTGTGTGTGTGTGTGTGTGTATGTATGTATGCGCGCAGCACCATCTGTCTGTATCTGTGGTATTACTGTCCCTGATAGCCGCTCGCTAGCCGTCTGGCACCTGCATCAAAGGCAAAGCTGCCTCTGGAGATGGGCGCCTTTCACAAACACGTTACCTGCGATTCCGCTGCGCATCACCGCAGCAGCTGGGGTGCAATTGCACCATGCACACGTTGGCGTCGGCGTGCCAGGAAAGGTGCTGAAGGGCGAGGGTCATGTTTAGAGATACAAATAACAGAAGCATCCTGCCTCTGAGCTGTTGAAATGGTGATAACACTCAGAAACATTTGGGGGTTTGATTGCAATGATTCGATACCAAGTCGTGGGAATGTCAGCCCCCTCAGATGATCCCTTCCATGCATTTTCACTGGAAGTTGGGCTGCATTAAAGTTCTCCCTCCACATTAAACTCCCTCTGGACTAATCACATTCTCTTTAAAGCTCTGCCAAACTGACTGAGGCCTTCTGCCCAATATCAAATCTGCATTGTTCCGAACCATAATCGCGGAGCTGGAGTCAAAGGTCACACGCAAAAGTAAATTACAGCAACATGTGTCCTTTTCAAGCATGTGAATGCTTTTTGACAGAGACCGTTACTTTCGTAAAGGAAAAAACAACGTCTCTGGAGGTGAACCTGATCTCAGCTTGGAACAAAATGCAGAATTCCATTAACTTCCATATTGTTACACTCGATCTAAGAAATACCGCACATACAGACAAAACCTACATATGATTTTAATAACGGCTGGACTGCTGTATAGTTTCTGCTCCTGAGTTGATTCTAAGGTCAAGAGGATTAATAAATATTTATAATGTAATATTATAAACTAAATACACATGATAATGCTCTAGCATAGAATATTAAATTGTAATAAGATATTGATTGAAATATTGATACTGCCCGACCTAGTGTCGGTTTCAAAGTACCTGAAATCTATTTAACATTAGGCTAAGCTGCTGCTGCTGCACACCAATCTCCACATGTTGTTTAGTGTCTAAATATATTTGTACTGTTTCTGTACGGGGCCAGTTGTTAAACTAGGCCAGTGTGTCACTGATCCAAGCATAGCTTTTCTCCGGCTCTGCTCCACACACAGGTACGTTTTAGCCTCTCTCAGCTCACACTAATTACCTTTCTCACACACTCTAGCTCTTAATGAAGCCTGACTGAGAAAGTGGCAGAGACCCGTGTGTGTGTGTGTGTGTGTGTTGCGATGCCGGGGCACTGGGTCCTGTCACTGGGGGGGAAGGGGCAGACACCTGTCTCCAGTCCACACAGAGGTCATCCTCAGGGGGTATGGGAACGCCCGTGACTCAGCAGCTCTGCTCAGAGCAGCGGCATTAACATCACAAATCATGTCCCGGGGAACACAGCGCACTGTTTTATTTAAACACGCCCACCCTGTTTTAGTTGCATGTGTTATTTAGGAAAGAAATCAGTTCATAATTTTCTTTTTAACTCGAGATTCTACTCGCAACCCCCCCCCTCCACAAGGCCTTGAATGCATCATGCTTGAACAGAAGTAATTTTCGCTCTTCATGTGGAAACCGTCTCCACTTAGCAAAGTTGTTCTTCCGTCGAGATGGAACCTGCCTGCAGTTCTTTGTGCTGTCAGGCATCCACTCTACAAAATCCTCCTCCGCAGTGCCAAACTCACTGGAAAGCTTTCGGATAGATGGATGAATGGATGGGTGGAAGATTAAACAGGGAAACGGTATTATGGTGGGAAACACACTTTTAGGCCGAAGCACAAACAGTGGGAGTGCAGTGGCATCTGTTAAAAGAGAAAACCTCTAAACGGCTTTTGTGGATTAACGGTGAATTTATTAAACCCGGTCAGCATACAGATAAACAAGTTAAGCTCAATTAGCATGGGAGTGTGTCAGTGCTGTAGTTGAAGCCAAAACCAGCCACACCAAGTCACTTGGTCAGATACTACCCATAACAAAAGCATTGCTTTTTTTTTTTTTTCACGTTTTTCAAACTTTATATTTACACTTGCTCTTTTACCTTTGAGGGCCATACACTCAGTTGTTTTTAACAGTAAAGTAACAACGCTAAAACCATTTAGAACAAAAGGTATTAGAGTTAATTAGGGATCACTGTGGATCACCATTATCCCAGCAGCAGTGCGGAGCAATTTCAACCTACTAATCTGGATAAGAGGGGATGTAACTGCATATTAACTACTGCACAAAAACTGCTTTAATAATGAGCAATGAATCCAGGATGCCTTTGTGATTAGCAAATTAGCTTAGTTGCAGAATATTCTCTGTGCTGCTCTGTTTGATCTACTCCGACTCTGCATGTTTAAGTCTACAGGAATTTAATAACAAGTGATAATTAGCTGAATCATATTAAAGAGTATGATAATGCTGCTAAGAGAAAAAAACAAAAAAAACAGGTAAACTGGGTCATGGGCTTGTTTTGACCTATATTCAGATACAGTCGGTATGAAGCAACACTTCCCCAAGAAAGGAAATTTGAAATATTTATGACAGGGCTGTGGTGAGTCTTGCCTTCTCCATCTCTGTCTCTTTCTCAGGGCTATGTAATTTTGTTTTTGCCACCTGAGTTTTGAAATTTACCGAGCTCTTGACAGCTGAGATGGATGGCTTTGAGCGGGCGTCCGTGCCCATTTTAATTCAGCCTCGCTGCCACACCCACGGTGTCTGCCTGGGGCCAGCAGGAGGGCAATGGGAGTGGGAGAGGGAGAGGAATGGCAGGCGACTCTGGTGCACGGTTCCAGACTGGGAATATAGGTCATCTGGTCCTGGAGATAAAACATGGCTGCCGGGGTGGAAGAAGGGTGCAGATGAGTAAATATAGAGACGCTGCTAATTCCTCAGGATGGCCAGTGATGACCACAGGGAGTGAGGAGTGCACGCGCCGGGCATGCAAGGGAAGCGGGGGATTAGGATGGGAGTGGCACCGGAGCGGAGGAAATTCAGCGCAGGGAGCGGCATGGGCGCGGTGTGAGCCGCGGCTGGGAGGTGCTCGCGGGGCCTGCGAGTGTGTCAGTGGTTTCCAGAGCCGGAATCAAACGCTCTTTCTCAGCGTCGCAGGCACAGCTGCGGACGACACACAGTGTTGCACTGTGTTCGCCCGTGGCTGGTGGCGACCGTGGGGCGGGTGTGGAGACGACGCTCGTCGTCCTCGCCACCTTTTGTTCCCCTTTCGCACTTTTGATTGCGCGGCCGCTTCAGCTTCACCGGCGAAGCCTGGGACGATCTACAATGGGGCAAACGTTTGCTAAGTTCGGTTTAAAGTGAACTCTCTGCTTTGAGTCCATTTATAGTCCTGTGGGTTAAAGCTGCTCAACATCCTGCTGGACCCGTCTCCGAGGACGCTGGGGCCCATTGGGTGCAGCAAAAGAGGGCATCAGCAATCTGACGGGCTGACTCCACAACCGTATTCCTGTGTTGTTTCTCAAACACTTCACAGCTGTCCAACCATTTACTGAGGTTAAAGTCGATTCAGTGTGCCTGGGGCCCCGATAATGCTGTCCTCTTTTGTCTGGATTTAAAGACGGACGAGGGCCAGAGGATGGCACAGCAGCCAAGCATCGAATGGGATCCGTTTAGGGGATGAAACAGCTTTTGTATGTCATCATAAGAGATGCTCTTCATCATCACTGAAACGCTGATTATCTGAGCGATCTGGGGCGGCTGCACGCTCAAAGGTTGACCTTTGAGACCCGTTGAACCCTGGGACACACTGTTCCAGAAGTTTCTGTGGTTCTAAAACCTGAACCCGTGCCAAATGTCGGAGGAAAGACATTTAAAGAATGTTGCTGCGTAGGTCCACCGCATACAAGAAGATAAACGCTCACCAACTAACTTTTAAGGTCGGAATCAAGACATTTATTCTATCAACGTATCGTCTGTCCGGTGACCATTAGTCCCATCAGATAACGTTTTAAATTACCTCCTCGTGCCGCGTGGCGACACCCACCCCCCCTAAATCAATCATTACATGATCAAGCACTTGGTTGGTCCCTCCTCCTTCGTCCAACGCCGGTGCATTGCGAGGGCAGAACAAAGAGATTCCCGTCAGTCATTAGCTCAGCCCTCCACCCCATCCACCCCAGAGAGCCAATAATGATCATTTGGCTTAAAGACAAACGATGCAGACGGAACTCGTGAGCACGGAGGTGCTGCAAACAACAACAGGACTCCCCCCCCGGCTGAGTGCTTTTCCACTCATCAAAATTGAAAGAGTCTGAGATGCACGCTGACTTCCAGAGCCCATCCATTTTGGTCAAATGACGTCTAAATATAGTGCGGGGCTACTTGAGAGGTCTGCTGGGTTCAGGGGAGATGAGCAGTGTCAGGTTAAACAGACGCGAACAATAAACGCAGCAGTGCAGGGTAGGGTAAATAACAGGGCGCTCACTACGGTGACCCGATATGAAGACTGTTTATGGAGGTGAAAAGGGCACAGAGGGACAGGTCCACAGTGAGGGGCTGAGGAGGAATCTGCTTATAGGAACACGTAAATGTGAAGGGTCACTGCATCACGGCGGAGATGACACAGACAGACTGTCTGTCTCTGCTGCACTAAGGAGTTTAGGGACACGCAGAGACTCAGCTGCCTGTCTAGACAGCCAGATAGGAGAGGCAGTCAAGGAGAAGTCATTCCAAACCCCCACATCCATACAGATGCCTCCTTTCAAGTGCTCCTGCAGACAATAGGAAACCTCAAAGAAGCCCCGCACGCCAAAGTCACCTCCAAGAAGCCACGCCACCAGAATCTCCAATTTCCAGCTTTGCTGCGGGTGCAGATGATCATAGGATCAATGGTCCGGAGTCAACGAGCGGCAGGTTTCGGCCTGTTCAATGGAGCTTGTCCTCGGCCGCTCGGCGCTTCTGATATGTTGACCCAAACATGTATGCCAGAGCGGCAGGTGAAAGGTCACAGACGGAAAGGGCCAGAGGCGAGCTGCGAACGTCTTTAGTGTTGCTTGTAGCCAACAGAAGAAGTCCACTTAGAAGTCGCAGACAGTCTGGGACAGTTTGAATTTCACTCATCAATGTTTTGGGAGGTATTTTAAAGGCAGAAAAAAAGCCAATAAATCAATTTCTGTCATGTAAATATACAGTCACACTCATCTGTGGGAAACCTTGTGGAGCCACCAATCCTGTAAAACACAAATAGTGTTTCATACAAAGTGTTTCACAGGACGTGGGGAACTCTGATCTCAGCCTGCCAGCTGTTTACCGCCCTGACCTCCACCTGCTCCACGGCAGGAAGGTCACTGTCAGTCAGACATGCCAGAGGCAGGAACCTGCTGTGTGTGTGTGTGTGTGTGCGTGTGTGTGTGTGTGTGTGTGTGTGTGTGTGTGTGTGTGTGTGTGGGCGGGGCCACCCGCCCGTCTGTCTTCATGTGCGTCTCGCTCCCCCGTGGCCGCCCTCGCATGTCTTTGTGCCGCCAGGCGAGGCCCCGGGAGCGGTGCAGCCGCCGCCGCCATCGACCCGGGCCCCTGCTGCGTGCTGATAGGTTCCTGTTCAAACAGAGGTCTAATCAGACACGTTAACAGGCTGCCTTATTCAAACACGCCGCGGTCCGCTCTGGCAGCCTGTAAACACAGCCCTGTGTTTACGTGTGTGCGAACACGCTGGGGGTCAGTTTGATTAGTGTTGGTGAGTGGATGGAAGAACACGACCATCCGGATTATTTCAGAGACAGTTTAAATTTTAGATTACTCAAAAAGTCAAATCCCGCTTTGTTTCTACACAAAAAGACCCGTTCATTAGTGACCAGTAAAATGTGAATTATGGCGCCATTAATGGCGTCCTTGAAGCCTTGAAGAGTCTTGGAGAAACTTCTCCTCACGTCTTCTCCTGTTTTACAGCATCAAACAGTTTAAATATTCTCCATCGGCCACATGTTTATGGTGCATCCATACTGATACCTGCTGGTCATAATAACCTGCCGCCTCATAAATGTGCTAATTGGAGACGTTTCCTTCGGGTCACGTCAGGAGTCGGTCTGACAGTGCGATTAAAAGGCCATGACTTAAATAAAAAACAAAAGCTGAGATTTCAGTCAGCACTTGTCTGGGGTGTGAGGTCAGGGTCAGTCGCCTGGGAGTGAGTGTAGGTGTGAGTGTAAATGTAGCAGTCTTGTAAGTGATAAAACCCCACGAGGTGTTTCTGGCCACACTTCAGTAGCCACAGAATGTTGAAAAATAGAGTCAAAGAAATCAGTTGTCATCTGCGCGTATGGAAACTGATCTGACTGAATAAAAACTAAAAACAAACGGGGACAGATCAGGTTTGTTTTTTTAGTGTCAGATTCATGACTTGGAGCGAGTAAAGACCACTGCTGTTATCATTTAACTGGCATTAAATTATACTCTAGGTTATTGGTTGGATTAATTTAATAATTTAATACAAGAGACAGGAGAAGAAGAAAAGGAAGCAAAAGGTGAACCGCTGCACACAATGTTCCTGGAGGATTAAGAGCTTAAATTAATAACGCGATCTTTTCCTAGCCTAAAATCAGTCGTCTAAGACTTTAAGCTAAGTGAAGAAATGCCTCCACCGCTGCTGAAATTAGCTGCTTGGCAGTGAATGCAACGTGAAGGGCTTCAGAATAAGATGACACTGTCACATATTTTATTGTATTCCACCATGCGTGCTGCGTGTTTAAAAAAAAAAAAAAAAAAATTCCAACGCGTATAAACTATTTGGAAAACAATTATTCAGTTGGAGTTGCAGGACGATGGTTGGTGGTGATGAAGAACCCTCCCTTGCTGCATGACGGCATGTTGAGAGGAGGGTTTTTAATCTTGAGGACTTCTGCCTGGACATAATGCTTTTCATATTCAATTTATTCTGACTGCCCGTGATATAAATAATATCTGCTTCAGTACACAAAGAACCATTTAAGTTTGTCACCATACTGCAAAACAAGGCTGCCTGAGTCTAGTAGGGTCTGATGTGTGACTAGCCTAAAGTCCTGTGTGTGTGCGTGTGTGTGTTTGTGTGTGTGTGCTGGTTCAATTCCATAGAGGCTAATTAGAGATAATCAGAGGGAACCAGTATTCTGCCACAGAGCAAACGCTACTAATTTGTTATCACCGTTCTGCTCCCTTTGTCTTCTATTTTTTTTTTTTTTTTTTTTCCATCGTGTCATTGTTTCATCCCCCGTGTGTACATGCAGAGAAAGAAGCTGCAGGTAGGACAATATGAATGCACCTCGGTGACAGTAGTAGCCTTGAAGGTGATTTGAGTGAAAGGGTAAACTCACAACTTCTTTCTTGCTCGGAAAACTTTCTTTTTTTTCTTTTTTTTTTTTTCCAGCTCTGCCCAATAACATCAGCGTTGGCTCTGCACCCATAAGTAACACAAAATCTATGATCACTGACATTTTACTGCATAGACGGGGAGTTTACTGTTGAACAAGCAGGTAGAGGTTGAAGTGTGGACAGATCTTTCTCTCCTTCTGCCCTCACATGCTGTGTGAATGTGCTGCTGCTACTAAACTTGAACCAGCATCGGCTTGTAAACCACCTGGAAGGATGAATGTGGTTGATAAAACTGTCCCGTTGCAGCCGCTGACCAAATGCAGCACTTTAAATTATTTTTGTACATCTCGGGACCGTCCAACGTCCCCCAAAGGCCAACAGGGAACGTAAGCGCCCGAGCTACCACGAAAACCAACGTTGCGGGTAGAAATATTTAAAAACCATCAACAACAGGCTGTCAAGATGTGGTTGCTGAGCGTGTTCCTCCTCTTCAGTCAACCTTGGTGCAGAGACGTAGCCGTTCTGTGATTGTTTCTTTATGGGTGCTTTTTCTTTCCTCAGACCATTCAGCTATTTCACGGCACTGTGTTAATTTGACATTCCAATTTAGAACAAGTCACTCAGAGCTGACTTTTTTTTTTTTTCTTCACTGTGCAGACTTGAAGGGCGCCATTTTGAGGCCAGAGTTGAACTAAATTGATTTCATTAACTTTTTGCTACCATAAACAGTAATACATTGAATGACTTATGAGTTTCTGATGGATTCTTATCAGACCCGTATTCCATGGAACACTCGGCATTTGTCCCTGAAAGTAAAATAAGTTCCGGCTTTGCTGTGTTTAGAGTTCATACAGGACATAAAAGCAGCCTGGCAGAGAGAAGAGAGGGTGTGTTGGAGGGAGCAGCTCTGTGGCCATTTTTATTAAGTGTGTATGTTTTATGGTGCATGTGTGTGTCTCTGTGTGTGTGTCTGTGTGTATCTGTGTGTGCGTGTGTGTGTGCATGCCCGTGTGGTCATGCAACGCCATGGGTCATCAATAATATATCATCTCCACTCTCATGCATTTAACACTTGGTTTCACTTGATTTTATTCATCTGGCTCTTCACCCTCAGGGGTGTGTAGTTATCATTAAAACATCTCCCTTCCTTCTGTGCTCAAGAAATTCACCTTTACATTGAAAAAACCAGTCACATGGAATAAAATATTCCCAGAGCTGGTACCAGAAAGCAGACTGTCGGGTTTCACATTTACAGGAGTGTATTTCTTTTTGCTGGGGGAGAAGTCACCATAGCAACAGTTTGTAACCCAACTTTAATTGAAAATAAGAATGAAAATGAGCCACCAGCCCCTTCAAAGTCTGGACCTCGACCCCATGAAACAAGTGTGGGGTGAGACTAAAAACAATGAGACACACTTCATCTCATATTCACTGCTGACAGCAACCAGCTGCATGTTTCAGGAACACGTTTGAAATCATGTTTTGGGAGGCAGAAAATCAGTCTGCTTTTATAGATCTGTCCTAGTTTCATCCACCGCTGTATGTCGACCAGGAAGGGCCCCTCTTTCCGATTTTGATCTGAACTTCCACTTCCATACAGTTGTGGCTCTAGTGGAGTTTCTCAAAATTGGCTTGGCTGGTTAGCTGTTGTTGGGCAGTGGATGAACTGACAGATTTAAATGGAAGCAGGCTGATTGTTTATGCTGTCTAATCTGATTCAGTAATGGTACTGTACTGCACTGTAATGGTACACTCATATTTATCTTTTATCTAACTTTTATCTTCAGTTATTAATTTATCTTAAAAGACAGGAAAGTCAGACTACACATTTAAATCAGCTACACTCGAAAAGCTCTGCAGGGGAGTTTGTTTGATTAAAAATCAGGCAAAAGGGACAGAACAGAAACTGGGCCAAAGAAGAAAAAAAACAAGTCTTTTCAAAAGTTGAAGGAAAAAGACTACGATTAGAAAATAAATTCATGAATTGGGGGAGGGGGACGCAGAAGCATTCATCTCCGTCTGTCCGCTGGTCAATACTGTCTGTGGTCCCGACTGTTGGATGTTGCTGTAAATGATTGATATGGCAATAAGCCTTTTACCCAGGTGGCTTGGAGCAGAGGTACTCTCAGTCCGACTGAATCAGCAGCGGCACTCTGAGGAACACTAAAGAACGCTGCAGATGCTCAAACATCTGTCCACCGTTGTATTTCTCAGAGCCCGCTGCCATTTTTGGATGTAGTTTACGCTCCTT
This sequence comes from Lagocephalus sceleratus, assembly GCA_911728415.1. NCBI lineage: Eukaryota > Metazoa > Chordata > Actinopteri > Tetraodontiformes > Tetraodontidae > Lagocephalus > Lagocephalus sceleratus. Next base: position 8,169,991 of record CAJVRN010000017.1, on the reverse strand, counting down.
GAACGCTCCAGTAGATGACACATTCATGTGTGCACTGCATATATACGCGTTCTGGAAGCTGGACAGCATCTGGACGCTACCAAAAGCTTCGTTCCAGCCTCGGATGTTTAGACTGCTGGGATGAGCCAGACACAGCGGTGCTGGATGCCGAGCCACACATAACCGCCGCTGACATTTATCCCCGATAAATCAGCTTCCCGGAGGCTGCTGGGAACGATCCAGGAGGCGAGCGGCTTTGATTGAGAGGTGCCCTCTGTGCTCTGAACGACCTGCATCTGGATCTGAGCTGAAGGTCTCCTCAGAGGTAGCTGCAGATAAGATACGGCTGGTGGATGTGGCTCCAGAGGCCTCAGCCTTCACCCCAGTCGATCCAGCTCCGTCTTCGCCCGCAGACGTCTCCTCCCTTCCGCCTTATCAGCAGCGGTTGCCCAGACCTCTGACTGGACCGAAGGCTCAGACATAAGCACGCTGACGCTGCAGGCTGCCTCCACGCTAATCACATTTAGATTTGCGTTAAAGTGAGGCAGTAAACCGACATCCAGCGTGTCAGGGGAATAGTTGCATTAGTTCAGAGTGTGGTCACTGAGCGGCGCCGTCAGCAGCAGCACGGCGGGCAGACTGCAGTCAGGTGTCAGGAGCCTTCAGTAGTTAGGTGCCGTGTGCGGCTAGATGTTTAACTTTGCAGTGTGGAAGGACTTTGCCACGTCAGAATTATGGAACAATTTGGCCCGGCCAACAACTGTCCGGGATTTGAACCCAGAAACTCAATTAAAAGGAGAAGTTAACAACCTTAGCAAGAGTCGTTCCAACGAGCCTTAAAGGGAGAGGAGACCCATTGCGATCAGAGTTCGACAGCAATGTGTGTGTTTTGGTGTCCACGGAGACACTCAAAAATAATTAAAGTTGGGGTTAAGGTGAAGGGTTTGGTTCTATACATTACCGACAATGCAACGACTGCAGAAGGATAGCTGCACGGATGTGTGTGTGTGTGTGTGTGTGTGTGTGTGTCTACAAAGAAGTGGCTGAATGAGAGAGACAGCGGATGACAGAGAAAGCAAGAGAAATGTATCAGAGAACGTATTAGGAGGTTGTTTTTCTTGGTGAAGAGAGGAAAACCTTGTAGCTGGTATTTTATCAGATAAAAGAGGGAGCAGCAGAGACCTTCTCAACTCATTTTTGTGTTGATGAGAAAAGGAGGAGATTCAGAAACATTTCTCTTTGTGGTGTTAAAATGAGCAGGACTTGTTGGGAAAGGCTTTATTGTTGCAGCCGGAGACCCTCAGTTATTATTTTTGGATAAAAAAGAAAGGAAAGCTGTTCTGTCTGTGAAGGTGCAGAAAGAAAGATCAGCAGCTTTCTCAGCTCTGATAAATGCTTTTTCATTTGCATCTAGATGAAATCAAGTGTTCAGATTTAATCAAAATTTACAACTTTTTCTCCTTTTATGAGACACGTTTGCCTCCCTGGCCTGCAGATTAAACTCTATGGCTACCCCTGGATGGGTGGAGGGGAGGATCCAGGGCAGTGAAGGCCACCTCAACCAGATCTTCCAATAAGAGGGCATCAGAGGGGCAAGAGGAGGGTTTCAGGTAGGCATCAGGAGGGCACCAGACAGGCAGAGGGCTCAGTGGCTGACCAGCCCAGACTAGGTACAGCATGGACCCTGTCATGGTTCAGTTAGCCTCATCCATGGAAACACACAGGTTTTACTGCATGAATGGTTCTTATTTGAGCTCATATCATAGCTTTTATTGATTCATCTCATGACAGGGGGGTTTGTGACTTAGTCTGGGTCTCACTGTGAATTAAATTGTGGTGCTGCTCCATGTTATTTCCTCTGTTTATTTGAAAGCATTTTATAATCACCATTCATGTCACTTTCTTGGATGTGCAAAGCCTATTCTACAGGTTGTTACAAGCTGTCAAACATTTCATAATCCTGCTTAATATTAGTGTTTTTATGAGGCTGGAACACATCCTTACAGCATGCCAAATATAGATTTAACCAATGCTCTTTTATTCTTTTTTTTCTACTTTATTTATGACTTACTTCTTTGCTCCCAGCCTGTTATTCATCAATTTCTGCCCCATACATAATGGATGCAGTGTGAGCGAGTCAGGGTGGAGTTGGGATTTGGGCCTTGCAGGCATGAGAGAGAGAGAGAGAGAGAGAGGGAAAGAAAGAGACAGAGGGAGAGCAAAGGAGAGAGAAAGAGTGAAGGAGAGGTGAGAGAGAGAGAGAGAGAGAGAGAGAGAGAGAGAGGGGGGGTGGAGAGCAGCAAGCTGACCGGGACTCTGAGCCAAGTCTGAGCAACTATGCAAAGCAGAGATTATTTGGCTCATTGGAAAACAAAAGAAATAGTTGTAGACAGCAGTGAACTCTCTCTGTGTGCCCCTGTCTGACATAATGTTACTGAGTACAGTTTATTTAGCTATTTATTCTACACAGCATGGAGGTTATACGATGTGCTCACGAATGCCCATTTTCTGCAGAAGCTTCTGGTTTGAGTCTATCATGTCAGTAGTTTCCCTTTTTTATCTTGTTCCCATTACTGAGCGGTCAGAGGTTTCAGGACGGACGTTATTAAACTTATTTTTAGAGGAAAAAAATCATCATTAAAAAGGAATGACTGCTGCCCTGCCAAAACACACACACACACACACACACACACACACACACACACACACACACACACACACACACACACACACACACATACACACATGAGCCATGAAAGAAGAAATAAATAGAAACTGGACAACACAACATAACTTATTATATTAATCAGTGTATTCTGCAAGTGTTTGGTTTTAGTTTGCTTGGAACCTCAATAGCAGATAATAAAAAATATAGCACATAATTAATAATTTGTGTCCTTGGCATTTGATCTGAGGATGTTATGCACATATAAATGAAAAATGGAAAATGCATCTGTCCTATAATTTGATGAAAGGGCTTATCACTGAATTTAATTCATAAATAGCATGAATGATCCATCAGATCTATCAGGTGAGCATATCGCCATTGTATGAACAGGTTACCCTCAAATTCCCCAAATACACTATTTTTCAATGCCTCCTTTTCACCAGTTCCTTGTTAGCACACTGCCCAAGCTAAGAGACAGCTGATTAACAGCTTAAGAGTTTAGGATGGTCCTTTCCCTGGAACCATTTCTCTCGTAGGTATTGATCGTGAGTGGGCCTAAAGCTGATAGCTGAGCTGCAAGCAGCATGGGAGCCAGCTCCCAGTGTTCCCCGCTGCTGACAGGTCCAAACCAGCATCATTATGACTGCGCTAAGCATTGGCAGTCAGGCTGCACGCTCTCTTCTCACACCCAGTGATAAACTACTGACGGGACGCGAGGTTTTTCAGCATACATCAGCTCCAAAAAATCGCATCAATTATTCAACCTCACAGCGGCCTGTTGTAATTACTCCATGCTGATGGGGTGCCAGCCATTGCAACCAGAAGTCAATAAATCCAGCAATGAGATGCATAAAGTCGACTTGTCCCGCTCTGACAATCGCGGCTGATTAGGTCGTCCTTGCAGGCAGCTGGACATGAAACTACTGAGGCAGAGTCAAAAAGAAATATGACCAGTTCAGTAGTCAGCATCGGCACAGATTGGTGTTGGTTAGGGATGTTTTTTCCTGAGGTTTTTTTCCCAGCATGTTAATGCCCCGCTCCTTTGGTAAAGGCGGGGTGAAACCTGCTCATGGGGGCTGATGGGATGTCATCATCATCATCATCATCATCACCATCATCATCGTCATCATCATCATCATCGTCGTCGTCGTCGTCCTAGTCTTTGAGACATACTGGCAGCAGAAAACCAGGCAAATGTTCAAAACGGAGCTCAGAGTTCACAATGTTAATCAATGCCTTCCTGTTTACATTTCAGATAACTCCCTCCTCGCTTTTACGTCCGCAAAGCTCCCGTAAGCTCCGCGGAATATTGATTGGTCGCTCATCAGTCTGCGCACGAGTCAGTTCCATGAGATAGCAAACAGGGAAGAAGAAGGAAGAGGATGGAGGGGAGAGTGCAGACTGACACCTCACCTCTTCAGATTTATCCCACTAGCAGAGAGAAAAGGACAAAAGAGGGAAAGGTGGCCAACTTTGGGGCGAGGCTGACAGCAGGATAAGGGAGTCGGTGCCCCTGGGTGTCTTTGGGGGCCAGATTGAGCTGTGAAGCCCTGGCTGACACAGAGGAAGAGAAGGAGAGCGAGGCTGAAGCCCCGGAGTTGGCTTTAACATCCTCCGCGGCGTGTGCATGCACAAGCGCGCGCGAAAAGCCTACACTGGCCACGGCACGGTTGACCCTACAAACCCATCATGATGGTTGAGCAACAAAAGAGCAATATTTCAGTCGGGCAGCTCGCGTTTCAAATGTTTATTCAGCGGGAAATAGTCCCTGCTTTTTTTTATTATTATTATTAAGTTTGGCACCCTGGCTCTGACCTCATTACTCCCCACAGATATGTTTGCAGTGAGATCTCGGGAAGTGATGAGAGAAAAAAAAAAAAAAAAAAACCTCACGAAACCCTCCTGTCAGAGCCCACAGATGGATGGCTGGAGCTTAAGCCCACGCCGGGCGGCTGCGGCTGAGAGACGCGGAACATTTTTTTCTGCTATACAGTCAGGCGGCAGCATTTCTTGCACACGAATCCCACTGTTTACTTTCCGTTTACTTTTTTTTTTTCTTTTGACGATGGAAAAATAGGAATGACGCCAAAGGCTTCTACTATAATGCAGCAGCTGGGGCAGATGAGCTCTATCAAAATGAGCTATATCGCTAAAATTGAAGAAATTTTTGCTCCATTCACAGTCGAAACAAGTGAAGGCCCCCGTTTTCAGTGGCGGTTGTTCGATAGATAGAATACTTGTCGACAGTTGTGCCGGGTAAGATGTGTGCACTTATTCTCAGCAGTTATTGTAGGTATTCTTTCTTTCCTTCATTGAGTCAGTCTGAATGGAGTTGCGAATCCAGCCCTTGCAGACAGACGGAACCCTTCAGAGGACGTTCCCGCTGCAGGCAATTATCCGTTTTATGGCTTGATTGTCGCAGAGGATGTGAGGAAACCGGTCAAATCGGGAGCACAATGCCAGCAGGTGTGGAATTAGCATCTCTCGTTGTTTTTGCAGCAGCCGCTGTGGAAGTCCTCCCAACGTTACCCTCTCTGGGGTGCGGAGGCAGATTTAGCATCACCAGAAACTTTCATACAGAGGTGTCAGCTGTGAGTGCTGCTCGCCGTCAGCACTGATGTGATGAATACTATGGATCCTGCAGGCTGCCTGGCACTAGCCTCCATGTTCTTCTGCATGGACCCTGACAGATTGTCAGGATTACCTTGTTTTTCTTTTTTTTAAACTCCTTAATATAACCTTACATGTCAGTGCCTTTCATTTCCATTTTAAGCACCTTCAGCTTCATCTATACCGCCCGCGTATATTACGAATGCATGACGGCTCCGAAGACCCCAAACTCCACCTTTTTTCTCCCCACACTCCAACAGCTTGGACCAGAGTCTGAAATTTGTGGGGATTGATTGCCTTTAGCATTTACAGAGCGGTCTCAAGCGCGTGCTCCGTTGTAGGAAGGGAGGTTAAAAAAATGCTAATTTAGACGCCCAACCGAGGGGTGTAAATCCTGTCCTCATTGTGAATTCAGCTCATTGGCTGCATTGTGCAGCGACGACTCCCTTTATTCTAAGAAGCTGTCATCCATCCTGAGTATGGCAGCGAGCAGGCACGTACAGGGGGCTCCCACAGAAACCATCCAGCCCCCCAAACACACATGGGCTGTTTGCATACACATCAGCAGACATTGTAGGGACACAGAAACCCATTAGTGCTGCGATGACTCAAAGTTACTCTCTGAAGGGTCTTTATTATCAGCTGAGGTGGGTTTATGGGTCCCCGTGCGAGTGTCCGTGTGTGTGTGCTGAAGTCGATGTGTCTCTGAAGGTATCAGCAAGAGGTGATGAGCCTGATGTTATTGCTTCCTCCCTCCGTGAGCGTTTGTTTTTTTTGCTGTGGGAGAGAATCATGGCTACTTTTCCACCAACTACTCCCCGGATGACAATTGATTTTGCAGCCAGCCACTAAAGAGGACAAAGAAGAATAAAGGACATGAGACAAAACAAGCAGATGGTCGAAGAGTCGCGCAATAATCCAGCCTGGGGGATGCAAAAGTGTGCTGAGTGATGGTCGCAGCGGCTCACATTAAAAGAGAACAATGCGCAGAATCAACATTTTTAAAGTGAAACCTGCACCCACAAAGCAACTGCTGAAGGTGTCTGCAGACTCCAGTCTCTTTAGACCGGTCCTTCAACACCAAACTCATGTTAAACTGATATTTGAGGTAAAATGTGCCCAACAAATCCAAATTTACTCTTTTCATTATTGTCAGAATGAAAAGATGAATGACAACAGGACGATTTTGCTGCAAGTTGCTACAAATCGTGGGCCTTTAACGGATTAATCCTTACATCAACCATGAATTCTGATCCATCTCTGCTTCATGAGACTTGTGAAACAGGGCCCACCAGCCCCCTAGAACACCTCAGGCAGTCAGCGCTAGATCATCAAAATACATCCAGAAGTATAAATTAAACATTCCAGGCAACAAAAATCCATGGGTGCCTGGTTTCCTCCACCAATTCTTGTAAAAACCCAGCTAACATAGTTCTTTCTTAGTAGCAGAGCTACCACCGGGGGCCTGTGAGCGAGCTGGCACATCAACAGTTCGTCCCTCCTCTTCTGTCCGCTGACGGATGGTGAGAACTATAATTGTGTTGATTGGTGTGAGGCGCGCATGAGCCTGGAAGGCTAATGAGAGGCGTCTAGCCTGCAGAGTTAGACTGTGGCAACAGCCAGGTGAGCTATGCTGCCAGGGCTCTCTTATTATCGGGCTGAGTTATAGAACTCCGCACACATTACAATGCCAAGCCACGACAGGCAATCTTTCCTGGTGCTCTGCCTCTTCACCGCCCCCCCTCTCTCAGTGCATCACTCTATTCCAGCCTCTGTAGTTCTGCGGCTGGGTCGGGCACAGATTAAAGCCCCGGGAGCAAAGACCGAAGGTTCTGCAGAGAAGCCGCGTCTCGGTGTTATGTGATTATGCACTATTCCGATCAATTAGCAGGAAGACGGAGACAGAGAAGGACGCCGAAGGACGTATGTGAAGATCAGACTCATCAGAGAGTTCAGGGAACCCAGAGTTGACCACAGAGAGCAGACTCAACCGGTTTAAAATGAGCTGCTCCGCTGGTTCTTCACTTAGTTCTAAATCAGCTTTCAGAGCAGCTCGACGATAGCAACATCGTTCGCATCACTCTCTGATGTCAACAGGCGCAGGACGCCAATAAGAAAAGCTCCCTTCAACAGGAGGAAACCTCGAGCAGAACCAGAACCCTGACAGACGGGCCCTCCCTCTAATGAATGCCTGGGCCAACTCATCACATGCACTTTTTATTTTTCCACTAGCAGGACTTTGAAAAAAAAAAAAAAAAAAAAAAAAGTCTTACGTGACCGGATTTTCAAGGTTTCCCATGAGCCAGCGTCATCAGCGGCTCATTGATTATGTGACAGACTTTGTGTTGCCCCCTGCTGGCGCAGAATGCTGACACGCACAGGACTGACGGCAGGGGTCCTGCTGTCGATCAGCCTCACCTCCAACCGAGGGGGGGCTTGGCTCTTCACCCCGGGGGGAAGGGGTGGAGGAGAGAGATGGCAGAGAAGGACGAGACAGAGGGAAAATCAAGTTAAAAGGGATAAAAAAGTCTCGGAATATCCATCTTCGTCCTTATGAATATGTAAACCTGACAGGTCAAGTAGGCATCGATGACTCTCCTCCCCCCTGGGGTCGATGGGGAGGGGGGAGGAGAAGCGAGAAAGTGGCGCTGCTCTCTGTCCCCTCATCCAGTAATGGCGACATGTTCCGACCTGTTTGTCTGCGCGTTCCTGTGTGTCTGTTGTCTCAAATGGGAAATCCTTGCATCCATTTATGAAACGCAATTGTTGCCATGAAATTGCCTTTTTCAATAACCTGCTGCACTCGTCGGTTTCCCCACTTTATGGAAATCCGCCGTGGAACATGTGCGGGCGCCAGTTTCCAGGAGAGCAAATGTGATTGAGGTTTTGCGCGAGGAAGGCCTTAATATCGCCGCGCTCCTGCCAAAACCGCTCCCTTCCTCTTGCCCCACCGTCGCCTCGCCGCCCTTGGCCGCCGTTGAGTGAAAATTGGCGCGGCAGCATTGGCAGACGACTCGCCACAAGTTCTTTTGATGGTCCAAGACGAGCGTAAGCATTTGGTTCGGATTATTCTCATCCTCACACATGCACGCAGCGGGACGGACATCGATGAGAGCGCAGAACGTGACGAGCCTCCGTTGCTCTTATCAGCGCAGTGGCCATGTTGTCCCTTGATTATTCGCATCTCATTTACTCTGTTCGGCCTTAATCCCTAATTATAATCCAATGATTAGCTTCATTTCACCCCCTGCCCCAAGTTGAGGGAATCTTATCTGATATCACGGGGATAAACCACATATTCTATGTGTCGTCAAAATCAATGGAACCATATTCTTAAAGCACAGTTTTCGTTTATAATATGAAGCTCCTCTTGATGATCCCGCTCAGCTCAGATCAACAGTGTCATATCTCATCAGACTAATGGAACGCTGCATTTAGCAGAGCATCAACACCGCTTTGCCAGCTCTCCGAGCCACTGGGGCGTGTTGAGGAGGATCAGGGCCCCTCCCCTTGTTACAGTTGGTTTAATACAAAACCACATCAGAATAAAGCCTGTGACATCTGCAGCGTTTGTCTTGTGAAGGTCAAAAAATAGACTTCATTATTTCCATCTCGAAGCTAATCCTCTTCCCGACGTGAGCGCCGGGGCCGACCGGCGAGCGCGCACAAACACAGACGTCCAGCTTTGCGGATAGAAATCCACCAGCAGCGTCTGGAGGGGCCGGGTTCGTGCCGCCAAACGCGGCGTGGAGGTCGTACAAGGGCAGATGTGTGAAAATGAGAGTTGGTGGGGGGAGGGGGGGGCGTGACTTTTAGCAACGCTGTCATCTTAATTCCTCGTCAGGGCCTGAGCCTAGGTTTAAAGCAGGATTACAACTCAGGGCCAATTATTACCTGAGAGGCTGAAGGAGAAGCCCAATGTCAGACCACAGTGTCAGCAACACAATGCGATGTGACAGGCACGCAGCCGCTTCAGTCAGGGCAGGGCGGCGCATGGTGCACGGGCAGGGCGGCGCACGGCCCGTGTTTGTGTGAGCCAGCAGTCTTACAGTAGCTTAGCTGCCATTGTACACCTGCTCCATACTTGTCAACACCTCAGACACCTGCCAGTCACCATCCAGACACACGGCAGTGTGTTAGAGTATGACCTTTGACCCCCCCCCCTGTCTTGTGTTCGCCTGTGACACCTCATGAAACATAACAACATAAATCGCATTGTAAGAAATTTCACAGAGCTGCGGTTGGGAGAGAATCCGAGTCGCGGGCGGGAGGCGCTTTAAAAGCCGCCGTTCTGGTTGCCTCAACCCAAGGGTAATATATGCAGAATCATGGCCAGCATTGACGCACACACGCAGGGGGGTCACGTCCACGGCAGCATATCTGACCGCACATTAAGCCATTCACAGTCAGACACAGGCTGTATTATTCGCTAACTGTATTCATCATTTGCGTCCTGCACTTCATCCCAGAAATCAGCTAATCACCGTTAATCAAGTAATCAAGCCCGTAAAAGTGTTACCACGGCGACTGCACGCAACGGGCTGGAGATTAATAGAAACAAATCAGAGTTTCCTGCCTGTTCTTCCACTTCCGTTCAAGGAAAAATCAAACTGATATCAGTTAAAACAGAAAGAAATCAATCAGGGGTCGTAAACGAAGCCAATCAGCACACAGTCTCTTCAGCAAAGTCAAAGTCGAGTCGGCAATTACCATTGATTAGAACAACACCACTATTGATGGACCTCCTCCAACCACACAGAAGGTGTGAGGGCTCCATCAGCCAAGGTCGTGCCCTCAGAATCATTGGCAGGTGTTTGTTTGGTGATCCTGCATGGGGCTCCTGGTTTACAGAGGTTGATCGAAGAATCGACCATCGGTGGCGTCCGGGCTGTAATCAGACCACCCTCGCCTGTCTCCCCGTCAGAATTCGGTGATAGCTGTTCTAGTGGAAGACAGCAGAACCCCTCAGAGGCTGAAGGGGACTCGCCTGCACGCTCCAGGGCATCATTCATGACACGGACTGGCTATTAATCTTAATTCTAAAAATGTCTTGAGTGCGCTGCATATTTATGATCTCCAGCGCGTCCCTGCGTGCGTGTGACAGTGTGTGCACCTTCTGGAGCCCTGTCATCGCGATTGTGCAGCAGCTGACTCCAGATCAGGTTTATTTTTTTGTCACCTGGTGCAAACTGCTGCATCACGGCACCAAATTAACCCCTAAAAGCCCCGTTTATTATTAAGAACGCTCCGCGCGCACGCATGTGTGCGTGTGTCTCAGAGATTAGACCACAGACAAAAGCCAGGGTTTGTCTTTGAACCAGGAGATTGATGTTTCAAGCATTGAGATGTCTGTGATCATATCCAGTGTGCGTTTAGTTCAATAGCCCACTGCCCCGTGTCCGTGTCGGGTTTCAATAAATACGTGCGTCCCCTCCAGATCGGCGCTGCCGAAAGATGAATGGGCAGCAGTCGAGATGCCAGATGAGGTCCTGCCTCAGCGCACAGTGCCCACTATGGCATCTATAGATCCTAAGCAATACTCCTTTACTAATTGCTCCTGTGTGGAAATGGAGTGGTCCAGCTCTTCCATCGTCATGCTGCAGAGGCTGAAGGCAGAGGCAGTAATGATTATGAAATCACCATGGCAGAGATAGCCGTGGCTATCCTAATGATTTCATGTTAGGGTAATTAGCATTACGAGGAGCTGGATGGAGCGGGGGCTGGCGGGGAGGGGGGAGTTGGGTGAGTGAGTGGGAGAGTGCAGAAGAAAAGAGATGAAGAAACTGCGAGTGGGGGGTCGGACGGAGAGGATGGGCAGCGGAGGAGGATGTTCATTAACTAAATGAGGATGAATTTTTAGCATGACTGTGGGCTGGTGAGGCTCCTTAGCTTCAATTTCAGCAACGCGCTCGTCTCACACAGAGAAGCAAGTCAACCCCCTCACAGGCTGTCAGCACATGAACATCAGCTCATCAACATTTTTGCCTCTAATTCAGCCATGTTAGCTCGGCAGCACCCTGATTTTTAATAACACAAGCCAACCTTTGAGTGTGTGCCTCTGCACGTTTCATGCATTTCTGCCTCATCTCCTTGCAAAACAACTTCTTTTACACTACCACATTGCAAACAAAATGACAGCTGTGTGACTGCCTCTGACTCCAGATTCGTCTACTGGTCACAACACTCAAAGCATATGAAGAATCTGGAGTCTGGCTTTAATGAAGCCATCGCACCCAAATATACTGAGAACCTCAATCTTTCTCCGAAGGGGAAAAAAGAGACATATATATATTAGAGGCAGGGTTCAATCTGTTCCAGACGATGGAGATAAGATCTACAGGCCGGCTGCTGCGACCAACACTGACCTTGGAAGAGTCGATCGTTCAACACTCAGATCTTCAGCATTTGACTGTGGAGCAGGTGAGTTGGAGGTGAATCAGGATATCGTACCCTGCACATTAGGTTGTGGGAAGCATATTCAAAACCACATCTGATCGTCCTGGACATGTGACCATCGATCAGTTCCAAAATCCATAACATGAATTCCATGATTGCTGTAATGACACATAATTGATTTAATGTGTGCAGTCAAACCAAAACAGCTCTTTGCTTCTTTTGGAGACGTTTACTGCAATGAGCAGCAGCAGAGAGGAGCAGCCTGATTGTTGCCCCAATAAATCTGATTGCAATCAGGGACAAGAGTGAGGAAGAGGGAACCTCCTTCACCTCCACATCCTGTCAGGCCACAGAAAATTCTGAACAAAGAGATCAGATGCACCAAATGCTCACGTCAACTTTAACACATCCAGATCACTTTAAACACATGCAATCAACAATCAGACCGTCCTGACACGTTCACAACAATAGGAGAGGCAGGATTGAGATTAACGATCGCTTATTGAAACAGTTATTTCAGATGATCAATGATGCCATAAGAACAGGCAGAGCCTCAGGCCAACCTCAGTGCTCCATTTGTCTAATCCACATTAACATGTTTAACACTCTAATTCCTGTTGAGTCACATAAAGCATTTGTCAGATCCTCTCGCCGTGTTTGGGATTAGCCTAATCCCAGCCATATGAAAATGAAAGTTTGAATCCCAGAAACGAGTTTTTGCCTCTTTGTTGCCCTTAAAAGCCTCGGCCTGGTGTGGATTCTCTCTACACCCGTGAGTGAAGGCACGGTTCATTCACTTAATGAAAGAGCGAGGGATCTTTGCGTGAGGAGGAGAGTTGAGGGAGCTGGTTAATCCTCCTCTGTCTGTGTAACTACTGCTCTGGAGACCTCTATATGTCACTTAGCATTACACTGTAAATACCTCCTCGTAAGGCGGCGAGCTGAGCAGCGTATTCGCCCGCTGTGATCACGACCCGCATTAACGTTGTGCTAATTTGCCGCTTATCGTTTTCCCTGATGGATGGGGTCCACAAACTTTCAAACAAAGCTCGGGAGGACACGGCCCTGAAAGTGGACTGCGTCTGTGGTGTCCACGGAGGATTTCAGGAACATTTAGGATGTCTAATTATTGTAAACTGACACTTCTCCAGTGGCTGCACGTGCAGAGTAACACAGCACTTCCTCTCACTCCAACATCCACTTTGTGCTCTCGAGCATGTTACTTTACCTCAATGCAAAGAGCTCCGGCCTTTTCAGACAAACTGCTGCACCTGCTGTACAATCAGTTGGACTGTTTCACCCTCTTTAACTAAAATCACACACATACACACACCACACACATGCATACACACACCTGCAGCCTATGGATGGATAGATGAATGATGGATAGATAATATTGGGTGGATGATGGATGGATTGATGGATGGATGGATGGATGAATGATAGGTGATGGGTGATGGATGATGGATGGATGAATGGATGATGGATGGATGAATGGACGGTTGGATGGGTGATGGATGGAAGAATGATGATGGATGAATGGAAGGATGGATGGGTAATGGAAGGATGATAATGATGGATGGATGATGGATGGAAGGATGATGATTATGGATGGATGTATGGATGGAAGGATGATGATGGATGGATGGAAGGATGATGATAATCGATGGAAGGATGGATGGATTGATGGTGATGGATGTACGGATGGATGTATGGGTGGATGTATGGGTGGATGTATGGATGGATGAAGGATGATGATGATGAATGGTTTGATGGATGGATGGATGAATGATGGATGTATGGAAGGATGATGATGGATGGATGATGGATAATGGATGGAATGATGATGATGGATGGATAAATGGATGGATGATGGATGGATGCATGGATCATGTCGTGGCCCTAACCATCAGGGTAAACTGTATTGTTAGCCTGTAAAAGTTGTCTGAAAGTGAGATGAGAAGTTTCCAGCTGCAGAACTAAACTCTGACATTAGGTTAATTTAATCCTCACTGGTTCTAAATGGGCTTCTGAATAAAACAGTTGTTTGGAGATCTCTCTTGTCCATTGTAGAGCTTTTTTTATCGACAATTTATTCACGATAAACAAGCTGTGGAGTGGTTCTGCATTTCTAATAAACAGAAAATCAGTCCCAGATGATAGTTTATTACATAAATGCAGGATTACAGATTTCATAACATATAACAGCATGAAAGCTTTAGATTTTTAGAGGACTGTGCTTCATAATCCATTTCAATGTGACCGCTACTTACAGAGGAAGGTAATATTTTTTGTAATATTCTATTGTTTTAAAGCGTAAAACATCTCTTAAATGTCTCTTTTGCTGATCTTTTTCGTTTTATATTTGCTCCACATCTGTACTGAGTAACTCTACAGGAACAGGATAGACAGGTGTGAGTGGAAATCTTGACCTTTACCCTAACCTAAAAAAATTTATGATTTAGCATTTTAAAACATATGCTAAAGAAATAATCCGGTTGTTGCCAAGTTGTCAGAAAATTGTAGGTTAATCTCTGATGGGAGATCTAATCCACAGAGATCAGTTGTCTGCCAGAGGGCTTTGATAATCCCACATCAGACTGATGCTGTTAATCTACTCCCAACACCTTTTTACATGGCGCCATCCTCAACAGTACAAAAGCCGGTCTGCAGCGGGCTCTGATGTGACAATGGATTAGCTCAGGTAGACTTGTGTTCCCTGAAAATGAAATAATCAATTCTTTTATCTTCAATCTTGCAAACGTGTGGGATAAGTGAAGAGTGACTGTATTTAAATTCACCGAGCACTCAGCTCAGGCTCCCATTCGCTCTGTATCCTCACGGTGGACATTATGCACATTACCACTCTTCTGCATGCGCTTTGCGTGAGCTGGTCCTGGTAATCGTGTGCCGTGGCGCCTTGGAGCCTGCAGCGGGGAAACGGACGACTCTGCCGGGATTCCTCGCGGCGTCGTCTTCGCCCTCACATTTAGCGTGCCCCCACCGTTCGGCCCATCGCTTGAATCACACCCGAGGATTAGGCCTCGGGCTAATGACCCGACCGCGAGGGGAAATTGACCGTGTGTTTGTGCCTGTGGCGTGTTTCCTGTAAACCAGATTACAGAGCCCACACAGATCTGCACAATCTGGAAGACAGGCGCATAAACATCACATCAATACACGCACATATCTGTGCGCACACACACACACAGACACACACACACACACACACACACACAAGCCTTTTATACCAGCCTTCCAGAGTGCGTGTGTATGTGTGTATGGCTGTAGTCAGATTATGAACCTCGCTAACCCATCAACTGGCTTTTAATGAGGCTAAAGATAACACGGATACACACAAGCACGCAGATACACACAGGAAAACTCTAATGATTTAAATGAGTTTCCCCCAAAATATGTGATTAGCCTGGGTTTATCTGAAATTCAAAATACAACATTTGGCCTACATTTCTCAGGAATACACACATGAATATGCACTCTAATGCAGACTCTCTGTGTGTGTGTGTGTGTGTGTGTGTGTGTGTGTGGGTCAGGAGTCTAGCAGATATAAGGCCGTTCTCACTGTGCGGTGCTCATTTTCAGCGTTGTGGCACAGTTTGATAGCCTGATATCATCTGACCACCCGCTGTTGCATCACCCCACACACAGAGATGACAGGATCCAGCAGCCGCCGCCGCCGCCGCCGCCAACAGCGCCGCTGTCCAGGCCAGAGGATCGATGCGCTCATCGTCTGACGTGGACGGTATCAGCGAATCCCGAAAAAAACAGAAAAACAAAAAGAAAGATTGAGGCCATTCCATGAAGCCGTTTGAGTGCAGATGCACAGAATCAATGAGAGTTCGGGCCATCAGGGCAGATCCCGTAGACCTTCTTGGATCTTTCCTTGCTGGGAACCGATAATTTAGTTCATCTGTAAATATGCTCCAGCCTCCAGGTTTGCTCTGATTTCTCTGAGCAAATGCGTGAAAGATTTCTTGGGTTCCTTTGATTAGCAGCAGGATTTCTTCTCAGACTAATATGAGTCCTCACTGAGTTAAGCAGCAGGATTGATGCTGGATCTCTAGGATGGGATCAAAGCGGTGAGCCCCCCTCCTCTCTCTCTCTCTCTCTCTCTATCTGTGTCCCTCTCTCTCCCTGATGCTGCTCTTTGCCCTGCATATTAACACCGCTGTAATTGGACTTGTTGTTTGTTTGTAGTCTCTCTGTTTGTTTAGATTGTGTTTGAAGCCTGGCTTAATTAAACCGCGTCCTCGATGTCAGAGTTTCTAAGCAAAGAGCACGAGTGAGGAAAATGTCACCGGCCTGTTGCAGAGATTTGTTTCAGGAAAGGTCAGTCAATGGGTTAATATATGGACCTGTTAGCACACTTTCCAGAATGTGTCATTGAAACTTAATTATTGTCTGATCGGGTTTGAATAACACAACAAACTGTATGCAATTTTACTTTCATAAAGTCGTCCAGTCATAATCCTTTCAACTTCAAATGATTTAATTATACTCATACTATATAGAAAAGAATTGGTTTGTCCGGGAGATATTTCTACCCATTTGAGCAAACTGAACTGGTCAATTTCAGTAACTAATATGGGGCTCAGCGGTGGCTTTGGGACTGAGTCTGGGGAACATAAAGGTAGTCACCAGAGCATGGAGGCGGTCTATAACCTCTAAAGCCTGGCTTCTTTAGCCCCTTTTACGTCACTCACTTCACAATTGGAAGGTAATATAAAAACTTCCAGATGCAGTTTGTGAGCTAAATGCTAGAAACCTTCAAGAAACTTCTGAGACCCGTTTAGAAAGTTGGCAGTTGGCTCCCCCACCTGATCACTGGTCCTCTAAGGGCCATTACTGTGGATTTTAAAAAGGTTTTTAATTGATCTTGCTCTGGATCTTGAGAGGAAGAGAAAATAGTAACTCAGATGCAGTGTCTGTGTTAGGTTTTCATAAGAGCCTTTGTTAACATGTGTGCACTGTAATGCGTAATTTACATGTCAGGGCACCAAACCAGGCTGTTGTTTGTATCCCACCATGTCCCTCTGCACTCTCGACCGTCTCCCACCAGAGCTCGGCACTAACTAATTTTCGGAAGCCTGGCGGTGATAGATTACACAGTGCCAGCCTGCACGCTGTCAAACAGCCAACCTGGACGCGGAGTGTGATTTCTCCCTGTCAAAAGCAGCTCTGCATGATGTCATGCTGAAAAGTGAAGGAATAATGGTGCCAGGTGAAGGGACGGCTGGATATCTTATTCTCACCTCATTGTGGGAGGCTGTTGAGTCTGTCCAGAAAATGGTTTTGGCAGGTTTTCCCCCCAATTTTTGTGTCTTTTCTTTGTCCTGTAGTCCAATCAATAAAAGCCTCTGCAAGTCCGTGTGTGTGCATGCGTGCGTGTGTGTGTGCGTGTGTGTGTGTGTGTGTGGCTTCTCTTTCCATCAGCCGGGTTTCCATGACGATAATTTTAAGTGCATTATGCTGGCCGAGGTGATAAAAATGCTTCATTTTAGAAAAAATAAATTATATTGGACTCGTGCAATTGTTGTTTCTGATGATGAAGATCATTTGCGTCAGTTTTCCTGGGAATCGCCCGTGTTTCGTCCTGATAGCTGTTATTATGTGTCGGTGCTAGCCCAGAGAAGGCAGGCCCTAGCACGTCAGTTCAATTTCTTTTTAATTTCCCTCTTCTGTTTAATGTTTTTTGCTCGACTTCTTTACCCCTTTTATGTTGTTCGTATATCAGAATTTCTTGTTTTATTACTCTGTTTGGCAATGCACGTTGGATTTTTCCCTAGCCAAAGTTAAACGCTTAAAACCAGTAATGCAGTAATGGGCAGGAATGCAGTCGTATGTTGTCAGATCCCTCAACATTGCTGTGGTCGAGAGAATCTCAGAGGTTATATCTTGTTCCCATGTTGTTGTTTTCTCGAACAATTGTCAGAATATTTTCTAAAGAAAGATGTAACAGATAAACCTTCTGTTTATGCTCTGTGTAACAATATTTTAGTTGAGGGTTTTGTGTGTGTGTGTGTGTGTGTGTGTGTATGTGTGTGTGTGTGTGTGTGGGGGGGGAGGTGTTATTGTCAGGAAATGCTTCTGTTTTTTTATGGGTAGAATAATATCCAAACGACTGCCAGGAAAACGTTTTTTTTCCTGCTCTGGTCACACCAGCCAACGTTACCTGTAATGCTGGAGTGGGTTTTCTGACTGGTTGCTCTGTTCTCCATCTGTTCTCTCATGAACACACAAGAGGCTCATCATTTTAGTAGGGCTTTAATCCAAAAAGAAACACCAGTTGTCCAACAAGGGAACCAAATCAGCTGATTTTTGTTTTTCAAATTCTGATTTTGAATGAAAATGTCCTCCAGCAGCTTTAAAAAGAATCAGCCCGGATGGAATTCATCTCAGATTCTTTTCCTGCCTTCAGTTTTTATTCGAACATGTGTAACTGTAAATAAATGATGGTTACAGCTACCACGTCTGTGCTCCCACAGGAAGCTGGTGCTGAATGGCTTTTTACTGAGCTGCTGCCCCAGTTGCTTGAAAAAAAAAAAAAAATCCGCCACATAGCTGTGGCGGTTGTAAATAGAATTTCCAGATCTTTAGGCATAAATACGAGAGAGCGAAAATAACAGTTGTTGTGCCATCAACCTCTCATGCGCAGCCCTGTAATTTCAGCGCTGGCTGCTTCAGTGATATTTTGCGCTCCTGCATCGTTGGACCTGCACGCATGTAGTTGAACTGTTGCTCTTCTGTCCACTTTCATTTATTTTATTTTTTTTACAACACACTCCACTAATTCTATGTTGGACCGGAGGAGGAATATGGCAAAGAATTGCTTTTTTTTTTTTGAGGGTGCAGACGGGTGCTTTAGCGAAGGTTTGTAGTTTTAAAAAAGATGGAGGGAGAGGGGCCTTTAAATGCTCCAGTTGTTGGAAGAGCCAAAACAGTTAGAGCAGTACCGAGAGTCTGGTTACACACAACAGGTAAAGAGTCTCCCGACATGCCGAGACCATGTTCCTGGGGTTGTTTTGTGATCCGGAGATAACTGCACTCAGCAGACGGGTTAGGCCCATTACAGCTCATTAACATTTTATGATGCGCTGATAAGGGAAGCCATGTCCCACGGGGGCTTAAATCAAATTGATAGGCAAAATAAAATGATACCTTTTGCGGCGGAGTGGAACGGCCTCGTAAATTTGCACAACTGCCCGTCTGCTCTGTCACAACAAAGAGCCTCCCGCTCTAATCTGAGGAAACATGAGAGCAGAACCATTAAATCAAGGGTGTCGGAGCCCAGTCCTCGAGGCCCGAATCCAACTGGGTTGTCTGTCCTCCCAGCTAGTAAACAGCTTTCACCAAGGCACCGAGGTGGGTGTGTTTTCTACTTGGGAGGTCAGAAAACCAGATTGGATTTAGTCTCTGGGTACTGGGTTCTGACCCCGAAGGTGAGCTGGGGAGAGCGCACGGGAGCTACAAATACTGGTGACATTTTGGTGACCAACCAGGAAACAGACAGATCACAACTGCAAGAGACCCCCGCCCCCACGTATTGTTCTTTTAATCTAGTTTACATAAAACCAGCAGCTGATATGAACGCTGACAGTGAACCTAAATCCACTGTGATGCAGCTTCTCCCCGTCTGATCCTCTGTCTTTGTCAGCTCTGCAGCAGCTGTGTCAGAGACTCCCACGTCTCTGGGATTCCTGTCACCTCTCAGACCTAATTGCTCTGTTGAATGTTGTTTCTTTGCCACAATTGAAGTACAAACTAAAAGAAGCTTAAAAACAGTGAAAGCCCAACCAGCAGTCTGCTTAAATGCCCCATCAAAGCCTCATACTGGCCGTTTGTGTGTGTTTCTGAGTCAAGGTCATTCTATTGTAATACACCTCAGCTTGTCTGATCACCTCCGTCCCCAAGGCCTTTCTCATCCACTGCAAAAAAAAAAATCGAAAGTCCTATCCAAGAAGAATTTAAAAGGAAGAAAAATGTCAATTTCTCTGTTGATTCAATTAAGGCGAAGGAGTGTGGGAGATAAAGCCAGTGTTATTTATCATGGCGAAGGTAACGCTCAATATCGAGCTATGTTAATTAGAGTTCCATCGCTGAAACAATGACTGTGGGAAGCTGCGCTTCCACAAATAGTTTCTGCAGAGATCCGTGCAGAAGAGAGAGGCTACAGCAAGAAGAGCTTTGTTAGACAGGCTGAATCCAAGACAAGATGCAGGCTCCATGATTATTGACTGTAAAAACAAAAAGGTATTTTCATTTTCTGTTGGTGACATCAGCATCAACAGCTGTTGTGTTTTTTGTTTGTTTTTTTTTTTAAGAAAAAGATAAGGGAATCCAAACATGGTGATGTTTGTTTTATTGTGTTCCATTTTCCTCCATTTTTCTGGGGCTAGGGTCAGTGTCAGATATGTGGCTCACTGAAAACTCTACATTTTAACCACAGCCAAGCTTCAGACCTCCCAGGTTCAGGGTCTTTATTCTCCAAAATTAACAAAAATGCTTGCATTGGTCCTAAGGAATGTACATTTAAATTGCAAAAAATTTGCTAGCACTAGTTTAGTAGTCCACAGGCAGGACGTTGGGTAAACAATCATTATGTCTTCTAAAGTTTCCAGGCTTTGACGTATTATTGAGAAATTGGAAGTATTTTGTCACTGCAGTCTCGTGGCCTCAGATTACTAGATTTGCAAAATAACATGCCCAACCTCACATACTCTCTTGTGTTATCATTATCTTCATTTGTCCACACATGCTCACAATCCATACGGACATCAATTACTGTAAACAACAGAGGAATTGAGATGGTATCAATGCGCTCTCTGACACGCTCGTCTGTCTGCTGCTGTTTGTTTTGGGACACAAAGGCAGAAATTTAAACTCCAGCTGCTCGGACACCTAAATGAGCCAATACATTGAGCTATTTAGCGTTAGTGGTGAAACGATCTGCTAACACATCCCACATGTCCCATTTACGTTCAGCCAGACACCTAGTATATAAGCCAGATTGCTCTTCACACATCTTTATTTAGGTATATGGCTCACCGTGCCCTCTTCTCCTCAAAAAAGCAAATTAATGATCATATCAATGTGATCTGAACAGACATGCAGCAGCTCTGGATGAATGGCTGGATGTAGGAAGACTGCCATCTGTATCTACTGCGGGTGAGGAGCAGGTGACAAATCGGGTTATCCCTGGAGCAGGAACGGAGGCCTTCCAGTACAGGCTCTGGGAAGGGAGGGCAAAAAGGGAAGAGCTGGAAGGTCAAGGGCTACACTCTATGTGAATCTGAGCAATGACTTGGGATAAAACTCAAGGATGAGCCTTAGCAGACTTGGCTTTTTCCCACATTTCTCCTCAGATGCAGGTGCACGATGGCTGAAGAGCCTGGGAGAGGCTGGCAACCAAGCCAGATGCCAGCATTTTTAACAATACACGAAGCTCCGGGAGCAAAAAAGCAGCAGGTATTGTCTAGACCGACTGAGTCTGTGCTCTCGAGAGCATCTTGAGTCACTTGAGAGGTCACTGCAGATGGGAAAGACTGTTGCCGGGCTGCCAGGAAGTTGAGGAGCCAGAAAGTCTGTAGGGGCTGGATTGGCAGGTAAAAAAAAAAATCCAACAAAACAGAAAGCCAAGCTGCAACAACAGAGATTTAACCACCAAGACAAAACCCTAGAGAAGGGAAAACCTGACTGACTGGATGTTGAAAGACTGGAGGGGAAACTGGAGGGTGCCCACTCATGTGGAGAGCTGAAGCCAAACTGGAAACAAAGCTTAACATACATGTACCCTCAAGAAAAAGAAAAAAAGAGAGGCAAGAACTACTGAAGAAATGTAAATGGGCTTTCTAATAAATACAGGAGAGGCTCAGATTGATGGGAAACCTCTTGAAATGACAGATTGAGACAGAAAACAGTACAGGTTAAACAAGTTCAGTGTGTTGCAGAGCAGCAGAGATGTACCAGGGTCTGATTCTCTGTGCATCTGCTATGGTATCAGCTGCTGTGTACAGCAAAGGCAAATCCGAAGCTTCACCCAGCTTCTGCAGTCCGAGCTGAAGCTTTTAATGTTTGACATACTCAGCTGCAGCCACGGATTCATTCCTGATGCTGTGTGGAAAAGCCTTTACATCGATTTTTTCGTTGGCACGGAATTACAGGCACATTCCATGTGCCTGGCCTGAACTCTAAAATTTTACTTTATTTGCAACGGTTAATATGAATGCATGTTGCCAGCAGTGTTCCATTTGTAGAAGGCAGAAGGAAACCCTCCACCATCATAAGACCACGATGAACCAATAACTGGACTTTCAGTTGCTGCTGGTGAAAACCCATCACCTCCCTGTTTGCATCAAACGAACTTGCACGTGTAGACAGTTGGCATTTATTGGAAGATTATGAGCAACTCTAGTATAAGACGAATAAACTGTGGGTAGTAAAAACATCATCTCTTAATTCACCTTGAAATCTCTTTTTCATGTTGAGCCGCTTGATGAAGTGACGTGGGAAAGATAGGCGGCATATTTAACCAGCATTGGTCTTTTGTGCGACGGGCTAAATCGAGCGGCTCCTGCCTTTTGGCACCAGTTGGAGACGTGCTTTCAAGGAGGTTGGCCAGTCTTACCGCAAATGCAAGTTCCTGCACCGCAGAGTCATAGCGCACCGTGCCAGACCAGCGTGTGAAGAACAAGGAAGAAGAGGAGGGGTGTGATCCAAGTTTAAAAAAAAAAAAGACAGAGGTGAATATCCTCCTCTGTTCCAGTAAATGATAATATAATGACACATTTGCCAAAACAAACAAAGATGAGATGCATGGGGGGTGTGGAGATGATGTTTTCCATTCTGGTGAAGTCTAAAAAGGGATCGCTGTCTTACTTCCACTCCGGGCCATCAGATGTGTTGCTGTCCTATGAAAGGTGGTTTCTAACAGAAAACAGACATCCGTTTTCTGATAGATGGATTAAATTGTTTTAGGTTGACAAACTACACTTAATCTCTTCCACGACCTGGTCTCCATCTCCGCTTTTTCATTCCCATCCCTTCACCCACTCGGAGCCCTCTGGGCCATGCAGGACTTTAATATTAATCCAAACAGGTTTGAGGGGCGTGTCAGCTCCGTTTTAACCAAACCAGGTTGGCCTGGGGTGAAGATGAGCAAATACACGCAGGTAAATTCAAAACAAGTGTAAATCTGCCACCAGATGAGCTTTAAGCGAGGAAGAAATCTGGACACTTGTGAAGTTTCGGTATATTTCTCATTTTCTCATTCTCCGTTTCATGACAGTTTTGCAATGTCCTTGGCTGAATTTGTCTTCTGTGTAGTAATATTGTGTGGTAATACATGTTGAGATGTTGTGCATATGGCTTACAAATGATTGTAATTATAAAGCCGGAGTCTTGGTTGTCCATTCTGCAGAGAGGCCCTGACGCGGATCACATAATGGTTTATGTGAATAATTAATACGGTGGGCTATGCTGGCCCGAGAATGCTAAATATGAACTGTCATCTGAAGTGCTATTAGGAACCAGTAGGATCTGCAGCGCAGCCAAACGACTCCATAATTACTTAACATTTCATGTATTGTCCACGTGGTGCTCCAGCCGTTAGCACGTTCCCCATCTGCATTGCCCCGGATGCATCCATCAGCAGCGACACTCACAAATACATACAGAGTAATTAATGTTGCGTCCAGCTGAGTGATCTGTCTTGTGTTTACGCCGCGGTGCAAATGGAGCACCGCCTGGTTCAGACAGGCGTGTTCGCTCGCCGCTGCCCCCCCCCACCCCCGGCCCGGTTTGGAGCTGCCACTGCTGCGGAAGCTCATCAATCATCCCTCGGGGTCAGATGTTTCTATGGACGTGGAATATTGATACGGCTTTGAACACGCGGGCCGTGAATATGATCTGTGACACGTATCAGGACACCGCCGCATGCAGGGACCAGGAGGAGTTGGATTTAACCGCTCCGAAAGTCACCGGGAGGAAAGGAACAAGTTGAATACGCACGCACGCTTCCTCAGAGCTAACATTTGCTTTTCTTTTGTTTTCCCAATAAAAAAAAAACTATAACGATATGCGGATAAAGTGCTTTCCTACGGCGAGCGTTGGCGTGTCTTTGTAACCAAACGTGTCCGCCTCGTGCACCTCGTGTCTGCTTTCATGTGCACGTGAGTGTCTGTCACAGCTCGGGAAGAATTAATCCGTGAATAGAAACTTCCTCCTGCAGACGTCTCGTCATTACCTGCGGCGTATAATAAGATCTCACGCCATCTCCTCAACTGGAGTGTCACAGTCACCCCATCGCCACCCCCCTCTCGCCAACCCCCAACCCCCCCCCATTTCACACCTGGCAGTTGTGCAGCTCTCCATGCGTGATTCACTACTTTACGTGACATCGAATAACGAGTATACATCAAGCTTCTGTCATGATCAGAACAATGCTTCGGTGGTCAGGATGTAAATCTGCCTGTCTGGGAAGGATTTTATGAATGTGTAGATCTGGCTGCAGTAAATAAACCCAATGTGCTGGAAATCTGGAATGATTAAATTCGATAAATGTCACTTCAACTTCCGTGAATATATCCAGTAATGCACTTTGCACTCTTGATTTGCAGCCAGAATGAGATGCCCTTGTGTGTTTTGATTCATCAATCATATACTTCTTTCTGTGTTTTTGGAGATAATACATGAACTTGTTGACATATGTGGTTCAAATAAAAAAAAAAGGCAGTCATTCATAGAGCTGTGCTTGTCGATGCAAGAACATTAAATAAGGAAATGTTGTTGCTGTTGGAGCGTCATGGCTGACGGAGCGAGCCCATCTGAGTCCTGGTGCTCTCTGAAGAGGGGATGATGCTGAGGAGGGAGAGATGAAGGCATGGAGACAGCGAAGGCCCCCACAACTGTTAGTGGTCACAGCCCAGCGCACACATCCTCCCGACTCCCCTCAGGCTTGACCTGCGCATGAGCCCTCTCCCTCTCCCTCTCCGCGCGTCACACGCGCGCACACCGACAGAGCTGCCTGTTCGGCAAATGCCGACAGGTGTGCAGCCACAGTCACAGGTTTTCGCAGCGGTGTTTTTCATGCACGCGTGCACACTTCTCCACACCTTCCACCTGGGAGGACACATCCTGACACCTCTGACATGGGTGAAATATAAATAATCGCCTCATAATCTTTCTCTTCTGGATGGTCTCTCCAGATAAGACAAGGGGCAAGAACATCCAAAAGGGTTTAGATCTCATCTCAAGAAGGAACACTTTAATTTCTGCGAATGTAGCACGACAACAAATGCTCCAGCACAGAAGGACGAAGTTAAACAACTCGTTCTACTGGAGCTACTCTATTAGCATGCCATTAGTTAAAGCAAGTTTGGGTCTCAAAGTTTCAGAGCGCATGAATATGAATCAGCGGGTTATTAAATCTGCATGAAGATAAGAAGGTTGCATAAAAAGTGGCACAAGGTCAGGCTTGTTTTCTGTTTTCTCGGTCATGATGTCAGAGGTAGCGGCGTGAAAACCGCAGCTGAAAAGCGGATCGCTTGCTTGGCCTCGCGCGTGCACGAGGGCCTTAAAAGATTTGGCACTATGCAGAATGCGAAGAGCGGTTATCCCCGTGTACAGAAGAGTAATTCTCACCCCGGAGCGCCGTACATTACCGCTGACGCGTTACCACTCGCGCCACAAGACGGATTGGCCTTGCGAGACAATGTCTCACCATATGATCAATATCTATCTCTGTCTCCCAGTTAGATGAAAAAAAGACAATCTTCTTCTAATGCATCTCTGTTATTACTCGTATTTATCACCAAGTGAGCGGAAGGGGGGGGGGGGCAGCAGCTCGGTGTGCTGAATATGAACATACTGAGTCACGCGCAGCAGCCTGTCAGCGACAAACAGCCGAGTTTTCTCCCACCGTATGTGGACGGGTGCACGCATACGAATGCGACGAAACGGAGCAGATTCGAATCTCCTCTGTCTTGTTTCACGCTGCGTGAATCCTGCTCCGGGAGCTTTCACGCCCTCCTTGACTAGCCCTTTAATTTTTCATGAATCTTGTAATTGCTAAAGCAGAATATATGGAGTGAGTGGCCTTTGTGTGCCGGTGAGAGGGCGGTGCCGCGCGCCCGCAGAGAAGGGGGGAACGGCGCGGGGGCTTTGTTGAAAATGGCGTGAAAACTAGAGAGTCCTGCAGGCGAAGGAGAAGAGGAAGACGAATGGGAGGAAAACAACCCCCTCATTTCCTTGTCACTTCCAAGAAAGCTAGGTATTAAAGAAACACCTGTTTGAGCAATGGAAGATAAAGACCCCCTCCCCTCCCTCCATCATTGACTCCATTTCTCTTCTGTCCACCCCCCCTACCCCCCCCTCCACACTGATACAGTTGAGGCCTAAGTCATAATCAGCTCCCAGGCAAAAAAAAAAAAAAAAAGAAAGAGCAGGGAGAGATGCTGACATGTAATAAAGCAGGCCTGATTTCATTTGGGGCTGCGGCTGCTGAAGGAGGCTGTTTTGGAGAACGTGGACGCGCAGAATGGTTTGTTATTTCTACTGAAGAAAAATGTGATTATGAACAGATGTTGGATTGGGGGGTGGCGAAGCTACTGTATGAGAAATGATGAAAAGAGGAGGGGGGAATGGACAGTGGAAAGATTGAAAGCAAAGGTGTGTGTTTGCGTCTGCGCGTGCATGTGTGCGTGTGTGTGTGTGTGTGTGAGTGAGCCTATATTAAGAACCTGTGCTCTGCTCCATCACCAGGGGAACAGATAGCTTTTAGCAGGCTACCCTGAGGTGAAAAATACAGTTCCGCCTCCGTCTCCTTCCCCACGTTACTCCCTCCTTCCTGCTCTCCCCGCCCTGCGCCGTTCTTCTTCGGAGCATTTTGTTTCCCTTTGGTGTCCCCTGTGACATTTCTGCGTGACTTCTGAATTGAAATGAATGTATTTCTGCTCCACTCTCCCCGCGTTGGTGCTGCTGAACCTTCTCTATCTGGAGCGGTCAGCGCTGTCATTGAGACGTATCACCTGGGGTTCCTGCTCTGCTCGGCCAGCTGGTGTCATATTTTCAAAGCTGCAGATGAATAAAAGGGATCGTCTCACGCTGAGATCTATTCTGTTTGGGGGTGAGAACTTATCAGGTTTGTTTACCAAATCTATTTGCCTTTTCCCCGCCTGCAGATCTGAGCCGGGTGGCAAATATTGAGGACGGATCTGGTGGGCGATGAAACAGAAGGACACGCGGGGTGGGGACATGTGGAGTACGCACAGCATGGGGTCTGGCAGGCTGCAGACTGACAGAGCAGGTGAAATGGAAAGAGGATAGATGTGTTAGAAAAAGAGCAGCTGTGTGAGAAATTCAGTGCAGTGGCTTAAAAGATGATGGGTCGGTGTGTGTGTGTGTGTTGGGGGGGGGTTATCTGCTCCGCGGCCCTGCGCGGCTCACGCCTGCGTTTGAAGCCTCGGCTAGGCTGCAGCTCAGCTGGTGGAGGAGTCAGTGATTGGAGAGTTGCTGGTCCGGCCATGCCCGCACTCGCGCATCAAAGTGTCCTCGCTCAGGATACCGAAAAGGCAGATTGGTCTCGAATCCGCCTCGCCGGCGATGGCGTGCGCAGCTGCACGGGTCGGAGTGGAGCGCTGACGTGGAACGCCGAAGTCATCGTAGCGCCGGGCCGCTAAGTGCCCAGGAACACCGGAAAACCCAGTAAATCCACACTCCATTTTCCATTCTTTTTATAGAGTCCACCCACTTGCTGAGCTTGCTTGAATTTGCGTGAGGGAAACGCGGCATAGGAAGACTGCGAAGGTCGTTTGGAACGCAGTCTCCCTCTGCTTCCTTTGTTCTCAGGAAATGAGCGCTGTTGATGTGATGCTTCCTCCTCCGTTTGCCAGCGAGGATTCTGAGCAGCCATCGCCTCCTGCTGCTCCAGATTACAGCTCATTAGTCGTAGCTGCAGAAAGACAGCCCTCGCCCTGCCTCCTCCCTGGTTCCCACAACGGAATCTCGTGTGCCGTGCCGCGGCTCCAAAACGGGTGGCAGTAATGGAAGTTGGGGTGTTGGGGAAGAGACAATGACAGCGTCGAGGTGTTCCTGCAGTTAGTCAGGTGCTGATTAAGTTGTGAAGCGTGTAGACAACACACTAACACCCTCCCACCATCCCCTGGCCCCCCGCTCCCATGTCACACATCAGACCAGAGGAAAAGGGAACGGTGGAGAGCACCATGACAGAAGGCCACCAGGGCCACCAGAGCAAACGTTTTTGGTCCCAGTCATAACGGCAGCAGCGGCGGGACCCCGCACATAAGTGCTGGAGGTTATTAGGAGGCTCCAAGCGTCGACCCCAGAGGATCAGCTGCGGTGAAGAGCGTGCAGGTTGAGATCCCGTTCCAGCAGGCGTGCTCTCACAGGTCCTTTTGTCTTGGTGTTCTGAGATCAGAAGAGTGAGAGTGCTTCACTGGAACTCGGCTGCGCCACACAGTGAGGGCTGATTACCATTGAAAGGCTTTGTGCTTCTTGAGCATTCACACTGATCATCTGATTTTCTTTTCCTTCCTCTTCCCAGAGAACAGTGGAACCTGAGCGCATTGGCCCCCAAAGTTCTAGACTTCAGTTAAATCTGCCAGTGGCTTTGGTGGTAAAAAAAAAAATAAAAATAAATAAATGCCACAGTCTGTTGAACTTATCCCAGAAATCCATTTTCCCTGCTTTATTGCTTTAGTAATGATTACAGCTTTTAACAAGGATTTGAAAAGGCAAAGGAAAAAGATCCAGCACCACCGTTCCCCTGTATTGGTTTTATTTGACGTCAAATGAAAGTTATTTGTAGAACTGTCCTAAAACGGCCACAAAGAAGCCAAGTGCTCAGATTGGGTCAGTCTCAGTTTACATCTTGTGTCTCTCCTCCGGGGTCAGGCCTCCCTCCATGCACGCTTGGATGATTTACATCCAGTCCGTCCACTGGGGCCTTTCAGACTGCATAACGCAGCGGGGAATAATAAAAAAAAAAGGACAATAAACCCCTTAGTCCACCCACATGCAAAGCTCCGTGGCAGCTCTGTGCGCGACTGCTCAGGGCTGCAGCAGTTCCACTATTCACATCAACATGACCTGTGACCCTGCAGTCATTCTGACGGGCGGAGCCTCTGACAGGCTTATCCCCCAAACTCCTTCTGCCTCCGTAAACACTGAAGCATGAAGCAAGCTAGTCATCAGACAGGCAGTCATTCTCAACGTCAAGACACATCAAACCAAAACGAAACATTAATCACGGCACAATTTCTGTCTTTCTAATGTTTGAAATGTTCAGCTGGATGCTAATAAATACATAATAACTGGCGGGTCATTCTGATTAGTCGCAGGATAGTGATAATAACAGTCACTCAGGGAAAATTGATTTAGTCTTTTTTTTAGTTTATTAGTTCAAGTCAACAATGAATGGGTTCACCATAAAATAGTCCTTGGGAAACATTTGAAAGTGGAGTAAATCTAAATCTAATGTCCCTGTTCTGTGACAGGACAGTCCATCTGAGAAGCCTTTTTCTGAGTATTACTAACTGATATTAGTTGTTCTGAAACATATTTGACATTGAATTTGTTAAGTTGTGTCTGGGAGATGGCCATTATTGTGCCTGTTTGTCAGTCGAGTCTCCCCTGATGGATCCAATGGTAGCAGCAATGGTTCCACTAGCGAGAGGATCACCACGAACTTTGGAGTTTCAGACACTGATCATCGCACATATAATTACTTAAAGGGCTTTGTGACATTATAGATGTGTTACCTTGTGGGGAAGGCCTGATTATTGACCTCGGTCTGGCCTCCATTTCCAATCCTTTCCTTTTTTCTGGTCCCTCTCTCTATTCAGGCTGACCGGTCCTTCAGTGCACAGCTCAGCCGACCCTGAAAAACAACAGGTCTCAGCTCAGACTGGGGCTTCAGGGTCGGTCTCGTATTTAACCCGAGCTTTGCAGACTGTCGAAAGTCTCATGCATTACTAAAAACATCACCGAATTCTTTTATATTTAGGTAAACCCATCCAACACAAGGTCAAGTAAAAATAATTCCCAAAATTGAAGACCTTGAGAACAAATGCACGGCTTCACTCCTAAAAAGGCTCCACGGGCCTCAGCTCCGTCTTTTTTTTTTTTTTTTTCGTCGTCCTATCTCCCACACTGTTTACGTGGTTTGAAACTGCGTTTCCATTCACCCCCCGGCCCTCCATGACAGCGACATCCCTTACCTCACACCGTTCTGTCAGCATGCCAGAGACGCACACTCGGTCACCCCCCCCCCACACACACACCCTCCTCCTCCTCCCTCCCCCAATCTAAACAATGCAGTCATCATTTGTCAGACTGTCCCGTCTCTCTCCGTCTGCAGGAGGAGCCGAGTGATGGCGTGCGTGATAGGTGTCTGTCAGGGACAATGCATCTGTTGTGCATTCACGTATGCGCGCGCCCTCGCTGCGTGCGGCTGATAGAGATGGATGCTTGCACGTCCGAGCACTCCGAGAAAGTGAGCGCATGTGACAGATAGTCAATCAGCCGGCGACGAAGGGTAATCACAGAGTGGACAGTTCAATTAGTTATTTTCTCTGAAGACAAACAGAAAAATAGTGAAAAAAAAAAAATAACGCTGATGTTCTCAAGGTACATCATTTCCATATTAGCATTCTTTCAACCTCTCCATCCTTCATGTCCTTCCTTTCCCGCATCTCCGACTCCCCACTTTGAGTTTGGCTGTTTTAGTTGTTTATCTCAGCTCATTTCTCCTCCTGCCTGTCTCCCAGCCAGAGAGGTGGAGATCCAGCCGACGCGGGCCTGACTGATGGTACATGAGTGTATTCTCTGAGCCGCTAGAGCCCAACTTGGCTGGATCGTTTCTACCGGGCCTCGCCGACAACAAACGTGTGTCTCAGAGCCATCAAAGACTTTTGGAGGCTGGTTGCAAGCGGGAGGGCCCGGCGCGCAAGCACACGGGTGGAAGAAAACTTTAGGAGATGGCTTGCATCACGTGCGCTTCCGTCTGCTGAAGGGTAAAACTGGGCTAGAGCGCGACCAAACACCAATGAAAAGACTTTTGCTCTGAAGCTCAGGTTCATTGTCCTCTGGCTCTTTCTGCATCGCCTCACATCAGCTCTTTCCTGGAAGTCATGCTTGCCTGTATGTGTGAGTGTGTTGTGTGTGTGTGTTGTGTGTGTGTGTGTGTGTTGTAGCTTTAGGAACGGACAATCCCTGCGGTTGCAGAGGCGTGTTCAACCTCAGCTCGCACTGGAAACTGTTCTGTCCTTCACGCTCACTTAATACTGGATTCAGTATTTATTTACCAGAAGTCCACCTTCACAAACCCAAACTCCTTTCTTTTCACTACAAAGGCCTTCTGCAAAAACACACACACACACACTTATACTTCTATCTTTGTGAGGACCTTCACAGACATAATAATGATATGCCCCTTACCCTAACACTGACCATCCCAGCTCTCTAAGCCTAATCCTGACCCTGATCCTGACCCTAACCTAAACCCAATTCTAACCCCAACCCTAAAACCATGTTTTAACCCTGAAACAGTCATTTGAAGTTGTGAGGACCAGCTAAAATTCACTAGCAAAAACTTTGCTAGTGAAATGCAGATTTTGTTCCCCAGAATGTAGCAAGCACAGACACACACACACACACACAGACATACACACACACACGGTTGTGCCCACCACACATCAGTCTTATGCATTTGTCCTCCTTTGTCAGTCGGTGTTGCTCTGACAACCTCACTCCTCCAGGGCTGGCACAGTTCGCTCTGTTCCTGTCCCTGGTCCATCTTCCTCTTCTGTGTCTTGACAGGACCACCTGGTGCCGCCGCCGGTTGCCAGATTTCGGAATATCCTGCGTCACGACGGGCCAAAAGGACTCTTTGGATCAGCGGCGCCCCTCGGCTGCCAGAGAGTGCTCTGCCTCCTGCCCTCCACGCACACTGGATGTGGATGCACAGCCGCTCTGGGAGGAGGTTCCCCTGCACACACATTCAAACTGTTAATTAAGGTGTCCTTGTGTTTATGGCCTTCCAGTGGCCCACTGGAGAGTACGTAAGGCCTGTGTTGGACTGCACACGCACACACACACGCGCACACACACACACCTACACGCACACACACACACACACACACAAAAAGACTTGTAAGCTCTCTCCAAGTATGCCATCTTCGCACTTAACAAGCTCTCAGTGGGTGAATTACAGAAATTGCAGGGGAACGCTCACAATACAAAAAATGTCTGTCAGGAATAAAACTAATTCCGCTTGGACTAAATAAGTGCAGCGCTGAGCGCTGCCTTGTTCATATGAGCTCTTGTGTAGAATCAATGGCAGCAGCGTTCCTCATGCGCCTCACGGCGAATGTTATTTAAATTCACTGGTTTCTGGAACGCGGCCTTCAGGTTTCCAGAATGTCCCCAGACATACCGTGGGACACACCTGGACGCTCTGAAACCAGCCCGTCAACTGTAGAGGTAGAGAAACCTACACGGAGACATCGCTGAGGTTGGTGCTACGCATCCTGAGTGCTGAATAAACTGCATTTAAACAACTGTTTCCTACTTAAATCTGCTAATTGCATTTCTGTTTTAATGCGATGTGGTGAAGGCACTGTCGGTGTCGATACCCAGCCTTCGCTCTCGTATCTAGGGGCAGCAGCTTGCGGCCACATATCAGAAGGGGAGCCTCTTGCTCATTTGTTACTCACGCTACAGAATGGAAACGGCAGGAATTAGAGGTTAATTATGAGGAGGAAAGTTTGCGAGGTGAGAGATAAAGTAAGAAGCGAGTGGGGAGAGTGAATTTTTATCCCCGTTGTTTCGGTGTTTTGCTGCAGCTGGTGATGAATGACAGACAGAGCTCTCAGCTGGAGGAGGCAGCCTAATGGAATTGTACCGCATCGGCCACAAGATTCACGAGGAGAAAGCGGCAGGTTGCTATTATTCTTTCTAAATGCCATGCCTTGTTAAGGACATCCTGCTTCACACAGAGAGCGTGGGGAGGAAAAACGACGGCTCGGGGAAAAAAAAGAGGCTGGGTTTCATATTATCTGGGCTGGCTTGTTTACTTTTGAGGCATCATGAGTCAGATTCATTTCTGGCTCTGCGTTTATAAAATGTCTTTTTTTTTGGGGGGGGCGTAGTTTTAATTCTTGGCGTTTCAATCTCTTCTGTGATGATGGCAAACACGGCTTCGCAGGCAATAGAGAGCCTGGACATTGTGATTCAGGTTCAGTTGTAATTCCACTTTGATGATGTTCGGCTAAGTGCGTGCGTGTGTGTGTGTGGGGGGGGCACCTTCATATGTGTCTTTATTGGCTGTCCGCCTTTTGAGTCCTGCCAGAGTGTACCCACTTTCATCAGCGTGGTTTATAGTCTTATTGACTCACGCCTGTATTTACTGTATTCGCTGCAGGAATGATGAAGTGTTAAATCAAACCAAACAGGTGGAGTGGATGAAGTCATCAGATATAGTAGCTCCGATTGTCCCCATTAGAGTTCTCCTAATGTTTCTCCCGTTGAGTTATGGCCAGTGGTCCAGCCATGATAGACAGATCATTACTTTCCAACGAGCACGCCAAGTGAGGTGTGTTTTTTTTTTTCTTCTTTAATTTAACGGAAGATAAAGCAGACAAGGAGAGCAAGAGCAAGAAGGGGGAAAGTAGGCCAATTCATCATGGATGCTAAACTGAAGGCGCTCTCTGGATGTTTCCCAGTTTGCTCTTTCCCAGCCCCCACGTTACAGAATCCTGTATTCTTCATTCTCCCGTCTGCAGCTTTAACCTCTTTAGAGGATATTACAGTCTCTCGCCATCAGGAAAGCCCATTACTTCATCGACTTAGCCTTATTCTTGGAGGTATAGGTTTACTTTTCCACTTTATGCGTGTGCCTGTGATAATGTAACCAGAGGCTTGCAGGCTTTAATGCCTGGAACAGAAGCGGCTGACTGGGATGGATGTCCAGACAGTGAAACAGGATCAGTATCAGGGTAAGCTGCTTTGTCATGACTGCCGTGTCATTCTGTCTTTATTGTTTTTTTTCTAAACTTTTGTATTTATTTAATGTTCCATTAAATGTTGTGCATCTGCGCTATGTTCAGTGTGCCAAATCTTCCTGGAGATGCTCAGAGGGCAAAAGTATGCAACACAATGAAAAGCAAATGGTTTCCATGAAACACTGAAAACGAATATCCTTTTCACGCCATCAGTAACGTGCTTCTAAGCTAAAACCTCCTGCGTGCGCGCCGCTGAGAGCAGATCTTCTCGGGCATTTTTTGCACCATTATCAAAGCTGTAAGCCAAAGACTCGTACAGCCGCTTTTGAAAAGACTCTTGGGGTACGGAAATCTGGTTTATTGTGTGTTGCACCCCAGACACACTCATTGTTAATGAAGGGATGCAGTCCAAACCTTGCAAACCAATCTGCCAAGTTACAGAAATTGGTCTTCCAGCATCCTCGATTATCTGAAAATGACTTAGAAAGAAAAAAAACTAAGCAATCGACTCTCAGCTATCATGTTCTTGATTATTTCCATGAAATTAAAAATACTGTTTTTAAATGTTTGCAAATAAACAGGGTGAAGTGGGAATTTTCACATCCAAAAGTGTAGGTCCATTTAATTTATGAAGTTGGCAAACATTTTCCGTGAAGTATGTGTTCATTTACTGACCTTTAAACCTGAATTTATATGCGGCTGGGTATTTTTATTGGAGGATTGGCTGTGGGATTAGACCCTCGCACCAAAAATTAACTCATATGTGCATTAATTTATATATGTCACGCCCCTCCCCCCTCTCTGCATGAAGCCAGATTACCCTTCACTTGAGGTAATGAAGCCACTCCATCACCTGCCCCCACCTGCTGTTCTCCTCCTGGTTCCACAGGCTGCTCTCGAACTCACACTGTGGAGCCGGACCAAGCTGGAAGTCCAGGTGGAACTTTATGGACATAAATGGCAGCCAAAAGAACCGCCATAATTGTTTGTCTTTCGCTGTCACCTTTTTTTATTTCTCCAGAAGCGCGAAAGCTGGGGGCCGCGGCGTTGGCGGCAGCAGCATCTGCCAGCATGGAAAGGGCCGAGGAGTGAGGCCCATCTGATTATCTCCGTGTCTCCAGGCCCCTCAGCATATTCTTCCTGCTAATTAACCTGCTGACACCTCTTTGCTGTGTAAACTGGGGGTGGGAGGCTCTGTAAATGGGGAAAGCTGGTAACAACAGGTGAGTTCAATTATCGAGCTGAGGATTAATTTTTCCAATTTTATGACTACGGTTCAAACATGCATCCATAACGGCATTCCTGGATGTGCAGTATATCTCACTGTATTTATGCTTTTTTAAAAATGCTTTAATGTTTCTCCTGCATAAACGTGTTTATTATTATCATTAAATGTCGTGTTTGTATGTGTTACTCCAAAGAGCAAGTACAATTTATAGGTTTTTAAACACGGCCGTTGTAAATGGTCGTATACTTTAGATTTAATGGCTAATTATTTTTCTCCCTTATGTCACCCCAGGGAGCGCGCTGGAGCCGGCACAGGATGCAAACGTGATTCAGCGAATTTCCAAACCTGCAGCCAAAACCAGTGTCACATGTCATCAAGTACAAGGGTGGTGACATAGAAGGGAAGGGGGGGGCGAGCCAAAGAGGTGTAAACGTGCCTGGTGACACACAACGTGAGGTTAGAAATGCAGATGGCAAAACTGGCTGCAGCTCCCTGTAAGCCTTGGTTTGCCAGGAGAGAACAGAGAATGGATCACAGTCCAAGTGCTAGCTACTTTAGCAGGGAATCATACCGTTTCCTATTCATTCCTGCCAGGAGCTCATTAGCATCCGTTCTGATTTTTGTAGTAAGAGTAAACACTTTTGTTTGTTCACATGAAAATGAGTTTTCTGGACGTAATTGCATCTGTGATGCATTCGCTGTGTTGTTCATTAGGAGGAGAAGTTATAAATGGGAGCTCTCACGGCGTATGTTCGCGTCAGGCTCCGCTGCTCCCTCTGCCACGATGGGCGACACACACATCGCTCACTCCCTCGCAGGAAGATGCAAAATGTATGGCTGCGCCCTGCCAAGAGGAACGAACAAGGGAAGGCGGGTGGGTGGGGTGGGTGGGGGGGGGTGTAGCGGACAAGGAGTGGGTGAGACGTCAAATTAAAAGGCCTGATCACAGGAAGAGGGAAAAACAAAGAGATGAGGTGGGGTGGAAGAAGAGGAGCAAGGAGAAGAAACGGGAGGAATCACAGAGCAGAAAGACAGGCGGAAGTTTCCAGCCCTCCACCCATCAGAGAGCTTGGCTGCTCAGATGTTTGGTTGGCGTTAAAAGCAGACGGACAGATTGCAGCCAGTGATATGTGTTGGGAATCATCTCAGGGACGGGCTAATGACGGGAGGGGAGAGGCAGGCAGATGGCTTCTGTCAGGAACGTACACTTGCTTTACCGTCCCAGTTGTCTGAGTCTGCCTGAACGTTTGGGATTGAAGGGGGGTGAGTGATGGATACTATGTGGGAGAGTAAGACGGACAGAAGCTTGGATCTTGTCCCCCTGTCTGGGGCCTACTTGACTTGATGATGCAAGATTTGATTTTTGGACGGTCCAACCCTCTGCGCATGTCTGCACCTGCTTTATTTTTAAATTCTGAAGCTGCGGAGGTCCGGAAGCGCCGATTTCTGAGGGATTCCTGTTCATTCTCTTTCTTTTCTGTCTTAATCTAATGTGGAAAAGGTTTGATGGCAAATCACGGTGAGTCCAAAGTTAGGCCTTGTGCATGACAGTGCAGACGTGGATTCGGGAATATTTTATCTGTTTTGAGATTTGACCGCTTTGGCAGGTCTGAGATTGTTCCCAGCTCAGGTGAAAGGCTGGGGAGAGCTATTGCCAGCTATCCAACATGCCAAACATAAAAATTGCACTTCTCCATCAGCTCATTGCTCGTTTACAATAATCCACGATGATACATGCCCGTCAGAGCTCGCCGCCGGCTCGGCAGAGCTTAGGACTGCGCAGCTCATCTGTTAAATGTTTGTACTCGACTCCGGCGGGTGATCATTTAGGCTGTTTGTAGATTTATATGCCCTCAGTAACTTCTAACCGGTCTCTCCATCACGCCGCTCCAAATGTCAGGCCTTTCAACTGCAGGCAGCCCCGCTAGCACAGCCAATCACTCACTGACCGAGAGGGAGGCGGAGGCGGGGCTTAATGTAAGAACGCTCACGCACAGCAGCGGCACAGGGATGAACCGCTGCGCGAAAGAGTCATTTTCATTAGTAGTGAAATAGATGCACGCCCTTGGTCTCTTCTGCCACCAGCTAGAGGTCAGGGGGCGTGACCTTCGAGTCCCACCTATGCTGTCGGAGGCCGCTGCGTTCAATTTAGTCAGTCGGTTTTTAGTCAGTCAGTTCAGTCGTATTTCTGCTCATTTCGTATCGGCTTGTTGTTTTATAATCTGACAGAGAGGTTATTTATGTCTGAAAGCTTTTCGCAGAAATATCGATCAGAGCAGCATCTGCTGGTCTGGCTGGTTGTGGGCCTGTTTGTTTGCTAATCCAGTTTCCCGTTGCTTCCCTTTTGAAAGCGAGCAAGCTCTCGCCCAGCCCTCAATTAGCATGCTGCAAAGGAGACGGAGCAACGCGTATCTCCCCCATATCGTCCCTTTCTTTTTTCTGTAGGAAACAGGAAGCCTATCTGGGCCACGGCGAATGTGCGGTAAATACATGTTGTATACGTGCAGAATTATCTCCAGTGACTCATCCCAAGCAGCCTTCTGCTACCTCTTGCCGCGCTGTGGAGGTGGATGACTGTGTCAGGAGAGTGCTGCGGGCTCCTTCGTTCAGCTGACGCCGGCGGACCATAGCGATGAGAAATACTTTCTAATCCAATAGGGAAATGGTCATTAGTTCAGCGGCTTCATCATCATGATGAGACTTACAAAGGCCGGTCCAGGAGGGCAGAGAGGAGCCAGGTGTTCATTAACGTCCACACTTTATGATTGTTCGTTCAAAAATGTTATCTCTGACGCTTGTAGAAGGCGCCACGTAGATTCACTATTATTAGCCGCCATGTAAACGATTCTGCTCATCTCTGGGGGATGGTGAATGGGCTCCGATTTAATAAAAGTCCATTTATATGCAACACCATCACTTACCCATACAAACTCGTCCCCGCTGGCGGGACGTAACCCGGGATACGATACACTAGACAGTAAAGGTGCTGGGGGAGCGGGCGTAAATTTCATTTCACACACAAATCATGGCTTTATTTGACTCCACCTGTTTGATAATGCTCGCGCCATGGCTCAGATTGTGGATTTTCCAGGCTGAATGAGCTTCTTTACGACCTCAGCAATAATTGACACAAAAATATGGATTCAATATAAATTCAACATACACAGTAAAGTAGCATATGGAAATGAGCATATAAATATGGATTTTTTTTTCTCGTGTAGGGGATAAACACATCTGTGTATTTAAAAAAAAAAAAAGAATACGTTCCTCTCTGTATTTCATCTTAAAGGGGAAGAGCACAAAATTCCAATTTCCTGTTTTTCCAATTAGGTATTGTTTTCTACAAACTTACTGAAGAAAGAGGCAGTCAGAAGAGTGAATTCCCTTAATCAGACACCGCATCGGTCTCACTTTCCACATGTTGAGCTGAGGAAGACTGCAAGATGTCATCTCCTCATCTAGTGACTAGCATATGCTCCTGGAGCTTCACAGCATTTCCTTTTGAGTTCATGGTCATTATTTTAGCTTGTTTTCACCCAGGAGAACTTGAACAACCCCCCCCCTTCAAAAAAAATGCCTGAATACAGATTTTGCAGATATCCCACCCTTTTGATGGAGTTTTTTTATACCATTGTGTACCGACACGGCACAGCATGGGGCATTTTGAAGGAAAGATCTCTTAGTAAAGGAAGGAATTACATTACTGGATTAATAGTCCTAACACAAGCACACACGCACACAGGCCAGATGAAGAGTACAATGCAGAGCAGCCACGAGGCAGAGAAAATGGGGGGGGGTGAAATAACCTTGTGCTTCCATTTCCAAGGACAGCACCATTGATCTGTATGTGGCGGTCAGCTCGTCCATGGGATTAGAGGAGCGTGTGTTTGCTCACAGTAAGTGTTCTGCTCCCGCTGCATGCATCTTTGCCTCTATAATAGAGTGGGCATAATGGCACCAGGAGCCTTTTACATTCATGGCCAGAGAGGCCCCTTCAGCAGCCATTACTTAATGAACATTTAAATGCAGGAGTCGGGGACTGCAGTATGTGGTTTTTGGTATTACTTTAGCCTTCGGCGTAATGAGAAACCCCCTCAGCCCCCTGCCCCCCCACCCCCCCTTGTTCAAGCAATGGGACATTTCCTCATGCAATATGCAGTCGAGCAGAATACTGAACAGTGGCGCGGCTCCTGGTGCAGAATGAACAGTAAAGCAGCAAGCATTGATTACACATCGCTCCCGCCAATGATTTATGGCGGCAAACAGCTGCAACCCCGTGAGTGGTGTCCCGCCTCGGTTTGTCATCCAAAAGAACACAGTGTGGCTCTGACTGTCACTTTGTCCCACTGTCTCTGGAGCCACACCAGAGCGCCTTGGGGCAAGCGCTTTGAAATATGTCTCAGCGACAGGGTGAGCGCTCACCTCAGCTCAGAGACGGAGGGATGATTTTAGCTGTCAGCCCGAAATCGCAGCCTCTGATTTAGAGGCAGAGGTAGAGATTTCCCACAGGAGGAGGGGTTCACAGGTATATACCCAGAGAAGTAAATGCCTTCTTCATTTCCAATTATAGATTTAAAAGAGACGGATTGAGGTCAGAGCCAGAAAGCAGGGCCAAAAGGACCG
This sequence comes from Lagocephalus sceleratus, assembly GCA_911728415.1. Classification (NCBI taxonomy): domain Eukaryota; kingdom Metazoa; phylum Chordata; class Actinopteri; order Tetraodontiformes; family Tetraodontidae; genus Lagocephalus; species Lagocephalus sceleratus. Next base: position 8,130,450 of record CAJVRN010000017.1, on the reverse strand, counting down.
GTCACATTAGAGGGAATGTCGTCTCCAAGAAGTGGGAACAAAGGCTGCTTGGATGTCTAAGCATGCCACCCTGAGCGAGAGGGGTGATTTTTTATTTTTTTTATTTTGCCCCCCTCCCCTTCTCTCAAGCACAGTCAGGGAGTGCTCGGAGGCAGCGAGGCAAAACGGGCGCCAGGCGCCCATAAAGGCCCCAGCGATTTTGTGCAGAGAATCAGCCTAGCAACTGGAGGGAGAAAGAGAAGCAGGCAGCCCTTTTCACTTCGATCAACTTTCGGACTGTGTTCTTGGAGAATATTGTCCTCAGAGATAACTCCCCCAGCACAAGGAGTCATTTCAGGGGGCCTCAGGGAAAGTCAATGATGGGGTGAGGGGGGAGGAGACGGGTGAGAGAGGTGTCTGAGGGGCTGGATGTTGTCTTGATCTGTTTGCTCACTGGCTCACTAGCTTCAACTCTTTTTAACTGGCTTCCTGCGGTCCAAACTGAAGAAAGGGTCCAGCTCCCAGCAGAAATCCTTGTTCAAACATCCTCTTAGTTTCTGATTTTACCTGAGAACAAAAGTCCTATTCTCCTCCTCAGAGGCTAATCTGTGTGGTGGAGCTCTAATTAGCAACCACAAAAGAAGAGACGATCTTTGCTGCTGTATAAGCAAGAGGATTTTGTTATCGTGGCTTCTGATCTCTCTGTCTAATAACATGCAAAACACATCCAGCAGGAGTCTTTACTGTATTTATTTTCACATCTGCAAATGGATGTCGGAATCTCAGCAACGCTCAGAGAGTTTGGACCTCAAGGTTGCGCTTTTTATTATTGTTATTTATTTATTCCGTCAAATCTCTGTTGGGACTGTGGGCATGTGTGCTTAACGGCCCCTGCTGGTGTTTGTTTACGACATCTTCAGACCTAATGTGATTCAGAACAGAGATTAAGGCCCTGAAGTCCAACAACTTTGCCAACGGCGCGAAGAGGCGTGTCAGTATCTGAGCTATATGTCTGCGCCAGATAGGACGGCAGGGTTGCTTAGCAAAGGGCTTCTGTTCCGGCCCGTCTCTCCATAGAGTTCTCCAGGCTCTGAGATGAGGAAACAATCTAAGGGGGAACAGGAAATCATTCACCTGCTTATATCTTAGTTGTTCACAGGAACCCACCCACCCCCACGCTGTTAGCCTTCCTTTAATTCCCGGGCTGACGTTCGAGCCCAGCGCCCGTGCACCCATAAATCTCTTCCTAAAAGTTACTATCTGAAGTAAAACCATTTCATCCTTCAGGGAGAAACAATCAGCACGACGCGCACCTTCGCAGGCGCGCGCATACACATGGATGCAAATGCTGCGTGATGATGGATGAATCAGGCGCGATGGAAAACGTATGACGGACCGTCAGCATAATTAATGTGGACAAAAAGACGGATCTCCTCAGACTGGACATATCATATCAGGGCTGGAATCATACATCATGTCTAAATGCTCTCTGCTCTGCTTCCGTTACCGCCCCCAGTCACACTTGCAGCATCGCAGAAGCTTCAAAACACACACACACACACACAAACACACACACAGAGGGCCTCCATCTTGAGGTTGCAGAAAAACGTAGCTCAGTCATCTTCTGCATAGATTAGACCGGAACTGTAACATCCCAAACATCTGATGATGCTGCATAATTCCTCCTCCTTGTTTTAGGAAAATATGCAAAACCCAAACTTCATATCAAAACGTGGACAGCCACAGGTGAGCCGCTCAACACCACTGTTTGAGCTCATGCTAATGACGACCCGTGATGAGGTTTTAGAACGGATTATAACGTTTGTAGGTTTGCAATATTAAAGAGCAGTTTTGACCAACCGATCAGGAAAATGCAGGTTGACAGCCAAGCAACATGAAAGAGGAGGACTGGACTACGGGGAGGGAATGCTCGGAGCGGGTTGCAGCAGGGGTTTATTAGCAGCAGAGATTAGTGCAGCTCGGAAGAGGATTGTTGACAGCGTCTTTCATCAAAGGAGCGCGTGACGTTGTGGTCCCGCTGGGGTCGCGACCTCTGTTGCTGCAGACCACTTCTCAGCTCCTCATTGGACTCCATTCGAGTCAGCGTGTTGGATGGGCCGGAGTGGTTGTAATGAAGACAAAGCCACGTGTCGCAGGCCAGCATACAGCTGTTAACAACACTGGTGAGTGTGTGAGCCCAGACACACAAACACACACACACGCAGACACATATCCTGGTACCCTAACCATCCCGACTAAACCCAAATCTAACCTCAACCTTAAAACTAGGTTTTGACCCTCAAACAGTCATTTTAAGCGAGGACTGGCCAAAATGTCCTCACTCCCACACACACACACACACACACACACACACACACACACACACACACACACACACACTCTCTCTGTCTTGCTCTCTCTCTCTCTCTCTCTTACACACACACACACTCTCTCACTCTCTCTCTTGCTCTCTCTTTCTCTCTCTCTCACTCTCTCTCACTCACACACACACACACAGAAACACACACTGGTCATTCTTGTGTGAAAAGGTCAGATATTTGCTCCTCCATCTTGAGCTCCTCGGCGCACCTGCTTCCTCTCTGCTTCCTCTGACCCCAGCGGGCATGAGCGCTGCAATTATTGGCACATTTATTCCATTTCTGCTCATCACGTTCACCATCTGGGCTGAGAGGAAACAGACTGATAAATCTAAAAAAAAAACCCCCAAAAAAACATACTGAACTTAATTACAGTAATAGGGGGGCAATTTTCTGGGTCGTGGGAGAAGCTGCCCAGATCTTCCTCTTCTCTCCATTATCTCTTGCAGCTTCTCTGGGATAACCGGTGTGTTCTAGTGCTACATGGATGATCCCTCCAGTGTATCCTGGATCTACCCCCCTGTGTCTTCCCAGCTGGACTTAACTGACACTCCCCAAGGAGACGTCCCCGAGAAGAGGCCTATTCGCCTTCACTGATTATTACAAGATTTCTATTCTGATGAGATCTGTCTGTATCATACATGTATGACAGAGAAGATACATAACCTAGACGCTGGGTTTCATCCATCAGACGGACAGGCAGTCAGGAGATTTGACCTCGTACAGATCCAAAGCCAGCAAGCGAGAAATAGTTCCTTCAAACACAGTCTCACACACACTCACAGATGAAACACACAGTCCAAAACACTCTTTTTCCTGTTTTGCCTGAGGGACTACTTGACTGTTAACACACCGGTGGTTAAGTCTTCTGTGATTAATGGAATTGCTGCACTAACATCCATAACAGGACGTGGTATCGCAGGTCAGAAGGTGTGCGTGACATGTAGAATTAACAATAACTTTACTCTTCAGCGGGCTGATAAATGTTTCATCGCGTTTCTGCGGCTGTTTTTGTTGAATAATGAATTGGAACATTTTCCATCATCAAGTCCTTGATGCCTGTTTGAGAATGGTGTTATTTCAGTAGTAATTATTTATGAAGAAATTAGCTCGGAGGTGAAACGCTGCTGTGATTCCAGAGAGTGCTGAATGAATCATCTCCACTCAACTTCTTTTGCTCTTTTTGGGATTTTCATCATCACCGTCTCATTATCCGCACTAACATTTAAGGTTGTTTTGTTTTAGATTCAGTCAGCTTCCTGTCATTTTGTTCGCTCCTGATTGAAGCAAACTGCCGGCAGTTCTTCAGGGTGATCATGTGACAGCGCCTGCCAATCAACCTGATCCCTGTGATGCAACGGGAGGAAACCATAGCAATGCCGGATCACTGGAGGAATGCAAATTACAGCCTAACATCACCAGGTATTCCCACTTTCTGTGTTTTGATTGGCTGTACCTTTTGATCATTAAAATCTGTGTTCAGATTTTCCTCCACATGCAAGTTAAACTGATGCTAACCACAGCGCCACCATAATGTTCTAGTCTGGTGCAACTAAAGGAATTATTCACTGTATTAATCAAAAGGTCCTGAAGAGATCATGTGGCTTTGAAGCAATAAGATCTGAAGGAAGAGAAGGGAGTGAGTACCAAGACTGGGTCCAGTTGCACTGTTGTGTAAACAAAGGTTTAGCTTCCATTCCAGTAATGACCACCTTAAGTCATAAAGTTAAATTGGTCTCATCAGAGTCATTGGTGTCCATATTATGAGTGTGTCACTTGAAACACACACACACACACACACACACACTGCCCTGTTGACTGTAATGATATTTTTTATGGCCTCAGTCTTCTGGCCCTGTTACATCCTTGAATCTCCAACCTAATGGACGATAACTGAAAGCGAGCGGCCTCAATAGACACGCCGAGCCACTCGTGATTCTCATCAGACCCGTCGAGCCGAGACAGGCCATTCTTTGTGAATCAAATGCTCTTGGATTCGTGATACTTTAGCAGCGATTTCATAGAGGAACGTTTTCTTTTCAGGCCGATGAGGAAAACTCTGTCCGACAGTGGTGATACAAAATGGAAGAAAATTTGAATTCAGCGATTTGCTTTAGGCAAGCTAATGTAATTTTTTTTAATCCCCATTAATCTGTCGTGTGAAACAAAATAAAGCAGTCGTACCATTTTTGATGCTGCTTTGTTCCAGGTATGTTGTCTCCTTTAGTTTCAGGGCAGTTGTCTCCAGCACAGTATTGGAGAATAAAGTAAGTAAAGGTCAAAGTGGCACCAGTGGTGCGCCCCTAAAGTGGGACAATTGTTCCTGCAGAACCCCCGGGCTCCATCTGGGAGGAGACGTCTGACATGCAAATGTCCCAGCTGCTCATACCTGGTGTTTGTCCTCTTACCTGTTTCCCTCCTCCAGTCTGAAATCTCGCCCTTATCAACCAGTCGTCAGGATGAGAGCGCCGTCTGAGTCGGCCTGGGTTTAAATTCAGTGTGTGAGAGCTCACTTGAAATTCCAGCTATCGCTCCCAGGATAAGCCCGGGCTGCTGCAGTGGGGGACTTTTAAAATATCGGAGCTGTGACTGAAGGTTTTCCACACTAAGAACATCAGCTGGCTCTATGGAATGCGAGTCTGGATGGATGGATTTGGCAATGGATGGATGTGCCTTTGGTGGTTTAATGGGGGGTGGGGGGGGTGGAGTCTGGCAGCAGCAGATGGAGGAGCAGCGGGGTCCACGGTGGGAACGGACAGAGGTTACCGTCATCACTGTTCCACCATGATGCACCTTGACAACAGGGGCATGGAGGTGCAGGATCTTATCGCTGTGCGCTCAGCCCCCAAACCGTCTCCTGTCAGATCCGACTGGCTCCCATTGGAGAACGGCAGCGCTGGAAAGGAGTCTGCACAGTCACAAATGTGCCACAGGGGTCCTCGGAAATGTCTTAGTGCGACATTTATCACCTGATCACACTAGGAAGAGATAAGAGGAGGGAGTAAAATAGAGTTCCCCATGCATTTTTCAAAATGTCTTACGAGGAAAGTTTTTCAGATGCTGCAGTCTGGATGCTGTATTGTGATTAAACACTGTTTTTACAGTGTTGTTAAACAGCCGTGAGAGAAAACTGATGCTGCCCCGAAGAGAGGAGACGTTGTTGTTCCCAGCTGGTGGTTTCACGCAAGGACGGCTCCGCTGCGAGGAGAGCTGGGCTTTACAAAATAAAGAAAGTGCTGCTCCAGATGAGACTGGGAACCTTTTCTCAGGGGGGACCAATATAAAAACGCAGCCTGGCAGCTCAGCAGGACACATCCCGACACACGCGAGTCACATGTCACAAGCAGCTCCGCAGGCCTGATGAATGGAGCCCCGTGCAGCACGCTACCACTGACAAACAAGCGGCGTGTGCCCCGGCCGATAACGGACATCCCTCGCTGGCGTGGGTGAGAACGTCTTCTACACGGAGCAGCAAAGGCCCCACGCGTGCACCACAGCTTTCTATTTACGGCCAGATTTGCTGGTTTGAACTTCCTGTTATGTGTTCTTGCCCACGGCAACGCTCAGAACGACACGATTATGAGTAATTTCACAAGACTTTTGAAGATATCTGCCGCTTCTGAAGGGAATGGCGTCCGCGTCTCCTCTGAGAACTTGACCGTGGCTTTCAAAGGCGTGCAGACCTGACATGTGCAGGGTGCTGCAGCCGTGGCTGTTTCATATTTTGATTGTTTCCTGCTCCTTTATCTTCTTGGGGGAGGGGGTTATATACTTTATTGCCTTCTGTTATCACGTCTGGCTGTTCAGCAGCCGCCCCTCCATCGATGTCGTGGTGGATTTCTCATTATTTGCATGAATTATTTGAAACTGTTATCAGCGGCGGAGTTTAATTAAATCATTTCTCATTTGACATTATTGAGAGCGTGACTGTGACGCAGTGGCAATCTCTTAATTAACCATCATTTAAATGTTAATAATCAAGGTGAGATTTCTTGAATTGATGCCACAAACGTCAGACTGGAACTTTAGATTTAAAGGAGCGCTCTAATGGGATGATTGAGGACCTGAGTGTAATTCTGAGGGTGGCGGGAGGCATAAATACAGTGCACCCACACGAATGGCTGGTTAAAGGTATGTTGCCATGGCTCTCTGTGCAGTTCCACGAAGATATTGGTGTGTTTGTATTCACACTTCGTCTGTCTATTCATGAGATATTACTGAACCAGAAGGGGGAGATCCACATTAATGGACGGTTTATTCGATATTCAGCGAGGCCGGGCGCCATTAATGAAAATTACCATTCTAATTGATAAATGACTATCTCTCCGTAATGAAATTATGGGGTGGAAAGCTAAAGAGTCATTCTAGAAGAGGAGAAAGTGACACTTTTGTGGTGATACTTCTTTTTTCCCTCAATCACAAGTGATAATGCGGGAGCTCTAAATGGTGTGTTGATGAGCACACCACAAAAGGTCTTCCCTGGAGAAGGGATTTCCAGGACTCTATCTTCTCAAGATGGGCCGGCTTTAATTGAAATATTGAGCAAAAAATGGAAAGAAAATGAAGTAATTTCTTCTTAAGCAATCACAGCCATCACCACTCTTGTTTGTGCTGGTTCTGGAGCAACGGTAAATATTAAAACATGCCCCACCTGGAGGATTACGGGTATTCTTTTACTCTCTTTAAGTGGATGCTTGCTTTTGTTTCTACACAAAGGGGTTTAATTGGTGAGTTTCCTCTGTGTTGAGGAAGAAGAACTGGAGAAGTCTGGCTCCCCACTAAGATGGATGGCCTTGATGGAAGTCTGCATGTGTAATTGAATCACACATCTCCAGAAGGACGAGTCCATTAGAACCAGTACGAGGAGGCTAATGAACGCAGCTGATTGGCTGAGTTTCAACATCTGATTACCCTGACGAATGCCGCTGTGGAGCCGCAGCTGGGGCTTTGCTCGCCTCATCTGCTTTTTTTCCAATCTGTAAAGTATTTTAAGACGCAGACTTTCATTTGTCATTTGTCGAGCCTTTTGGTCGATCCCACCGGTAGTGAGGGAACTTCATGTTTGACCTTCAGATTTCCATGTGATCACTATCTGTCACCATAAATCCTGATTGGATCCATTTATTCAAAGAAAAGTCCTTTATAACAAATACATGGTTAGGGGAAGTGATAGACACAGAAGATACTGAGAGTCAGTGGAGAGAACGTTTGGTCATGTGATCTTGCTTTGATGTGTTCTTTTTTATAGTTCACTGGAAACATCAAGGAAATATTTAAATTTATTAGCCATGATATGTTTATACAAGTATTTTTTTCATCATTACTTTGATGTTTTCTTCTCACAAGTGTGGCGAGGTACATCCAGTCTTCAATGTCAGCACCTGACATTGTCGGCTTGTGTCACCGTAAATTTGGTTCCGTTTCTGAAAACCACATAAGTTTCAGAACCCCCCGCCCCCCGCCCCGTCCCCCGCCCCGTCCCCCCCACCTCCTTCTTTATTTTGCTTCTGCTGTAAGAGCTTATTAGAAGCACAATCACAGTTATATTTAGGCCGCTGCTCAGAATGTCATCCTCCAATAAATGAATGTCATTCTCCACTGAATTAGAACAGAACCTTAATATAGGACAGGACGTGCAGGCCATTTGTGTCTATCTGGGCTCAGTGGCAGCTGATGTCTCAGAACACTTGAAGACGAGTGTAGGATCACAGAAGCAGATAGAGGCTGACGGATCATAATTATTCATTTTCGTAAAGAAACTCCCCACAGTGAGTTGCTCTAATACACAACACATCAAACAAGAGAGAGTTTTTTAAACCATCAGGGACCGTTAATTTCAAAGTCAAGTATACATATATATATATATATATATATATATATATATATATATATATATATATATATATCTTGACTTTGAAATTAACGGTCCCTGATGGTTTATATATATATATATATATATATATATATATATATATATATATGTATATATATATATATATATATACTTTTTTAGGCAGTAAAATGTAAATTTTTTCTTATTTTCCACACCTGAGTACACCGCAGCTGGGCCCACCTCCTCCTCGTCTGTCTGTATGTCTCTCTATACAGATTCATCCCATTTTCATTTCACTCTTTTTTTCCCCTCAATCAGAAAATGCAGCGTCTATTTGTATTTCGCTGACAGAGACATTTGGTTCTTAAAGTGCGGGTGTTCCCTCTGGGTATGTCTCACTGTCTACAAGATTAACGCTGCAGTGGCTTTTCAGTCATAGGGCTGGTCCGCCCCACACACCGGCAATAAAAGGATCATCGGGATATGCACGCAGTTACGGCTACACAGCAACTGTAGGCAGAAATGATGGTCAGAACACACACATGAATATCAGTGTGCAAATCCATGTTTCTCCTGCCCCTCACTGCAGACCTCAGAGGCCCTGCAAGCTGCTGGTTGTTTATTTCCTTTGGAAAGGAAAGGAAAAAATGTGTCTCCTCCACATTCTGGTTAAAGCAGTGTTGTTATTCTAACTATAAAGCGTATGTTCACACACACACACACACACACATGCACGCACGCACGCACAAATGCGCACAGGTGCAGATAAACAAACCTGTTTTTAATATGCACAATTGTCTCCTCCATGTTGAAGGAACTCTCACACTTGGAAATGCATTTCAAAGTTTGGAAAACCTGATCTGTTGCTTGCTGCCTATTTCTGACTCACATTCACACTCTGATGACCAATACAATCACACCCTGAGCGTCGTATACTATTGATCATGCTAATGTAGCACAATACATCCACAGAGGTGGAGGTCATGCAATGACACCATTGATGACAATGTGGAGTGGAGAAGGGAATTTGGATCCTGTGTGTGTATGTATGTCTGTGTGTGTGTGTGTGTGTGTGTGTGTGTGTGTGTGTGTGTGTGTGTGTGTGTGTGTGTGTGTGTGTGTGTGTCCTACTTGTATTTAAAGGTTTTCAAAGGACAAATTTACAGAAAGAATTAGTTGTTGGCTTTTGTTCAGGTCTGTGGTCTCTCTGCAAATGAATAGAAAATGAATGGTAGTTATTGCAAAGGCCTCAGAAACAGAGCTGCACAATCCTGCATCCGCATGTGTTTAAGGCAAAAAGAACATTAGTGAGGGGGTGAAAATCCACACTTAATGGTGCTGAATGTGACTTTTAATAAAAAGTCCCTGTTCTGAGACACCAGTCAGCAGATGATATGTGATGGTTGCGGGGGGGCTGATGGATGCCGTCACCTCACAATGTCCTCTTGGGATGGAGGGAGGAAAAGAGAGCGTGAATTATCTCCTCTGAGTTCCGAAAAATCTGAAGCAGTGGAAACAAAATGCCAGAGGTGGGAATTGCGAACATACGGCGGCAGACGTGCGTAGTGGAGTCTTTTTTTTTTTTTTTTTTTGTAAAAACATTGTCGGGTGTGAATGCCAAGGGGAGCACCATTCTCTCCCCTGACGATTCAGATAAATCTCATCTATCAAGCAGATCACAGGATAAGATATGAGATACGATGGCAGGAGCACCAGACATCTGCTGTTGCTTCTTACGCGGGGGAACATTAGCCTCCCCGAGCTAGCAGTCTGTAATTAGAACAATAAAACTTACAACAAGTCTGTTAGCATGGCCCCCCCGGTGATACACATCTGAAATCAGCATCGATATGCCTGACTTTTTTATGTCTTACTCCATTAATGTTGGCAAATACGATGCCTTCACTGTTCAGAGGATGCAGAAAGCTGGATCGACACATCCTCTTGAATAACAACTTTTGCTAAGAAAAAAGCCTTATTTTTGTCCATTCTATGCTGTTTTATGAATAATAACATCATTTTCATCCACTAATATGTAATAATTTCAGCTGCTAATTTCCCTCTGTGGTTAATTGAACTCGATCTCTAATCATTTTCTGTACCCTGCAGCTTAAATGATGGGTCTGATCTAAAATAAGACATAAAAACATTTCTTTTTTTTTTTTTAAACATTATCTGAATGAGAAATTCTGAAAATCCGATCTAATTTAATTCAGCTGTATTTAAATAGCATCTGATTTCAACAGGAAGAATCCTCAAGCAAGACCAAGCTCATATCATGCTGATGAACGGCTGGGAAAGAATATAAAAAATATTAGACTTTTGACACAAACATAGCTCCTCCATTATTGTGTGTGCACAGACAGTGTTTTGATGCACAGAGTTGTTAAAAAGGCCTTTTTTTTCCTGCAGCTTAAATTCAGCCTCCCCAAACCAAAAGGGAACCTCTCCTGCATTTGGGACGCAGCAGAAAGTATTCGTATATTTAGATTAAATCTGAGCATCGTTTTCATTTAAAAATTTTCACATGGGACACAAACTTTGATTTGATTTGGGCCTACACACACTCCTGACACATACCAACATGATATGTATGAGAGCAGGGAGACTGGGGGATGGGGGCGGCTGAGGGAGAGCAACGGATTCCTGCTGACTTGCAGCATGAACAATAAAGGGATAATTGCTTACAATAACTCCTCCAACACTTTGAAACTCACACTGGGCTGTGCTGACACCTCTGGTTTGTTCCATTGGTTCCAGACAAAGAGGAGAAGATTCATTGTTGCTTTCCAATTTTAGCTTCCCGGCTCACAAAATAGACTCAACAGAGGTCACCGACAGTTAAGGTCAAAGCGAGCATCCTCCAAGGAGAAATGAACTCTTTTCATACATGTGTATGCTTTTTTTCATGTGTAATAACCAGAGCATAAAACTTTTACTAATGCTTGTGAGTTTGATCCAGGTCTTGATCCAAGGAGGCCAGTGTTGCTCCTCCACATTTCAATAGTAACTGTGTGTTGAACAGCCCTACATAAAATGTCTACATGTACCATCTTTAGATATGCTGATGAAGCGATAAAGTATGTCTTTATTATGTCCCCCTGCCCCCACCATAGATGACTGGGTGTTGTCCAAATCTGCATTCTGACCAATAGGTGTCACCAAATCTCACATATCCGACCTGAAAAGTTGCCCGTCACAGTTTAATTACACAATATTTGCAGTAGACTATAAAAAAGCAACACTTTTAGAACTGCATTCATCCTTTTATTTGACAGAGAACTCTTTATAGGTCTGTTTATTCATTTCCTGTGATTATACAGCTCAGCCAACAAAACTATAAACTGATCTGCCCGAAAATTCAGATCACGTTATTCTCAAGAGGAATGTTGACTTTCTTCCTCCATTCAAAATGAGCAGTTTCTCAATTTCGAAGCAATCAAATTGTTTTTATTTTTTTATTTTACATGTGACAGCTGAGCGCGACTGCAGTCAGACTGAATCTGAACCAGAGGATAGTGCAAGGAGATGAGAATATGCCAATATTCTGAAGTCAGTCCTGACAGTGTGTGGCCGCCTGAGGGACTCTGGGCTATCTTTTATTCATGCTAATTAGCTTCTAACTAAATTAACTTCCCTCTTCATAATTTGCAGAAAAAGACATTTCCAATGGGCACACACAGGCACACACACAGACACACATGCACATGCAGATAGAGCAAAAATATTGATTATGTCTAATAACAGTCAATTATTGTGTTCTGCTGTTTGTTGGCTCAACTGGGTGTGCATGGGTTATTTCCTGCATCCAGTCCACAAAAAACAAGCAAAAGGGGTCTCGAGCTACTGGTGCGTGGTGGGATGCAACTGCACAATTCCTCTCCAATGTGGCGTTTGTGAGTTTAAGGATATTTGCCCTTTTTCGTCTCCCCTCTGACCACAGCAGGGGTCCGCTGCTGATGTTCTATCTGGACTTCGGTGGTGTTCCTTTCTCACCTACGATCTCCTGGGACTTGAGGTCAACGCTCGGTTGAAGGAGTGTTTATATTCAGCTGGACTTTGGGCTGTTCCAGGGATGCTGGACGGTCATCTGTTGCTGCCTTTCTCCTTTCTGGAGCCTCCACCGGGCCCTTCTCAGCCTCATGGATGGATCTTAAATTAAGATTTGCTTCAGGCTAACCTGCTGGAATGGATCAGGTTGTAACGCACATATAATTCTTTCCCCTCACATGTGCTTCTCTCCCTCAGACACCCTCCTCTCACCCAGACCCCCCTCCTCCCCCAATTGCAGCTTTTCCTAATGAATTCTGCCACACATGAACACATTCGGAGGTCTGGGCTGGCGACCAGCAGCCCACAGGTCACAGATGTCTGCATGTGGGGTGAAGACGGGAATGAATATTGAACAACTGATATATTTGTCATTCCTCCTGATATCACCTCCCACTCTCACCCTCCAGGCCATTAACAGCGGATCCAGAACCAACCCCATTATTTTCTCCCAGATGGCATTTTCCGGTCCTTCGGGCACGATGGTGCCAAGAAACAGGAAGGATTTCCCAATTATGGGTTTTCTCGCTGTTTGTGGTCCGCGTTGTCATGAAAAATATAGACTCATATGATTGGGAGTCAGCGTGAAGAGCTATTTTAGATGGCGTCAGTGCGGCTGATAATTACAGTCAGGGATATGTTCATTTATAAGAAGAAGGGGATTTTTTTAAAACATGTTCCACATGCTCCTTTGAAGGTCCATGAGTTTAAAGACCCCCTCTGTGGCCACACCCTCCGCTATTGCCCTGCCTCACAAGCTTCCATCCAAATCCTCTCCCGCGTTCACTTCCTACTTCAGCTCTTCCTCAGACGTTTTCTTGGAATTTTTGCCGGCATTTGCCGGTTTGAAAAACACGGGGAAGAAAAATTGATCGAAATCTTGGAAACTCTAAAAGTCGGGCTTGGTTATGCAACGCGTCAGTTTGTGGGATTTTTTTTTTTGTGTGTGCAGGAATCCTCTGGGTCCACACGAGGCCTCGTTCTCTCCCGTCGGACTGCAATTAGGCCGGCTGCAGTGATGTGGTGCCAGAGGCCTGAGTACGAGCTCCTCCGCTCTGCTCCTCAGAGAAATAACACAGCTTACCTCTCCAACTCTTTGTTCCACTCAGCACGCTGTCAGGTTCTCTCCCTGACTTTTTCTCATCTTCTGTCTCATCCTTTTTTCCTCCTCTCCTTCTTGCTTTGTCGTCCTCTCTCTCCCTCTCTTCCTCTCTCTCTCTCTCTCTCATCTTCCGACACTCTCTCTGCTCCCCCAGTTTTGTGTTGTTTCCCCAAACTTAAGTGATTTGAATAAACGTCCAGGGTTGAACTGAATTATTGATTATGCCGCAGAGTCTTGGGGATCGTTAATCACGCCTCAAGGTCAGTTACAGTTATCTTTTAATTAGCAGAGACAAGGCACAGAATCATTACACTCCACTTCCTGTCACGCCCACTAAATACAGTAACCTTTATGCCAGCCTTTGACAATGCTCCCCAAAGCATTTGAATGGAAAATGTCATTTTTATTTTTGTGTTATTACAACAGGAGAACCTTCACTAACCTCCTTCTCACTATCGGGAGTTTGACATGAGGGAGTTTGTGCCGCAAAAGCCCCTTTTCTGGTGCACTTTAAGTCCCCTCCTCTGTGATCGGACGCAGAAGCAGCAGCACAGCAGCATTACACCGGCTTTAGTGTCACTTAGCCTGCAGAAAAATGAAGTCATAGGAAAGTCTTTCATCCTGACAAACAGCCATTGCATCGTAATCCGACTTGGTTTACACTTAGGCAGCCGGCCTTGTTTGTGCTCTGCACCAGCATCTCCGATTTATTCAAAGACTACATCTTAATTTTCCATCGCCATTGATTTCTCGCCATGCCACAAGTCAGCATAAAGCGGCTATTGATTCACGCCCGCTCTGATCAGCCAATACGAATTTGCTGTGAGGTGGACCGGGGTGGTGGTGGTGGGGGGGGTGAGTGTGGGTCGGGGGAGGGGAGCAGGGACGGCGGGAAATGAGTGTGATGAAGTGTGAAATATGTTTGTGGAGGAGACGTGGTGTTTGTGAAGGCATGGGAAATCAGGAGGGCTGCGACAAGAGAGTGAGAGAGAGGGAGAAGATATCACAGACGTCTGCGTGGGCCCGCAGGCTTTTGTTTGTCAGCCAGCGGTTACGTCTCCACCCCCATGACAGCTATGAAGCATTTGTTGAAGATCATTTAGCAAAAAAAAAAAAAAAAAAACGTGTCAAATTTGTGGCTTTCAAAGTTTTTTGGAAGTGGTGTGTAGGATTTATTTTTTTTACAACGGTGTCCTGTTATTTTAGTTCTGTGTGGGCAGAGCTGACATCTGTGAAAAGTGTTAGAATGGAAGCTGCATGGAGTTAAAGCCTCTGTCTGGGAATCAAACCCACCTATTTACCGTGTCAAGAACCGAAATTCTTAAGCCGAGTGACCGAGGCCATGATCGCTGCTCAAATGCAGCCTCTTTGTCTGCAATGCATCATTCAGGATCTCCCATGAATCAGCTGAAAAGTAACTGTCAGTTTCCAACATTCACAGCCTCTATGTGTGCAGTAAAGTTTATGTTTGAATAACACGGGAGGGCAATTTAGCTGTCTGAAAATCTGATGTCTCTGTATGACGTTTGAGCAGTTAAAGGTTGGTTTTAAATGAGGTTACCAACAGTAACGCTGTTGAAATACACGTGAGCATGTGTTCGTTTGAAAGTGACTCAGTCGAACCAGAGCCTCACCCATTAATGGAAAACTTATCTCTCCACAGCACTCGCTCACCTTCGCTGACCTCCACCACGGCTAATTGGCGAAGAGCGGCTTTTCGCTTTAGCCCAGGTTGTAGCTGAATGAGCATGCACGTGCACGTATGAGCGCAGAAAAAAAAAAAAAACGCGTCCTCTGCCAATTACCCCCCCTAAACCCTCTCACCTGAGCCATCATCTCCCCACCCTAAGGGTGTTTGCGTCCGGGCCTCAGATGTGGTCTGTGGAGACCAAGTTCAGGTGTCTAGGACCATTAGAACCATGGAAGCAACACAAAACCCACTTAAACGTCCGATCAGCGTTGTTTGTCATGTTTTAGTGGAGTGAGCAGCTCAGCAAACGTGGTAATCTCCCTTTAATTGCCCTTATAGTATTTGAGAAGAAACAGAAACGATAAAGTGGCAGCAAACGAGTTCCTGGAAGTCGTACGTGCTGCTTTGTCGTGCCGTGAATTATTCAGCTCCTCCTCAGGCGGTTTCATCTTCCCTGATGCACAGCTGGCATTGAAACCGCTAACCATCATCAGCCCTCGATTATCACTATTTTATCATGCAAATGTGCCTTGAGCTGCCACATCAGGAAAAGACGAGTCCAGATACCTAGCATTAAACATGTGACAAGCCTTTGACGTGGCAATGCGTGCAAATCGGACCGTTTCTATATTTGTCGACACCGTCCCCAACCCGATAAAAAGAGAACGTTAAACGCTGCAGCTTCTGGCCGAACATATGCTGCGTTTACGTGCTGCGGGGGGAAAAAAAGGTTGAAAATGTTGACGATTGTAGCCCTGTTTATCGGCTCAGACGCACAGCCAGACCTTATGCTCTTCATCTGATGCCGAAATGGTCAAGCGCTCTCATTAGTATTCTCTGCAGAGCCCCGGCTGTGATTGCTTCCTTTAACACCGCCTGTTCAAAGCATTTGCTTAATGTTCAGCAAAAGGCCAGCGTGTCTGCGCTGTTTAGCACCACTCTAACATTTGGTCTGGCACCTCTCTCCCTTCCTCTGCTCCGGTGGAAAGAGGCCCAGTCGCCGCACCGCACGGAGCAGAATTCTTGCTGGATTCCTTACTGGAAAACGTGGTGGCTAAGGCCCCAGACTCCACACTGAGGACCGAGCAGCTGTCTCTCTGCAGGGGGACAGGCCCACACACAGGACGGACAGGAAATGACAGGTTTACCTGCAGCCAGCAATCACCTTCGTTCCATCCTGACTCAGCCCCTGCAGCCCTGCGGGAGAGTAGAGCCTCCCCGACAATTCACAGTAATGTGCCCTTCCTCCCCTCGTTCACTCTCTTCCCAGTCATCCACAATATTCGTGCCTTTTCTCTCCTCTTCGTGAACCTGTTAGAACATCTGAGCTGTGCGAGCCGAGCTCAACACACCCGTTATGTTGACCCTGAAAAACACAGATCTATCTGCAACACAGATGCAAATGTTTGAAAGTTTGGTTTTCTCCCCTCATTTGCATTAAAAACATTAATTATTTTTGCAGCCACTGTGTTTTTATTCCGGGAACTTTGAGCTGCTCCAGATTTGTTTAATGGATTAGCATCTACAGTCCACAGCAGATCCAAGCTTAACGATTCGCTTCTGCAGTCCGTCGTGTTTTTCCAGTCGTTCTATCAGAGCACTTTACATTACAGATTTCATGTTCCCACTCACATTTATACACCGACAGAGTGTCATCTTTATGGCCATTTGCTCACCCAGAGTGCACCATCGGCACCAATTTGGGGTTCTATATTTTGATCAAGGACTCTTCAGCGTGTAGACGGCAGTTTGTGCGACCCTCCAAACACATTGTTCGAATCTGTGTTCACCTGAAATCAGATAAATGGTGGCACTCACACACCAATCTGAGACACAACATTTAACAGGAAATGGGAGCTTAAGCATGAATGAAACCACTCTGTGTATCTAACATGAGCCATGGGAACACCCATATTTAGTTCTAAATAAAATAAACGAGCCTGTAGCAAACTACCTGCAGCGTCCCGCCCTGCCTGTGATTGTGAGGACGGCGAGTGCAGGGGTTAAGAAAGAAGAAACGTACGTAGCTGGTGAGCCAGGGCTTCTTGGAGAGGGAATTTTTATTATTGTTAAAAAAAAAAAAAAAAAAGTGCCTGAAAAAAGTGCTCGATTTGTGACTGCAGATTAAACAAGCACAAAAGAACCTGTTACTTCTCCAGCCTCGCAGACTCACTCCAGCTCAACTTGCTAATTAATGCAGGCGTTAATGAAACCCTGCCTCTTATTGAAGACGTTCCTTTCCAGCTTCGGCAGAACTGTAAACCTGGCATTATTAAAGAGTCAGAGTGAAATGCCACTGGTGCAGCACCTGCCGTTGTGTCACATTTATCCTCGATATCAAACTGCCAGTTAAATAATCCAAGCGGGTGTTTTGTGGAGCGGAAATGAAAGTGTATGGGATTAAATCAAACATTTGTGAACGGAAAGGGTGATCGTCTGAGACTGTCTTTGAACCTGTGTATATGGTGGGTGTGTGTGTGTGTATTTAAACTGTGATTCAGCTTCCAAAACATTCCAGCGGGGGAAGAATCCCGCATGTTATTCTTTTGTATTAGCTATAAATGATGTTCCAGTGGAAGGGGCTTTGGGACAGAGTGTTTGTATCTCCCAGCACACTCACCTTGTCGTCTCCACGGAGAACGTTCTCCACCCTGAGTGTTTAATGGATTGAGCTACAGTTCACGTCTGATGGCTGCCCAGGATGAACTCTAACGGGCTGCCGGCGACCTTTCCCGGCCATCCATCTGATCAAAGCCTCCAGTCAGCAACGCTCGCCACCGCAGGTCCCAACCTCGCGTACTCCCCGCCTGATGAAGAGGAGAACAAAGGCGAGCTGGGGAAGGACAGACAGAGGAGAGAGGGAGGGGAAGAAAGAAAGTGAGGCCGGGGAAGGAGGTGTGCATGTGTGTGTGGGGTGGGGGTGGGGGGGGGTCCTGCACTATCGTGTCATGTTTGATGAAAGCGCTGGATCTCCCACAGACAGACAAAGGTTGGCTCCATTCACCCAAATTAGAAACACGAAGGAGGTGGGCAAAGGACAAAGGATGAGGAGGAGTGTTCAGAAGACTGAGGAGGAAGATGAAGAGGATGAGGAGGGCCTATTGGATAGGAATAGCAGCTGCAATTAAGATTGGTGACCAGATAAACAGGTGCTGAGTATGTGTGTGTGTGTGTGTGTGTGTAACAGAGAGAGAGAAAGAGAGAGAGGGAGAGAGAGAGTGATGGGGAGAGAGAGAAAGGGAGAGAGAGAGTGATGGGGAGAGAGAGATGACTCAGTGAAGAGTTTACAGCAGGTGAGAGTAATTTGTGTGTGAAATAAATTAAGGACACACAGAGAAGTTGCTAAACTCTCAAACTAACTTCTGTTCAAGTTATTTTTCTTGATTTACAGAAAAGAACATCTCTGCTCGACCTCGAAGTGACTCGACTCATACACATCTCATCCTAATCAGGGACTCCGGCATTCGGGGAGCCTATCCCATCATTCATCGGGGTGAGTGTAGTCCTGATTCTGCCCTGACCCTCAGCAGAGTTTGGAGCTTTATCTCCTTTCTTGGGGTCTGAATTTAATTGTGAACTAACCTAATGGGTGCTGCTGAGCAGTGATTGTAAAGGTCGAACTCTGCAGTAATTCCACCAGAAAATGTCAATGGTTTTCCAACAACAAGATAAAATGATACTTGTTAAAACAGGATCATAACTGTCTGTTTCTGACTTTGTAAATCCACTTGACAATTCCTGGATCAAATTTTGTGGTATCCCAAGTGTCACAAAGAAGTTAGTTAAAAGTTCCTTTCTGGCAAATAAACCACATATCTTACAAAGTTGGCTCTATACACAATGAGCTCGCTTGGAGCAGGTCTTTTGGTTGTGTTAGATGTGGTTTCGTGGCTGTGTTTGAAATCAAACCTGGATAAGAGGAAATGTATTGGATAATGTCAGTTTAAAAATGATACAATATATAGATATCACTGAGATGGACAAAGGTGAGCCCATGTGTCCCATTATATTTATAATATTTAAGGCAAGCCAAAGGGCAACACAAACTATTTTCTTATCTTCTGTTGTGGATTAGTAGAGGAAGGTTGACAACAACAAAAGTTGTCACCTTTTTAGAAATGTTTAGCTGTAATTGAAAAAGGAAACACTAACCTTTAAATCTATTGTATATGTGTTTTATGTATGTGGTAACTTTAACATGCTGATTGCTGAAATTTGTTCATGTAGAACTAAAATCTTTATGCAAATATTGACAATCGGATTTGTATAAAAAGTTTTACACAAAAAAGGAACAGAAATCAATTATAGTTTATTTATCCACAGCTTTGACAACCCCACTTTAAATAAGTAAATATTGCCACCCGCCCCCCCCCAAAAAAAAAAAAAAAAAAAACAGGATACTCATATAACCTTTAAGACTGTATTGAAACATTTCATTTTTTTTCTCAGCCTTGTCAGCCATCTTCAGCATGACATCCCTCATTAGTGACTCAGTGTGTGTCGTATCACATCCCTTCACTGCTGGCTTTCACACAGTTACCTTCATTTTCCATTCCTCCCCCTGAAACTTTAATTTCCTCCTCTCTCCTGCTTTATTCTTCTTTCGCTCTTCCATCAACGTTCCAGCAGGTCTCAGAGGTCATTTTCTCTATTCTTCAAGGCTCATTTGGTCACAGAACAGAAACGGATCTCAACGCCCTCCCGTCTGTTACCTTTGCTAACGTGTTGAGACAGAGTCTGACTTAATCCGCAGAGAAAAAGGGGCTGTTTTTCCTCCACTCCTGTTATGAACAATGCAACCTAATGTTTGGTAAATGAAAATTTCAAACAGTGTCCCCCTCCAGCTGTGGCCTGTGAAAAGATAAAAAAAATCTACATAATTACACCAAATTTAAAGTCAACTCTGGACCCCCACCTGCTCACCTGCACACACATGAATCTCTAATGAAGAAGAAAGCCAGTCGCTCCACCTCAAGCATGACTATGATGCTCCAAATTATAACTGTTAGCATTTATAAAGTGAAGCACATGACATAACTCCTAAGGTGATACAATTCTTTGTCTTTGCTACAGCAACTACTGCATTAGGAAACTAGAATCTAGTAAAAGAAGCCATGGATTGATCATATGCTAAAAAGGTCCAGATTGTCACATATTGTTACAAGCAATTGCAGGGAAAAGACTTACAGGGACTTGTTGCTATTTATCTTATTTTTCTTTGTGTTCTCTGTCAATGGTGTCTTCCACAACAATACTTTTGAGCATTGTGGCATCCTTTTCATTCATTTCTATTTCTGGATTTACACATGATGACTGCTGCACCTGGCCAATGAGGTCCTCTTGGATGCGGACCCTAATGACGCATCTACACCCTGAGTCTGTACTGTGGCTGTTTATATCCCACCTCGTGCAGGTATGGACACTGCTCTGGCCTCACTGCACGACGTCATTAAGAACACCACAACAAGCACTCGGACACTACCCCCATCATGGTGGGGGATTTTAATAAGGCAAACCTGACAGAAGTTATGCCGAACCACAAGCCTACAAAGGCAGCTACAAAGCCGCAGCACTGCCGGCTTTCGTTAAGGCAGACCATGCCGCTATCTTCCTCATGCAGGATAAACTACAGCTAACGACGGTAGTCTGGGAAATGAGGGAGGTCAGACGTTGGTGTGGGAATGTTTTTTTTTTTTTTTTGTTGAGCCCAGTGGCATCCCGACATGTGTAATATCCACGGATATGCACAAGGAGTATAAAATGAACGCCATTACTTAAATAGACACGCTGAGGAGTATGCAAAATACCAGGGAGATGAGCGAGAGGACCAGGTTGCCAAACTTAAAACATGTCTAGGGAGGCAATGAGATTTCTTTCAAGAAAGCAAGCAAAGAGAGTAATGGGGCAAAGAGAGTCGAGGCTAGTGGCATGGTGAGTAACATGATTGCTAAGGCAAGAAAGCCATTCAAATATGGCAAATGTCATCACACTCTGCATGTTACAGGCTGCAAGTATAGTGTGTCTGGAAAAGAAGGGTCAGTTTGGCAACAGTGGTATGCAGAGCCACAGGAAGAATTTGATCACAGGTTTGCAGACTTCAAGAAACACAGAGCCAATTCTCACATTTTTGCTGACCCCTTCTCCTTCGAGGTGGAAGATGCCCCCCTTGTGTTTCAGATGGAGGTAATTGACCTGCAGTGCAATCCTGAACTCAAAACCAAGTTCAGGGAGGTGAGTGGAAAAACAGACAAGCTTGGACAATTTTTGAGAGAATTGCCCCCCACACACACACACCTTCCCTGAGCTTTCCAGGATGTATAAATGTGCCTTCTTGGCAGCACCTATCTCTGTAAAAAGCTCTTTTGCACAATGAACTTTAATAAATCAAAGTTTAGGTCCAAACTTACAGATAAGCATGTTCAATCCATATTGAGGGTCTCAGTTGCTTCCTCCCTCAAGCCAAATGTGGCTCAGCTGTGTAAGTAGAAGCACTACCAAGAAGTAAGGGAAGCCTATGTTCTGAAGAACCATTCATTTCTCCATGTTCTGAATTTTTATTAGTAAATACTGAGAAGATTGGATCAGTTCTACTTTTTTTTTGAATACTTGAAATAATTTTTTCGTGGGATATTTGATGGGGAACAGCCTCACTCATACTCTACATCCAGTAGCCCCTAGGTAATTTGAGTTTGAGACCCCTGCTCTACACCATGACTGCAAAGCCACTCACCCTTCCTACATCAGTTCTGAACAGTGACATCACTGGCCCCTCCTGCAGGACATCCACACCAGGTGGTGCATCACCAGAGCCAGGGTGATCATCAAGGACATTCACCACTCTGGCAATAAACTCTTCCAGTGGCTGCCACATGGCAAACAACTTTGTTTCTGGATGTCCAAAATTGAGGGAATGAGGAAGAGCTTTTTCCCCAGGCCGTCAGGATGCAGAACTCTCTGCCCCACCCCCATTAATTTACATGTCATCCTCACTCCATACATACACTCACATAAATCCATGATATCCATATGTATATTATGCATTTTCTTCTTCTCCTCTAATTTTATTTTATTGCCTTTTATATTGTTACATTTCTTGCACAGTTTGCATGGTGGAGTGTGTTGCAATGCATTTCACTGTGGGTGTCCATTCATTCATGACAAGTAAAGACTGTTGAAAATTATTATCCTCTTTTGAAAACATAACTCGCCCTCACCTCATTTGACAGAATCACTGGCATTTGCATTTAGCAGGATGTGCTTACTTTTCTTTTCTCCCTCCATCTCGCTCTTGTATGGATAGCTCACATTAATGATAGCCTCACTCATTAGTGTCACTATTTCTGCTCTGTAATGGTCTATTAACACTTCTGAAAACCTCAGTTTTTGGGTGGCGATATCAACATGTCTGCGTGGCAAGAAAGGAAAAGGAAAAATCCTGAGCAGCTCCGTGTGTCACTGTTTTAAAGAACATGTAAAAGGTCTGGAATTCAGCTCAATCCCATCCCAGCTCCTAAACCTGCTCTTCTTCAGCAGAACATCCCCCCCTCTCTCTATCTCTCTTTCTCTCTCTCTGTCACCCCCAGCTCTCACCTCCCCCAGCAGCCATGTTAGCCATTCACACTCAGCCTGTGAATTCGCGCTCTCCTCATATGCACTCCCTCCATATTCTCCTCTTTCTGCTGCTTTGTCTCTTCAACTTCTGATGGCCTTCACAACAAATCCATCATTATTTCTATTGGCTCATAGCAAACAGATGGAGAGCTGCCTTCCTTTCCCTCTAGTTTCATTATCTTTATCATCTATCCATCATCCATTCGTCTACCTGTGCGGCACCTCGGCACATGTTCCAACATCAGTATTTCCCCAGAATCCGCCGTTCCCAGTTCCCACATTTTATGCCATTCAGCAAAAAAAAAAATTCAATTCTGTCTACTTTCTCTGCCCATTTTATCAAGTATTTTATCAGGTATCCCACAATGCATTTCAAATTTATTCAGTGACTTCAAGGTGGGTTCTTCAGAATGTCTTGCTATTGACAGGCTTCAGTCAACAAGATTGTACTTGTCAAGCTCTTATTGTGAAATTCTGGATGCAGCTTGAACCTGCAAGTATCACAAACAGCACTGCCCTAATGTGAAGAATGTTCTATTTCCTATAAATGTACTGATTATGAGATTGAATTTTTCAACTGTTTGTTTTACTGGTGACTGCACAACGGAACAAAACAACAAGGATAACCCAAGGTCATAAGTTTAACACTGGATAAAGACAGACAGGGTATAAAGCAAGCTAAGTTTGACAGTTCCTTATGGAAACTTAGTTTACCCAGATGTTCGGAATTGAAGGATTAGAGGCTTTAAGTCCTAAAACTGCTCTGTGTGAACATTCTGATGATGAAATCAAGGAGGGGGAGATTCTAATCAGCCTCCTACACATTTCCAACTGCAGCAGTGTTTTGTTGCACTGTGCTGTGAGGAATAATGATCCGTGGCTGTGTGAGCCATTAGTGAGTAAGTGGTTAGGTTGGAGCCCCTGTATCCCTGACGCCTGCTGTCACCGTGATAAATATGCCACCCGCAGATGCCCTGCGCATCACCACCCCCCGCCACCGCCGGGGCCGCCGTTTGGTTTACGCTCCTCCGATCTAAATTGCCGTTATTGTTTATTTAAGGATTAAAATTATTATCGTGATTATGTATTTCTGTCTGTGCAACAGTGTCTTGTTGATATCGATAGCGCGGGGTTGCCGTGGTTACAGTCGCCGCTAGGGCGGCCCCGTGAAGAAAGGCGGCGGACCACGTGACAAAGGGCTCGTAAAGAGAGATCGGCTCCAACTCGCATACCCCGCTGACAGCCGGACAAGCCCGTAGGTGCCTTTGCTCCCCAGCGCTCCCAGCCCCCCCCCCCACTCTAAAGCTGAGGTCACCCCGGTAAACCTCCACAGACACTCAGCAGAGAGGCTCCCCACAAAGCCGCCTCTCTTTAAGTCTGCTTATTTTCGCCTCATTTCACACCAGGATGAGATGGGCTCCCATGAAAGGGCCCGATTCACGCTCCATCGAGGAGCTCTTTTTAAAAAGAATACATTATTAGAAGCATCCCCGGTGTCCCTCTGATATCGGGTGAGTAGCCGGTCATCACAACCGTATGCTGGCCCGTTCTGTCTCCAAGAGGGCGAGCCGTTGGGGCTGAATGTATGTATTCATTTCACGGCGAGTGTTTGTTTTTCGCCGGGGGCGCCTCCGTCCCACATGCCGACTCAAAGCCGTGCGCCTCACGCGGAGCAGAGATGCAGCGGCTCTTTTGTCTGTGTGAAACGTTGGAGGAAAAGAGGCTTTTTCATGGTCTGAGTCCACTGTGAATCGAGCTTTACGTCCCGCTCAACTCTTTTGCAAATGAATTAGATCCACTGGAATTCTACCCCGGATTCCCTGTGGGGTCAAACAGACACAGATAATTGTATTTTCTATTTTCCCCGCTCTGCCTCTCCTCTTGCCTGAACTTGCGGGTTGGATATTTGTTGTTGATGGTATTTTGTTTCTATTTGGAGGCTAATAAAAACACTCTAGCTGGAAGAAGTTGCAGATTTTTCTTTATTTCCGGGAAGCATTGCAGTGAAATCAGAAACAGCAGCGCCACTAACGTGACACGTTAATCTGTAACTCAGCCAGCTCCTGGGCAGCATTCAGCACTGGTCTGGCAGGAGGCCTTACTGGCTTTCTGTCTCTCTCCCAGTTCGGATTGTCGCGACTGTGGCCAGGGGACTGTTCTGAGACAGCGGAGATACCAGTTCTGTTTCCGGGCCTCGTCTTTTTTTCTTTTCCTTTTTTTTTTTTTTTTTTTTTTTTTTTGTCTCCAAGTGTGAGAAAGGAGATGGACCTCTTATTATTTTGCTAATCTTTGGATTAGGAAAAGCAGCTTTGGGCCTTCAACGTCTCACTAATCAGCCTCAGCGCATTCACCAAACGTGATCTTTCACTTTTCATGAGCGCAAATGCAAAAAGGCAGCTTTGTCCAAGAGGGGAGAGGCAGGCAGCGGCGCGTTTCTATAAGGTGGTTCTGGGCGGATCGATTAACTGTCCCTTCATCCCGATCGTTTATCTGTGTGTCGTCAACCACCTTTTTATTCTGTTAAGCTCATAATCAATAGGCCTGCATGACTACAGAGCCGAGCCTGCTCTATAAACAACAGCAGCAGCCATAAAGTGTACTCGCATTGATCCCTGACAAATGACTAAAATGTTCTGGCTGGACTTTGTGCTCGCCCAGCAGCACCGAGGGTTCGCTCTTCCTTCTCAGACACTTTTATTTCATGTTTTATATATCGCTTCCAGCTGATCAGTCAGAGGATGTGAATAATCCAACATCTGAGCTTCGCGCTGGTCAGTGTTGGAGTTAATTTGCCAGCAGGGATGTTTTGCACATCCCTGAATATCACAGGACATATTCTTGTGTGCATCTGTGTGCAAGGGTGAATGCATGTGTGTGTGTGTGTGTGTGTGTAAGAGAGAGGGAGGAGAGCTTTTGCTCGAGGCTTTGTTCAGCTCAGCGTTGAAGACTTTCCTGGAAATGGGATTTTGATCTTCTGCACTGACGCTGATTATCGCTCGCTTCATTCACACACACACACACACACACACACACACACACACACACACACACACACACACGCTGGCACCCAAACTGCAGTAGCACCAGCGCTGGTTCTACGGGAGAACGTATACATATGCTTGAGCGTGCATGCCCACCTCAGCCAGAATCCCCGGGGCTCGCAGATGGCAAACCAGGCCTGCCATACATGCACAATTGTGCCACCAGAGTGAACCTGGACTCGGGGGGGTCTGAGTGCTGGGGGTGTCACCGCTCGCTCAGGCAGAGCCACAGTCCAAAAGCCCCATGTTTCCTCCCTGATCTCTTAAGAACTTTGCCGGTTCTTAAGATCCACGACGGTCCAAAAATACGTTACACATGAGACATTTCGTATATAAATGTATCTAGTAATGATCCCCAATGTGCAAAGGGTGTCTGGGTGAATACGGAGCTAAACAAAACATTTGTTTTGAACCAGGCTGTGGTAGCAGGGCTGTGTGGTCACGTTCACAGAAATTGACCATATGACCATAGAACACAGCACCCAGGGAGTTACCTGTTCTTTTATGCTGTTGCTGCTGCAGCATCAGGGTGTAGCGTCACCTTACTGACGGCTCATGCTATAAAAATCAATGACCTTTGCTCACAGCTGCGAGTGCTGAACTAAATATGGAGAGGGAGAATTTTTTTTTTTGTATTTCCACCGTTGCCTTCTTAGCGTATACATTTTTAATTCATACTTCGGTGTTTGGTCTATTTGTCGCCATCTCTCTCCTTTTATGAGTTTGGAAGCTGTTTTTGGTTTTGCGAGACTTTGAGGACTCCTATACCTGCTTGCAAATGTGCACTACTACTTTTGCTTTCAATTCTACCAGCTTCCAGCTTCTGACCTTCAGCGGTTTGTGATGTTACACCAGTAAATGCAGCCGGAAACACAAAAATACAGCACGGCTTCCATAAAAAAAAACCAAAAAAAAAAAAAAAAAAAACAAAGAGCTCACTGTAGCTGCTAACACACATACAAACACGTGAATACTCACAAATGATAAATGTCTAAATTCACCCCTTTGTCTTCATTCTGGCCGAGTCGAAGGGAGGGTTAAAATAAAATATTTACTACGTGAGGTGGGGTGGGAGAAAGAAAAGCACTGGGGGGAAAATCAGCGGCACAGGCTCCCCCAGGTTTTATGTTGTGTGTGACAGAAGTGACTCTTGTGGGACCTCGATGTCCTCAAATTCTGCTTCAGGAACCGGAAAGGTGAAATAGAGCAGGATGTGTTACACGTTGAACGCGCCGCCCGTGAAGCCGCCAGCCGTGATGTTTACCCAGCAGGATGTTACACCGCGTGTGCAAACAGGTAAACACGGGGAAATAAATTCAACCCAGCTGAGGGTCGCAAGCGCGTGCACACCCAACCGTGAGGAGTCGTATTTTAGCTCGGGAGCTTATCTGGGATAACCCGGGAATGCTAAACAAAAGCGGAGGGGTTGTAAACGAAAACGAGCTTCGCTTTTTCGGTCCCGTTCTCTGCAAAGAAACAAAAGTGGGTGAACTAGAAAAGAAGTAGGGCGCAGCGCTAACCCAGCTGCCTAGCCAGGCATTCCTTATTCCTTTGGCTTTTAATGCTGCCTGGCATAAATTATGCATGACGTGGCATTGAGGGAAGCTACTTAAGGTGGAAGACTTTGTGTACTCTTGGCCTGCATTGCTGCACTCGTGTATATGATGTGCAAAGTGCAGATAATGGAGCCGACTGGAGACGGACGAGACGGCGGGAGCGGCTCTCTGGTGCCCTTACGGACAGAGTTTGACTTTGTCTGCTTTTATATACACTAAACTATAAGCTTTGGATGATGACGAGGATGGGAAGTGTGGTTCCCAAAGGAGGAAGACCCGTAGTTATGAGGTCAAAGCCGATGCATAATGCATGCAGGATGGAAGCATTGTTGGTGCACCCTAACACACGTGTGGATTACAGTCCTAAAACTAATTTAGCCTTAAGTAGCGGAACGGAAGTGCGACTTGGTCCAAATCTCAAATTTGAACATTAAAGATGGCTTCTTTCTTAGTTATTTCTGACTCTCTGGGATGATAGACCTTACAGAATTACATCCATCAATCCCATTTCAAGCTGAGGGACTTATAATGCTGCCGAGCCGAGACAAATCATTACTTTTAAATCCAGCCCCAGCCCGCTTCATGGTTACAGTCATTACCAGCATTTTTTTTTTTTTTTTTTTTTTTAGAACAACATGGATGACTCATCAGTTTGAAATGAATATCCCCCCACTCACAAATCCCCTTTCTGAGGTCACAATGTTTGCAATCTAAAGAATGTTTATTGCTACATATAGCAGAAGCCCCTGACGTAGAAGACTGTCGTAAACCAGACAAAAATGCCCTGACAGCCCCACATTAAAACAAGGCTCAGTTCAGCACTGATAGCGCAGCCAGGACTGTGGAATATGATTCCATTGTCTTGAAGTTTCCACTAAGGCAGAATCAGTTGCTCAATATTTACTTTGCTGGAATTATGAGAGGAGGCATGAGTCTGGAAGACATAATATTTGATTTTTCTTTTTTATTTTAGTCAATCATTGATTCCCACTGTGTCAGCAATTTTCTACATCATATTGATTTTTTTTTTTTTTTGCTTTTGATGAATAATAAAATATATAGTATAAAAAATATACTTTTTTGGAATTGTTTTGAATTAAAATCTTTAAACTGGAACTGTCAAAAACATCAACATGGCCACATTGTGATTATATTTGCTTGTCCCATAGAAGCACTTTGAGTTTGGAGCATAGTTTCAGAGCCAAACTTTTGACTTCAATTGTTAGTTGATGTGGTATTTCAAAAACAATCCTCCTTGTGTGCTTATGCAAGAGTTGAGAATGTGGCCAAGAAAGAAACTTTTCCTCCGAAAGTACGTCATCATTGACATTACATAATGGGATGAAACACAGTAAAGAAATTTATACTTGAATGTATCAGTTTATGCCGAGTGTCTCAGAGTTAAATTTAGCACTTAAGAAAACAGTTTAAAACAAAACAACAACAAAAAAAAATGCAAACAAGGACATTTAAATACAGACGCATCATGTTTACTGATGTGCACAGTCACATCTTAAAAAAGGCTGTGCTGAGCACATCGAAACACAATGAATCTGCTTTGAGATCAAACTGGCAGAAGAGCATGATGGGAAGATGAGGGCAGACAGCCGTTGGGAGAGTTGTCATTTCAGCTGGAAAATGATGCCACAGTGTTTAGTTTGAGTCTGTGTTGTCTGAAGGGGATACAGCGCGCCGGCCCGCCTTTGTTTTTGAAAAAGACGCCTGACGTGCAATGCAAGGAATGTTTCAGCAGCGTTTCCCTCTTCAATAATTAAAGCCTTTGTTTGTAAAATAATGGATAAAGGCTCCTGTCCCTTTGAAAAACCTCTCACTGAAAAGCATCTTCAATTCCTTCTGGCGTTTCTTAAATTACACATCTTCTTTCATTTGCATCTGTGAACCAACTGACAAAGGCAATACCGCCGCGCTTTTGGTCTTTCTGCCTCGCCGCTGCTGTTATTGACCTTTGAAAATGCTGAATAAAGAAACATTGGAGGCAGACGCAGCAGAAAGTGCAGAGCTGAGTTCTGTTCGGCTGCTGCGGCTCTGAAAAATATCTGACAGGCTAACGACATCATCTGTGTCACTATGAACAATCGGGCCATTTTGGGGAAAAGAAGCCATTTCAGAACGGGACATAAAGCAGCAGCAGCAGCAGCAGGAAGGGAAGACGTGTGAGAGCGGAATGGAGTCTGCCCACCTGACCTCAGACCAGCACGTTTGTTTTGATGACCCCGCTCTGCGGACGGCTGGAATCTGGGAAACGGCGCTGCACGTGGAACAGGCGAGGCCTCACAAATGCATCACTGTATGCGAACACACGCTTTAATTCTCAGGCACACACACACACACGCGCGCGTGCCAACAGCTGTGCTGTCTGGCAGCGATGTGGGACCGCTGGCAAGGACTGAAACACGACGTTTTAATCTGGAATCCTGTGATACGGCCCTGTATGCGCAGGAACACTCGGCTCGCAAGCCCCCCTTTTTTTTAATAAACTACAACCCCCCGCCACCCCACTTCATCCCCATAGTGTTCGGGTCCCTGCCAACCCCCCCCCCCACCCCCCTTCAGTCTTTATACCTGATCCAAACCTCTGTTGT
The DNA here is from genome assembly GCA_911728415.1 of Lagocephalus sceleratus. NCBI lineage: Eukaryota > Metazoa > Chordata > Actinopteri > Tetraodontiformes > Tetraodontidae > Lagocephalus > Lagocephalus sceleratus. The sequence goes on along the minus strand of CAJVRN010000017.1, from coordinate 8,100,607 downwards.
CTTAACTCGGTTCCTCCAGTTCACCCTTCTTCACTTTAGCCCCCAGGAGCTTCCAGGAGCTCTTGATGCAGTCAGAAAAAGCCCCTGGCCTTAAATCTGAGGGGATGGTTATCCTAAAAACAGCACTCCCTCTCTGAACAGCACTTCCCCCCACCCACCAGCACCCACATTCTGGAGGGAGCCATGTTTCCACACCGAGTGGCAATAAGGCCGACAAAGAGATTAGCTCAGGCACCTGGTATCAGTATCTGGTTTGGGGGTGATATGGTGGTTCACCTCCAACTCTCCTCATCTCTGATTGGCTGCTCCAGATGAAAAACAAGCTACAAGCATTCGCATCACCAGGTTAACCATGGGGTAAACAACAAGTAGCGGAAATGAAGGGGAACCGTTCTGGAGGTGGGTCGGCAGATCCAGGCCATCCTCGGAGCATTTGAGTGTGTTCACAGCATCTTCCTGTGGCTGCTCTGATTACTTCAGGGTCTATTTCCCTGTGGGAGGAGCTCCCAAAGTGAATCAGACCGAGGTGAAGGGACAAACCATTAAAGAGCGTAATCTAGATGCATTTAACCTGTCCTGGGCAAATCTCCCACCTCCAAGATGGTTCCACACGTCTGTCCATGGGAAGAGGTCAAGGTTCCATATGTGGTGGCATACAAGACAGCGCCGGGAAACGCTGAGTTGATGTTTAATCAGCAACGGTAAAGACAGAGCGGAAATGCAGCGTTTCCTCGTCCTCCCACGCAAACCGAATCCTCCAGTGACGAGGTATAAAACTCACAAGAATAATGGACAGCTTGAGTGGCAGATTCAATAATGCAAGCAGGGGAATTCATCAGTGTATTCTGATGTGTGTGTACGTATGTGTTTGTGTGTGTGTGTGCGTGTGTGTGTGTGTGCGTGTGTGTGCTTTCTGACAGGCAGCTGTTTGTTTGAGAGAATAAAAACTGTTGTTTTCTCGGCAGCAGAAGACGAATAAAAATCATTACATTGACTGACAGAATCAAATCCGTGCGTGTGTGTGTGTGTGAGAGAGAGAGAGAGAGAGAGAGAGAGAGAGAGTGTGTGTCCTGGCCTCATCATTTTCAGACGCCTCTCTCTCCAGTTGATTTAATTGTTCAGCGTAAGCAGAATGGCGCAGACGTTTGTTGATGTCTGCTGCACATCGACGGGTTCTGAACCGTCGCCGACGGACTCGTGTTCACTTTCATGTCACTGTCGAGTCGGCGCTCACGTTTGCCGCGCACGCCTGAAAGATGCCGAAAATATGCAGTGTTTTCCTTTTCAGTATAAACAAGCATTAGAAAAGTGGGAATATCAAAAAAGAAAATTCTGGTGGAAGTCGTTTTTATTAGTTTGTTGGTTTTTGGTGCAGTTTTTGTTGGGGTGTGACATGTACTATACAGGATGTTTTTAAGCCATGCTAGTGGGACTGCCTTGAATGTTTTTGAAAGAAGTTCAAGGACACAAAGAACACACAAAACCTTGCATCGCTTTGCACAAAAGTACAGTGAAAATTGGAACGACGCTTTATAAGTGGGTAATGTCAAATGAAGTGTTGTGAGCTGTTAAGCAGCTTTTAGTTGAAGCTGTGCAGCCTGAATTACCTTTTCTTTTAATCTAAATGTTTTGACAATTCCATTTGGCTGCTTCAGACTCAGGGATGGGATGGAAAGAACTTAGACATCAATATTGCCATACTGATGTTTTTCTCCTCTTACAGCAAGCTGTGAAACAGGCTTTACTTGTTTGCAGCCTCAGACATCATGCCCTGAATTCAAAAAACATTTCTTACCGCCAATTTTAGCGTTTGCGCTGTAGCGACCGATCAGCAGGGTTAAATCGGTGCCTGCGCTCCCTGAGTCATGCTCGGGGTGAATTTTAACAGACAGAATATGAACCAGCTCCTGTGGAGTTCCCCAGGAGCTGCATTTTCCCCTAGAGCCACTTTTCTGGTTGCAATCACCATCAGCCCAACGTTAGCAACGTCATTTAACTGCAACCTTAAGCAACGTTTGTTTATTAACTTCCCCAAGTTTCCCGCTCAGACACGAAGCTTATGTTTATGTGCCACCGCATGCACAGAAATGGAGCCAGAAGTTTCTCGATCTCTCTCAGGGTCTTTGAAGCCATGTTGGATTTCCTGCAGCAGTGCCTGAACTCGAGTCTGCCGCCGCTCCTCTTTGTTCATGGTTGTGACTTTAAAGTGTGTCTTCCTGTTTTTTTTACACATCTGTGAACACAACACTGATAGATCACCAAGCACTTCTGATGTAAGAGGTCCATTTAAGCTCCAGAAAAGCAGATCTGTAATTCCAGTCTTTTCCAAATAATATGGTTCAAAGACCATGAGAAGGAATGTTCTGATTAACAGTTCTAGGAATATTCAACTGGTACTTAAGCATGAACGGGCCCGTTGTTACAGACTATTCATGAACAATTTCTGTGGATAATATATGTTGAAGAACTAGTTTCTGAAATGTCAAGAATTTATTGGATAACAAAACATGTCATAGTTTAGGGATTAAATTGTTGGAGAGATGTTGAAGCCCTCATGTTTAAAACTTGATCTGAAGGAGGTCTCAGTTTTTTTCAACGGTTTCCCCGTGTGTGTATTAACAGGCTGAGCAGAAACGAGGGGACAAAATATCAACTTCATCTTCCTCATTTGTAATTCTTCAAATCTGCTTCCTTCAAATGCTCGGTAACCCTTTAGCCTGTCGTCGCCTCTCAGATCCACTCCATGGTTTACATCCAGGAGAGAGCAGAGGGAAAGGACTGGAGAGAAGCACGAAAACATGAGAGCATAATTAAAACGTCCAGATGGCGCTCCCCAACTAATAGTCCAAATTATCGGTTATGGGGAAGGTCTGGGTTCAGAGCAAGAACTGGTGTAATCTCACCATGACAACTAGCTAATTGCTGGAAAGGAGGTTAACAGCTTCTGATTGGGAGGAAGCGGTTGTAGCCGTCAGCAGCAGCCTCCAACCAAACGCTTGACACACACCACAAAAGGATCCCCAAATTTTCGACTCTTCCAGTCGCGCGATAATTACCCGACCTTTTTCAGTGGAGCTGTCGTGGCAGCCTATTCTCACATAGATTAGTCTTCCCACAAAGCTTTTGTGTCCCCTGAAATAACATCGCAGCGCACGCTTGGAGGCAAAATATTACAATTATAACCAAATTTCAAAACTTCGTCATACAGCAGAGAAATACCCCAAATGAAGGAGCATCTTTAGGGATAATGTTTTTGGTGAAACTCGCCTCTTTTTTTTTCAATCTGTAATGACCTCAGTTTGATCCATCTGATACGTAATCGGAGATTGAACTGCGTGTTACTGTTACAATGGCGGTGGTTGGATCTCAGAATGTGGGCTGCGTTTGGCTCAGGCACACAGACAGATCCCACACATGTTCAGGTCAGCACCGATGCTTGACTCATCTGGCTTCTCTCGAGAAACCTCTGCAGAACGTGGTGGCTCTGCTCCCGGGGCCATGTGTTTCTGCCCATGCAGGAGAGCGCGCTCGCTCAAAGCTCCTCCTGCCGTTTTGGAATAAATCAATGGAATTATAGGATTTTCACCGCTGCTGTTTGTGGGCAAATGATTTGTTCAGCAGTGAAAATATGATTATAGAGTATTTGATATGTAAAATGTAATCGACGGCATCATAATCTATGCGCATATTTGTGCTCCGTTAGCATGCGTTTGAAGAGGTGTTTGACTTTTGAGAAAGTTTTGTTGTTTTGCCCTCAAGTCTCTGAAGATGCTGCTTTTAAATATATACTCCAATTAACAAATGCGTCGAGTCTTTTTTCACTTTGTTGTTGGTGTCAGATAGAGGCCTCTTTCACTCGGGGGACAGCAGGGATCGGGTTGGTAGAGGAGCGGAATCAAAGCAAAACATTGTTACTGATGTTGCCTGCGAGTGCCACGATTCCAGTACCACATCCACGCTCACATTCACCCCACCTTCACACCGCCCGTTTATTTTGCTGTTTCCTCTCGCCACCTGAGAATATTCCCAACAGTGTTTCAGGATGCGGGGGGGGATCAGCAGCTGCATAAGGAGAGAGAGCACATAAAGACACGCTGTGCACCTGACAGAAGTTCCAAAACAATTCAGGAGGGATTTTTGACAGCTGCTGCGCAGAGCGTCGTTGCGTGTGCACGAAGGTGCCACCGGAGTCCTTCCACAAGCGTCGACTCACACTCTCGGTCTGCGCAAAGCATTGTCCCTAATGCTCGGCGTCTCTTCCTACCTGTCTCTTTATCTGGTTGTCATGGTGCAAGCAACATTAACGCCACTCATTTTGTCACAGCACAATTAATACAAGGCCTGTGTGTGGAACAGCTGGGGCTGGGAGCCTCAACGTGCACCTGTTCTCTAGTTTACAGAACTTACTGTGTGACTGTAATCCGAACCAAACTAAACACTGCAGATAGACGTACGTGTGCGAGCGCGTATCTTTTTTCTTTTTCCTCAGTTTCCGTGCTCGCTCTGCGGGATGTGCGAAGCCGTTTGTTGCTTCTTTTGTTTCTCGACTTCGCCCCGCTGTTTGCACTGTTTTCCACATTCCGCTCCTCACGGTGACAGCCGAGATTGATAATCATCATTTATCTGCAGAGTGCAGACCGTCCTTATGGGAGATCTGCACCGGTGCACAGTCGTACATGTGGCTGGGCGCGCGCGCACGCGCACACGCAAGCACACAGACACTCTGCGGGTTTGGCAGTGGGCCATGTAGGCTAATTGTGAGGCATCTGACAAGGTCTCAAACCATTGGGTTTTAATCATGATGAAATGACGTTTGCCCCAGCAAGTTGGGCTATGCACCCCCCCACACACACACACACAAACACACACACACCTCCACCCCAAGGGCCGTGGATAGTGCTGAATTGGCAGATCAGGGTGGGTGGTTAATTGGGGGATGGTCTCAGGCTGTTTATAATGAAGGTGTTTTTCCTTTTTTTTTGGAGGGGGGTGAAAGTCAGCCAGTCTCTCAAATTAATGTCGCAATTAATGATGAACTTTTACATACGATCTAATGGCTTCCCTGCCGCAGACTGTAATGGAGAAGGGAAATTAGTGCCGAGCTGACAGGTTTTCCACATGAGCAGCTGGATGAGCAGAGGCCTGAGAGTTCCAAACGGCCGCAAACATTAGAATAACCTGAGGCTCCGTTACCATGCCTGATTGATTTTGGAATAAAATAAACAGCACGCCCACATAATTCAGGAGGGATTTCACTTTTCTACTTTCTTATTTTCCACAGGTTTTCCCGTCCTGATTCGGCCCCGCCCACAACTGCGGTGCTGGTCGGTGGTGCAATGGTGTGGAACTCCATAAAACAGGAAGTCAAAGAACCGCAAAAACCAGTAGGAGACCACAAAAGAAATATGTAATGTTCAGTTGTCCCTTTGACACCAACCATACAGACATTAAATTAAAAAGAAATTCATTTGGGAATTGATTTCTTTTCCCCACCTGCCTCTGACAAACAACAGCTGGTCTCGCTCCGATATTGATCGGCATGGCACATCATGAGGGCTGTTTTTGAGCCCTGATGAGAACATTACGGATGGGGCAGACGTGCAACATTCCTCCTGCACAGATGGAGGATTGCTGGCCTTTTGGACTGGATTTTCCTGGCTGAACGCGAGGAAAGCAGGTAAATGTCAGGTGCTTTTTGAAAAACATCAGAAGCTGTTTTGCCGCTGTCGTTTTGTCCTCCACCCTCTGCTTTCATCGCCTCGCCTCGCATCGCCTTGATGCCTGTCTCTCACAGATAATGTCAACGCCTTCAGCCTGAGAGGCACAGGCTGATCCAGCCCACACCCCCCCCCCACCCCATTGCTTTCTCCCCCTCCATTTGTCTCTTCAGCCTCTTCTCTGGTCTGCTCCCTCTTTCTCTACGATAATTATCAAATCTCAGCCTCTTCCTCACTGTAATTCTTTCTCTCCCGCGCTGTCCGTGTCTCTGTCAGAATTTAGGAGGGATGAGAAGCACTAAGCTCGGAATTATCTGGCTCGGCTAAAGGTCACAGTCCTAATCATCCTGGATGATGGCGAACAGAACCAGCAGTCATTAGCAGCCCTCTGTCAGGAAGAGAACCTGAGACCTGAGGAGATGACAAGAACATTGCTTATGCTCAAAATCAAATGGTGTGACCACAAGGTGCGGTGAAAAAGCACATGAATGTTCACCAAAGTGGGCAGTTTAGCATCTGCGGGGTGCGAAACAAGCAAAAATATAAAGGGTGGCATGTTAGAAAGAATAAGAGACAACCAGACGAGCAGGCAAAGCAGCAAGGATATAAACCAACCCAGTGTGATGAAAAATAGTGTAACAGTAATGAGATATATACTATCATGGGAAATAAACTAAAGCAGCTCAAATATAGAAAAGACGGAGAAGTGAATGATGTGTACTGCTCTGTTTGAGTGGATTAGAGGGTGAGATTAAATCTTAGGGGAAGCTGCCGTTTTCATTAAAATGACAAAGGTATATAAAATATCGTGCCATGCACTACCTGACGGATGAACACCGTGGGCCTAGTTTGTTTACTGTGAATTTGTAGGAGGTCGACACGGCGCCCACTAGTGGCGATACTGGTACTGCAGCTCCAGGAAACTGATGGGAGCAGGAGGTGAGGACATGCATTGCAGTGATTTCACTGCTGCGGTCACCGGTTTTTCGCTCCGTATTCACCTCCTGCATCACATTTGGAGCTAAATCATCAAAAATGCTCATGGTCGGAGTTAATTTCCACTATATTTGAAGGGAATCCCCAGAGCCATGGAGCCTCCAAAAAGTCATCTGTTTCCAACAAAATGAGATGGATGACTAGCTCTAGGTCGAAGAGCTGAAGGCCGGACAGATCTGCAATAAACAAAAGAGTTTTGTCTGTAGAGAAGATGCATCAGCGGTGGAAATAAAGAAATATAAACCTGTATCAGTAGATTTTCCTGTAGGAGAGCTGATCATGATGCTCACACATTAAAAGTTTCTGCACTATAATAATAAGATATGCATATTTCTAAATAAAGGCAGCATGGTGTGTATAGGACTGAATTTTCTGGCATCTGTGCAGACTGACATGAGTTCACAGCAGAGCAAACTATCTACTAAATCATTTTCTTTTCTTTTTTAAATGCTTCCGTGGAAAAAAGGATGTTTTCGCTTGGAGGGTGTTCAGATCCCTTTTTCTGAGAAGCGTTGCCTTAAACCATGTGTTTGTTTACAAGAAAACTCCACAGGGGATCTTAACCTTCACATTTCCCAACAGCTGCAGGTTCCACAGATAGACGGCATTAAAGAGATTTAAAGAGGAAAATGGAGGCCCAACATTTTCAGAGAGCCCAGCAGTTCTGAGCGAGGACACGAACAGTCTGCTCAGAGCTGAGAAGTCCTGTCAGCTCAGCGACAGAATATACTGTTCAGTCAGTCACCAGTCAGTCAGTCATTCAGTCAGCCATTCAGTCAGTCAGTCAGTCAGTCAGCCTCTCTTCCTGATAGCTCTCTATCACCTCTCTGATGCTTCAACCAGCTATCATTCCATCAGCCCTACAGCAGATTTTCTCCTTCCTCCATAATCTTCTTGACACCCCTCTCATGATCTCTCTCTGTTTCTCTCTCTCCTCTCTCCTCTCTCCTCTCTCTCTGGTGAATGTGGATCGATGAGTTTCTGCCGTGTTGAATGTCGGCCTCTTTGACAGAGGACACCGCAGCAGCTGGAGACAGGCCAAGGGACGAGTGTTGACGGCCCCTACAGGATCAGCGTGACGGTCCGAGAGGGAGAGCAAGTTATTTGTGTGTGTGTGTGTGTGTGAGTGTGTGTGTGTGTGTGTGTGTGTGTGTGTGTGTGTGTGTGTGTGTGTGTGTGCCTATGTGAAGAAACAAGAAACCGGTAACCTTAACTTTCTAACAGGAGCAGGTAAAAGTCACAGGAGAGTTGGCAGGTGATACAGCACCTGTGTGTGTGTATGTGTGTGTGTGTGTATAGTGTGTGTGTGTGTGTGTGTGTGTGTGTGTGTGTGTGTGTGTGTGTGTGTGTGTGTCTAACAGACATCTACAAAGTGGAGCAGACAGGAGATCGCTTATGTAACAGGAAGTGATCACTATATCAAAATAAAAGCGCAACCTTCAGATGGCACATTTATTACTCTCAGTTTTGAGGATATGTTGATATGTTGACACTCGTCTTTTTTCTTCCAACTTGCTCCTGCTACCTAATCAGGAAAGATTTAGAGCTGCTAATGCTCTTTTATTTCCCAGAAATGTGGTAAAAACAGCCACAGGTTTTTGTGAGTACCTTTCAGTGATTCGTATTTTCTTCGATTATTTATCAGTTTGTTTGTCGGCCACCCCCCACTGTTTCTGACTGTGAGCTTTTTATTTGGACTCATAATGAGCTGAAATATCCTGAGCTTTAACAACTCACTATTAAAGACACTTCTGTTATTTTACATGCATGCTTTTTTTTTGCTTGTTTGTTTGGGGTTTTTCTTTTGCAAAAGTGGTTTAAAAAGTCATGAAACCAGTCGGCTCTTAATTCGACTGATTGTTAAGAACTCTGAATTCAGGTCACAGGCTGAAAACAGTCTTTGACTCCTCCTTCCAAAAATGAGCGTCTTGGACCTGCAGCTAAACAGCCAATCAGAATACAGGATACAGCAGGGGTGGAGGTGGAATGGGTGACCCTGTTAAGGGTGACACTTCCAATTTTTAGGTCTGCGTGTACTGTAAATGGCTTTGAGTGCACCCTCTGTTCTGTGCTGTTCCCTCCATTTTGACGCGGCTCCAGTTGGAGTCAGTAAAGGTCGCTCTCGTTAATCTTGACTGACAGCATCATTATCGGATTCCTCTCCACACATCTAATGAATATGGATACTCACAAACGAGTTTGTGTACTCGCACCTACTCGCACATGCCGGCCCGCCTGGCCACCATTTCTGTCTGCTGACATTGCCGACGGTACATGTGGCAGCATCTTGTTGCCATTACCCCGGCGACTCCGCTGCCACCAAAGCGCGAAAACGTGTCCCCGCTAATATTTCTACAGATGAAACGTTTTAGCAAGAGAAATAGCATTCTCACTCAGATGTAAGGTCATGATGGCTTTAATTTCACACATGTGTGGGCACAATAGATGTTGGCGTGGTGGGGGGGCCCCGCTGACAATATGAGATGTATTTGTTTCCTTCCTGTTGGGCGGAGCGCCCAGCCTCAGAAGCTATTGATCAGTCACGGCGACCGCTCGTCCGTGGCGTCGGCAATGTCAGCCTCGTGGGGAAATCGGAGCATAGTAATCCCCATTGTTACTGTTCTATGATGAGGCGACATGACAAGTACAGTAGAAGCTGCTGCCAAAGCAACGGCATGGACGGCTCCCTCCAAAGGTCGAAATGCACCCCCCCCCCCACCCACCACTGCATTTCCCGTAAAGTGGCATCTTGTGGTGTGCACATAAAAGCCCCCTTTGGGAAGCAGACACCAAAGTCGTGGTGATGTTAAACACGGAGGTGACTGTCGGGAAAAACCACAGAGGACAGTTTTCATCTCAAAACCTCAAAACACTGGCATTGTTTCCATTCTTAACTCTTACAACTAACCTGTTTTTTTAAACACGAGAAACAGACCTGATTTGACCTGTTGGCTTATTAGAAAGCTAGATTCCCAAAAACAACAAACTTCCAGACTTTTTCAAACTCAACAACGAAGTGGATTCTTGCACAGCAATGCTGCACACATCAGTAGTCATACCTGATGCCTTTGTGTGCATGTATGTGGGGGAGTATGAGTGTGTGTTTCTGTACGTGTGTGCATATGTACAAGCACATAAGAATATGACTGCGCAGGGTTTTAGGGTCTGGGAATGTAGGAATGTGGGTGTATATAAATTAAGTTTTTTATAGCCTATTATGTACATCCCCTCTATTAAGCATAAATTAATACTTTTAATGCTGTATAGTTAATTATGTGTGCAGGCACTAAAGGTGGAAATTAGCTGTTTGAGCTATAACCTTGCATCTTTCTCTATTGCATAGGGTTAATGTTTATTGTTCCTGTCCCTGTTTCAAAAATAAAAGTCATTCATTCATTCATCCATTCAAATGAAACCGTATGCTGCAAAATAAAGTCAATGGCAGCAACATTCTGGATGAACCCAGGCAAGACACCGTCTGATGACCCTCTTTGGGTATATGAAGCATTTACTCATATGTTGATTAATTAAAATGAATTAATTGTTAATATTTCTTGAGCCTTGTCCTGATGCTGCCCCAGATGTGGGGATCGTCAGAATGGCCTACCTGTTCACACTTTTGTATTTCTTTCTTCTTCTTCTTTTGATTGTCAGACTAAACAGAAAGCAACTTTTTTTATACTCCATCACAACCCAGACACCCTGGTTCAAAGGGTTTATTCCATCTAAAATTGGTTAAAGTTTAATTAGCAGGTCCTGCCTGATCCCTGCTGCTAATGCCAAAACATAAGATTCATCACAAAAACATTTTGGCAAAATTGCCACCAAGCATTCCAAGGATTCATCGTTTATGGACCAAAAAATAAATATCCTTAATTTATGCATTTGAATTTTAAATCAGCTTTCCCAATAATGGTTTCTGTCCTGGTCAATACTTGGTGTCATGTAAAGTTCTTGTTCAGTTAGTTTTGATTCTGATTAGATTAAAATGGAATAAAAATCGAGCAAATGCTCTGAGCTTCGGGGGTTAAGTGCTGTCATTCACTGATGAGGACTCTATGTTTATGGACTTGGCGTTTCCTGGAAACACTCAAACCTGTCACGCCTTTAAGGGGAGATTTAATTACCGTTGGAAGTTTTCCAGATGTGTTTACGTGTTGGTGATAAAGTTGTTCTGGAAGCTGTATTGATAAAAAACAGACCCTCCCCAACCACCACCACCACCACCACCACCACCTCTGATGAGGCTGGTGACAGTGCCGATATACTTAAATGTGCATGACCAGGACAAAAGAGCAGGATTAGCATTTTCATTTCCAACTGTGCTCAAATAAGTGAAAGACAGAAACAGTTCCACTCCCGTATCGAATCCTCACCTGCGCGCTACACTCACTAAAATTAGATTTTCTACTTGTGCCGGTTCGCCGTGTTTTCATTAACAAGCAGAGACAAGGGGTCAAGGAGCAATCAAAAATGTGTCATGAGAACTAATTGCAGCGCGTGTGCGTGTGCGGTTAGCAGGAAAAAAGTAATAATTGGGGTGAAGGCAGGCCTGGTTCTTCGGCTTGGGCTTCGTCACTTTCCAGGTCGCTTTTCTTCACGAGTATCTCTGTGATCCCACTTGGGCTAAATTATAATCAATAATATTCTCATTGACCTCTGGAGATGAAAGGGTTGAGACCTCTTTCATTCTGATTAGCCAGAGAGAGAGTGGGTATGAAATCACGATTAATTGTGGCCTCACATTAACGCTGAATCAGAATGGCTGAGGTAAACGAGCCCATTTCACAAGTACAGCAAATTATTACTTTAGCTGCATTAAAGTGTCTGGACAACATCTGCTGTCTCTATTAACAGTCCCCACACTCAACCTTTGACTCAGTAAGACTCTCCTCTCTTCGTAACGTTTTCCATACCCGGGTTTGCCTCCGAGTCCTGGAGTTTGACTTAAAGGGTGAAATTTGGGCCCAGATGACCCTGACCCGTTCAGCCTCTGCAGCTGAGGCATCTACTGCCAGAAAATGATGATCTAAGAATAGCCCGAAGTCATTATTTATCCAGAAGTCTGCAGCTCACATCTGAACCCTGGTGTGTTTAAGCGTGGCTAATGGACGCAGTTGTAAAAGCTCAACATGCCACTTTGCTCTGGTGTCTGCGCTGGTCTTTACAATTACCAGATGGTTTAGATCAGGAGAAACACAGTAAAACACTTCAGCCATGTTTACCACCTCTTGTTAGATGTGTGAGTGTGTGTGTGTGTGTGTGTGTGTGTGTGTGTGTGTTCTCTCAGTAAATACAGGGTCCTAACGAGGGGCATTCAACTCATTCTTTGGAGTCCAACGACATTTATGCAGCCACAGATTAGAGTAACACCTTAAATTTAAGGTTATTTTAAGGATTAACATTAGGCATGTTTTCACCTTCAGAGCTATCTAATTCCCAGTTAACTAACTTTCAGTTATGCACCGAGGCTAATTATAAATGCATATGCTACAGAAGAGTTTGCCTCTTGCTGGGGATGATGGTGACATCATACACTCTGATATGCTTTGTTATTACTTCCAGTTCCTTCATGGAGCACAGATGCAAACAGAAAAAGGCTTCTTGTTCTCAGTGATTCTTGTATGACGACTTTTACAGTAGAGAATAAGAGATTGTGGCCCCATTGAACCAGCATTTTTGACTCACTCATCCAGCGTCGTTCCCAGTGTTGTCATTGTTTAGAAAGAGCTTGTAAAAACGACTGGGAGTCATCTAATTTGATTTTTAAAAAATCATTTCCAGATTGTGTAAGCAGCAAAGCTAAAATCACTGGCAATCCTAGTCCCCCAGATGATCCTTATATCCAAACTATTTGTTCTGTCTTACATTGCAGATGCATCTTTTTCTTGTGCTCACAACACCCACCCCCTAAAGACGTCGAACACAAAGCCACGGTTAAAAAGAGCAATGAGTCATTCCTCCAATTTCTAAAGAAATTTGTGTCAGAGTTTTCTCATTAAAGACCTGAGGATGTTGAGCCAGCAGAAGCTTTTTCTCCAGTCTCTCTTATTTAGACTCTCCTACATGCACGTGCGTGCGTACACACACATACACGCACACACCCACACACACACACACACACACACAGAGGACACGAGTGCACCCGTCTTACCTAAAGCCGTCAGTTTGATGTTCCAAACACCGCTTCACTCCTCTGTATTTGGAGGGGAACTACTCGCAGTGCTTTACAATGCAAATTCAACCGCGTCCTTTTATGTGGAACCTTGCTAACGTTCCTGCAGGGCCACTTCTAAAGCTGCTCTCTCAGTCCTGTGGTCAGGATTCTACTCCTCTTCACCCAGAGTAAATATTCCATGAGCAGCGAAGGACTGAGTCAGCCACCATGCTTACAAAGCTGTCCATCGCATGTGCATGTGTGCATGTGTGCATGTGTGCTTGTGTGTCTGTGTGTGTGTGTGTGTGTGTGTGTGTGTGTGTGTGTGTGTGTGTGTGTGTGTGTGTGTGTGTGTGCGTGATGGGTTTGTTAGTGAGTTGTAGCCAGATATTGCATCATTATTTCCCTCTCTGGGGCGCGGTGATGTCATACGGTGTTTGATTGGCATCAGAAGAGCCGCGCGTATATTTGTTGTCTTACTTCGGAACCTCCATCTTTGCTGTTTGTTCACGTCATGTTTTTTTGATCAGGGCAGGCGATCACATCAGCGCGGTGGGGCCTCCGCCTTGTTTGCATGGAGCGACTCATATTTTGCTGATATGCCTCCAGAGCGCGCCGATGTCTGATTGTCTGCGCGGCTCCCGTGTAGGCACAAGGATGTGAAGCCTGCACAAACGCAAACGCGCCCGACAAAGACGTCAGCACGCAGATCAAAGTCACGAATAACACAGAAAAGTCTCTTTTCAGTCCGGTCAGCTATTTGTTTGTGTCTCGCTTGTCCACACGGATCTCCGTGGGTTTCATGACGAGCCATCCATGCACGCCAGATGCTGTCAGGCTATCATACCGAGGACGTCACCTGAGGACAGACGCCATCACTTTGGATTGAAAATTCGCTCCGGCTCTCAAGTCTCATCTGTTTTGTGGTTTCGAGAGATGCATTTGAATGTGAGTCATTTGCATTTTAGATGCCTCCCTGCGCTGATGGGGAGGAGATGATCATCTGTTTGTTTTCCTCCCGATCTGAACCTTTGTTAGCCTCGATTGTGAAATCACAATGTTGTGTTTTCTATCACGGCAGCACACCGGCAGGGAGAAAATATGGAAATATATTTTTATGCATGACGAGTTTGCCGAAAGCAATTACAAAACCTCTGTGTGAAGTCATTTTCTGCCAATGGTATTTTACGTCAATAACTAAAGTGGCTGTAGCCTAGTGTGATATCTGAGTCAACAAAGAACATTATAGCTTTGAATATAAAGTCTGAAGCCTTTTGGTTGTATCAGTCACTCTTCTATTGAATATTATATGAAAATTGTCAAATATGTATCTTCTGCAGATGCAAAAGCAGAAGGTTTGACGATAGTGTGTGAGGTTTGGCACCATCTGGTGGTGAAGATGGATGGTCTGTCCTCAAGTGCGCTTACATCCACCAGTTCATCCACTAAAAGAGGTTCGCTCATGTCCACAAAAATTGTTTGGGGAATTCATATGCAGCTTTTATAGGACAAAAGCGATTTGTAGTTAGTGGATAATATTCATAAATAATAATGAATAACAACAGGCTCCTGTCCTGTTTGTGCAGAAACACAGCAAAGCATTGAGGGGGGCCCGCATCAATATTTATATAAATGTCTTACTCCTAAGTGAACAAGAACAACAATATCCTAGAATATCATACAAATATTAAACAAAGAATGAGATGCTGACAGGGACAAGATTGCCTTCAGTTTCTTTTCTCACTCTGTTTTTGGGCACTACCGTAAAATCCTCAAAAGAATTATGAGATCATTTGGTTCCAGTGTTTAAAAAGACTTAAAAAGAAGAGCCTTCTTTCTGTAGTGAATAAAGAAAATAACTTCCCTTTAGAAGGCAAAAACCTCAGGCAGATGTGCGCCGGTGGTCATGGTGGTCAACAGCATACCATCTTTGTTTTCCTCAGAAAAAGAAAGAATTAGGCAAATCATCCGTGAAAAGGTTTCCATAAAACATTTTAATTAAAAAAAGTGCCCAATAAAAAAGTAATAACAGGAGCACAATCTCATCAAAAAAGTGTTTCTGTCATTTTTCCGCCCCAAAGGCAACACAGGACCAGAGGACTTTTATTAGCCTATTAGCATGCTAATTACTAATAGATGAATAATATCACTGGGAGGATTGGAGACATGTCCAACCCCCAGATCGTCTCAGTCGCAGAGAACGTGTTTTGAATACCCGGGACCGATTTTCATTTCTCTTTCAGGCAAACGGTGGGAAAAATCGTCCGCCTGTGCAGAGGAATGATGTTGACAGTGTAATGAGGAGGAGGCGTTGAGCAGTCCAGGACCGCCTGTTTGCAAACAGGCATCGCTCGGGATCAATACCCATAACTGTGAAAGGTGATCCTCCAAGGTTCTCTCAGAAGCTCCATTGATTTTGATTTGATTTTTTTTTGTTTGAGGGAATGACTGCAGTTGATTTCCATGCCGCAGAACGGCCTCTAATGGGCCTTTAAATGTTCTTTCGCAGGTTTTACTTGACCTGATCTGCAACACCCTCTTAAAAAAGGTAAATATGGCCTTTTGTCTTCTGCTGGTGCAAATTAAAAAGGATTTTTACAGAGATGTGCGAAGAGCGCTGCAGGTTATTTTGACACCATTGGAGTTCGGACATGTTCTGTGCGTGCGCGTGCCTGTACACTCCTATGAGCTATAGACAGTAAGACAAAGAGGGCGAGTTTAATGGCGTGTCCCAGGGTGAAGTTCCTGAGTTCCCCCTCATCTAGCAAGCTGGCAGTACTTTAGCTCCTTAATGGATACTGTGCGCCCTGAGCCGCCACACGCGCCGCGGCTCCCCCTCACTCATTGCTCATTCTTATAGGCCAGGTGCAGCCACGTTCCACACCGAGGCCGGGAGGATGAGAGGGTGCGTTACATTAGGAGACACAGGGGGCAAGTGGGCGAAGGAGGCTGGAGAAGAAAGGTGATGAGGGGATCCGGAGGGATATAAAGAGGAGCGGGGAGAGCTGGTGACCAGTGTGAAGAAGCGGGAGGAGGGCTTTATGAAGCAATTACATCAGAAATCACATAATGACCGCGTGTAATCAGAGATCCAGCAAGTCTCTGAGAGGGTCACTCATGTTATTAATATGCACATTTAGAATTAGGCTGCTGAAACCCCCCACAGTTTCAGAGGCATATGCATGCAGGAACACCTCTGACAGCAGCCACTTAGAGGAGTGGAGTGATATTCAGCCAAGTGCAGGACAGTCAGGGGCAGCTGAATCCCTCGTTCATATGTCACTGGCAGAAACCATTACACACAATAATAACAACAGGATCATTCAAGACTCAGGAGGAGGACGGTGCAGCAAGACTGAGCAGGCTGTTGACTAGCGCTCTTCTGCCAAGCCTGCATCTGTCCTATTCTCTGCATGTTTGCTCTGGCTTATATAAGAATAACACAGAATCTTTGAGATCAATTTTAAAGAGAAATTTCGAGTTTTTAATCCTAAAATGACCTTTTCAGTGTGAATTTCCTCTCCTCTATTCCTTGGTATATACTGACCCCTAACGGTTAGAAAACCCACTGCTCATGAAAGTCAAAGCGAAACTGTAAATTTATACCTTATATATCACATTAGTCAGCCATAAGCCACTACAAGCAAACCTTTTCTGCTTGTAAAAAAAAGACTAAGATGTGGACTGAAAACCTTTATCAGAGTCAGAGCTTCTACTCTTTATTTCCAAAAATATGATAGATGATATAAGTCTGACATGTTTAATGCAATATGGATGAGGTTATAATAAAAGCAGAAATGCCCAGTTTTATAATCTGTATTTATGCTTATGGACATATATAACACTGCTTTATTGCAAAAATGACTGCTGCAAGTGAAAAATTGTTGTTATTTGCATTCGAAAACAGCCGCAAAACATAAAATGGTGCCTTGTTTTGGATGGCATCTCTACTGCAATGGTGTGTTTAAAAGACAGCCCCACCTGTTTTCCTTTGCTCTCTGTCAGCGTCTTCCTACTGCTTGACTGATTGTTTTCTCCTTTATTTCATCCTCACAGGCTCTGACAACAGGTCCCTTTTCATTTCACGAGTAGTTGCAGTGTGACCATCATCAAACTCAAGGTCTTCTGTCTCTTACACACTCAAACACGGACGCACACACACACACACACACACACACACACACACACACACACACACACACACACACTCAGACACTCATAAAAGTGATGTTTGTGTTGCTGCTCACATCTCATCATTGGCGATGGTTTGCTTTGAATGCAAGCTCAGTTGGTAATGAACAGTTCTACTTTTAATCCAGCCTCTATTCTCACAAAACTGCTGTTGATTTACTCTAATATTTAATCTTTATACGAGGTTCAAATATTTATTTGAATCCACATTCTGAACCTTATCTGTTTGTGTTCATTTGCTGCATTTCTTTGTTTCTGAATAATCTGCTGTATTTTCAGGTTTAGTATGCCCACAGTGGTCAGGATTTAATCCTATAATCTCTCTGGAGCTTGTTGGGCCTCCACAGAGAGCAGAGGCACCTTGCGGTAAAATAATTTCCTCTGGTTGTGTGAGCTGCTCTCCTCCTGTGGCTCACCCTTCTGTTGAAGCTAAACTCTTGTGTGAATGCCCCCAGCATTTCAGAAGAAAAGCCATACACATACAATAAACTCGAGTACAGCCATGGACTTTATTCACATACAGTTTCGGGCATATGTCAGCAAGAAAGCTGTCTATTCCACAAACAAATATGGAACGATTTACTGCTGATCTGTCTGGGTTTTTTTTTTTTCCACTGAATCAGCAAATACCAACAGAAAAATAATAATAATAAAAAACAAAACAGAAAATACCAATTTAATCAAAAGTTAATATATATTTTTTTTATTATTAATTCATTATTATTATTTTTTTAAATCTTTATGAAGTAGCCCTACGTTTATATTTATGGTCGTCTTTGCGCTTATTGCTTATCGCTTATTACCTGTGTGGCAACACTGACCCCTGGTGGTTATATCTGTGATTTACATTTCAATATTGTTAATTATTGGATGTAAAATTAGGCATTAGAAGCCATTGGGTTTTTGGTTTGTTTGTTTTAATCTTATTGGGGCGGAGAACATAATTCCTAAAGATACATCTACCCCCCCCCCCCTCCCCTCCTTCCATGTTGGAGTCTTTGTTCAGGAATTCAGCTCCATTAGCCTTCGTCAAGAAACTAAAACCATGTTTTATGAATATAGCCACAATTAAATTAAACAAAGTCATGGACACAACAGTTACTGAAACATTTTGACTTTTATTTAACACCAGATGTTGACTCTGAAACTTTACAGGTCCAAACCTTCCACAAATGGAATTTTATTGTCTAGAAATAATTACAATTTTTTTTTATAAAAGGTCCTGAGCTTGAATGTAAGTGGTTGAACATGCATATAAATCAAGGCTGACAAAGTGATAATATGGACGAACAGATTAGTGGAATTCTACCTCATTTAAATATTGTCACGTGTAAATGGGTAATAAAAATGAAACGATCCCTTACCTGACTTCATCATAGCCGGTGTTAAAATAGAAAATAGAAAATTGGAGGATAAAAACTGGGCAAAGGTCTATGGTGACACCTATAAAAGCCCATAACACAGTCTGTGGGTTTACTGACCCGCAGAGAAACATAAGTTTTACCACAGGATGTGATAAAAAGGAAGTATTTAGTGAGGATGACCCTTGTGAAATTTTGATCTCCATGGTTTTTCAAAATATTGTTGTGGTAAACCTTTAGTGACTTTAGTGAACATTTTCATTCTTGTTCCTCTCGCAGCAGGGGTATGGCCCAAGCCAGTTCCTATGCAATAAACAGTGTGAGGACGGTTATCTGTGATCTAAGTAAGAATGAGAGAGAAACTCAATAACACAGAGGAAGCATGTAATCATGTTACTGAACAGCAGGGCCAGAGGGAATTTCACTCACATGCATATTGCATCCTCATAATCGCATCACACACATTGATATCATTATGACCACAATCGGAAATGGCTTTGTGCACCGCGGTGGCCAATGATCCCAATAATAATCCCGGTTAAAGCTAATATTCATCAGCCAGATTCACCACCGAGACAAAGAAGTCAGGACTGTTCAAGCGTGGTGAGACTGACCTTCCTCCCCTGGAGACGGAGCGAGGAGGTGGCGTCGCAGCAGAGGTGCTCTGGAATAGCTGTCATCAATCATAGAAGTCTTCAGCAGGCTGAGCCGGTTTTCACCCAGACAAAGATGGAGGACAAGCCTCAGAGAGAAGGCCAGAACTGATGGAGGCTCGTGTGCGGCGCCGCGGCGCGTGAATGAGTTTCAAACGGTGGAAGAAGTACTGATAAAAGGTAATTCATCCACGTGTCCAACGCCTGCAGAGAAAACCTGTTCCCACGAGCCTAAAGCACACACAAGCCTCCACCATTTTGACTGCCCGTAACTGGACTCTGTCGTCAGTGCTAAGCACTTAATAACGTGTTCAAATGAATCTATTTCCTCTAGACGCTGCCCCAACATGCAGGATCCACCCCGGCACATGGGATCTGTTGCTGTCTTATCTTTATGTTTATTTTTATTCAGTATCCCCATCGGTCGGTACTGTAGTCACCAAAGAGTCTTCCTGGGGTTCATGGAAAACAAGGAAAAAAATAGAGTACAATCATAAGCATTTAATGCATTTTTCGATTTAGCATAAATCTAAAAATTCTCGTCGCTGGTAGGACAATAAGAGAGCAACAGAATAAAACCTGCAACCTTAGACAAATGTACTCATGTGTCTCTACACCAAAGGCTTAGGAAGGATCCAGTTCTTTACCAGGGCCTGGTCAACTGCACAATAGCACATCAGTCAGAATAATAATTCGGAATAACTCTGACTAATGTGCTTTTTAATACGCAGCATCATGGATCTGTTCTTTGGCGCCACGGTGGAGGTTGTAACGGCTGACCAGCCTGGTTTTACTGGTGACGGTCAGGCAGACGCTGACTCTGACGTGAACGTGTCCTCCTGGTGCCGCTGGCCCTGCTCACGTGGACCGTGTGTGTCACATTCTCTCGGGGCCCCTGTCTCGGGCCCCTGCGCTCTCCTGTCTTGTGTGTCACCGTGGCTGCCAGGCAGGTGCTGTCTTGATGATGTCAGCGGGGCTTAAATAACCAGGCCAACAGTGGTCGGCGTGTCATTACCAGGGATCCACGGTCAGCCCTCTTCAGTGGAGAGAACAAGGGGAGGTGATAAAGGGTGGAACTGTGATGGGCTCTCAGAAATCTCATCAGTGCGGTGATTGAGAGCTGATAAAGAAAAGAGCAACACAGCAGGTTAACAGAATCACACTTGGGTGCAACTCTGTGAGCCCTCACATGATTTCATATGCAGCATTTTAGCTGTAACAGCAACTATGAGAACGCTTTAAAATATCCCAAAATATAGTGGCAATGCTTCAAACGATGCTCAAGATGGGCAAACTACATATTTCCAGGATTTTTATTGGATTTATAATCAATTCTTTGCATTATTTTTAATGACACAGCATTGTGCAGATTTTACTTTATCTAAATTTGGTCCTGGTCAGTGGCTCATGGCTATTATTCTCATTACTGGGGGGGTCAGGCAGTAAATTTGAACCAAGACCCGCATTTCTGATCAATGAACTCGGATCAGAAGCGGGGGGTGGAGGGGGGTCCCTCTACCCACTGATGCACCGAAAACATAGAATCACTCTACTAGAGTGTACAACCCTGACTAACAGCACAGTCACAAACACCACTATCGGTGAACAACCCCCCCCCAAAGTCACCATAAACAAATCTCGACGACGGCGCCCTTTAGTTACCCGCCGCCCGTCGACGCAGGAGCGAACTTAAAGAGCCGACGCCAGAGAGGGGGGCGCATTCTATGTGACTCGGATCTAGGTGGCGTGCGCGTCCGCGTCGGCGTCGACGTCTCGCCGCGGACGCGCACGCCGGGTCCGCTGCAGAGCTGGCGCCGTCCGCCTCCGCTCTCACGACTCTCGGCGGGGATGGTGAGGACGGAGCAGGGCGACGGGCCGCTCGCTTCCCACCTTTAAAGTCGATGACACGGCCCAGGGGGGGGGGACGCGACGTCCACACGGGCCCGACACCACTCAGCCACCCCCCACCTCCACGACACACACGCACACACGCTCGCACACACGCACCCCGGCTCTGAACGACGCTGCTCGGCCGAGGACGGCGCTCCGGCTCCTGATGGAATTCCCAGCCTCTGTCGGACGGAGAAACCGAAAGGGTGGACTCGTTATTAATAATTAAAGAAAGGGGCAAAAGCCCCCCCCCTCTCTTCTCCAGCTGCTGCTCAAAGACGGGAGAAGATGCATCTGCACCAGGTGCTGACGGGAGCCGTGAACCCCGGGGACTGCTGCTACTCGGTGGGGAGCGTCAGCGACGTCCCCTTCACGGTGAGGTTTGGACCCGGCCGGGGCTGTTGTGGTCGGGACCGGCCGGGGCTAGGCTAGCGCCACAAGCCCCGCGTTCCACCTACGATAGCCACTCACCGCTAATAACCCGGAGTAGATTAACCCCCCCCCCCTCCTCCTCCTCCTCTATCTCTCCTTCTCTTCTCTCTGGATGGAAATGGCGGTGTTTTAACGCAATCGCTGCGGGTCGCTTATCCCCCCTTATTTTCTTTTTCCCCTCTCCCAGCCGTCGTTAGCCGCTCGGGTGACCTTTAGCGTCCCGTTTGGGAGGCTTTAAGAGCAGGAGGGAATCCCTGGGAGCAGCCGCGGAGGCATCGAGGGAGGGGTGGTGGGGGGGGGTCGGTGTTAGGCGGAGATTGACGTTTGCGTGGAAACACCGCAGGTACCCACGCAGAAAGGAGGGGGGGTAAGGGGGTGCACGGGATCACGCACCGCTACGGGAATAAGAGGTGGGGTTCGGGGGGGGGCACAGTGCTGTGGTTTTGGCTTTTTCGCCCTGTTGCAGATAGAACTAAGCTTGCTACCATTTGGCGTTAAATCCCCCTCACGGATCATTAGCCCGCTGTCATCCTGGCGTCAGCCGCGCCAGCCATGACGTAGACGGCCTTATATGGATACATGGACCCCCCACCCACCCACCCACACACAAACACACACACACAGACATGTGTTTTAGTAGCGTGGAAGGGGGTTTAATATCGCAGATGCTGAGCCTGACAGCATTAGATCATGTGTCTCAACCTTGAGCAAAGTCCGCCTTCCTGTCCTGCCACAGATCTGTGCACCTAAACATCCTTACTGTTGTCTTTTTTTTATGCGTCCCAGTTTGATCATGGAGCCCAGTACGTGGTACTTTCAGGAGTGAGGTGTTGTGTTACTTCTATATTAGCACATGCATGCATACTTTTATGTGTGTATGTGTGATTTAGTGCGTACGATTTGTCCAAAATGTGCAGCCGAGGGAGGAAAACAAGACGGCAAGGAGATAAATACGTTGATAACTATCGTCCACCTTCATAGATGCATTTTGAAGACAGTAGTGGAGCCAACTGTGACCCCAGCGAGGATCATGCTTAAAAGGATGGGGGCTCTCGTAATGGCTTCGGCTCCTGGCTCGATCTGTTGCTGCTGCTGCATATTTGAGAGGAGACACCCTTCTCTCTCCTTCTTTTGTAATTTCCTCAAGCGTGTTGCGGTGTAATGCAGATGTTCGCCACCCTGATTGTTCCCTTTAAAAGCTTACGAACAGGAATAGCCCCCTTCCCCCCCCCCCTCTCTGACCCCAGATAGAGGATATTTGAGCGTAAACAGGCCAGCTTAGTACCAAGGGTCATATCTGCTTAGCAACATAGGACAGAGCTGGTTGGGAGGCTGAAGCCGTCCACGTCGCCACAGGGCCTCAGCCTCCACGTCTGGTGTTTTCTCTGTGTGACCGAGAGGATATTTGAAGAACGCTAGACTGTATGTCTGATGCATTTACACTCATACTGACCCCAAGGGCTCCTAGGCTAGTCCCCGACACACACGACGTACACATGCATGCGCGTCGAATAGAGAGCAGGCAGTGCCGAGACGGAGCCGAGGCTTCGTTGGACACTCAGACAGACCTCTGCCGCGACCGCAGCGTTGTTTTCCCACACTTAGTTCCGTTTTATTCATGCAGACCTTAAGATGGCATCAATATGGAACAGGGACGGTTTGATAAAAGTTGCCCATGCAGACATCTCTGCTGCATAAATTCAGGATCACTTTCGCAACCGCTCAGCGCTCCCGCAGTTTCTGGTCTTCAGCTTCAAAGCCGCAGATTTTTTCGGGAATTCTCAGAAGATTCCAAAAGCCCTGACATGGAACAGTCCTGTTTGTTTCACTGCAGAAATTCAGCGCCGCGTGAACCCCAACCTGCAATTCCGGATTTGATGATAGCAGAGCGGCAGTTCCACATCTGCTTGTTTTGTGACAATCCTTTCCTCGTCAGAAGTTGATAACGACAGTGATATTGCTGCTACCTGTACTTGTGCGTGCACCTGCCCAGGGGGCTGATCGAGCAGCAGATGTATTATCAGCTAAAAATAGAATGCACGTGGAACCTTTAGAGCATGGAGACGGTACTTAACCCACTGAGTTCTCATGTTCTTCTACATTGTGTTGCCCTAAGATTAGACACCATTTATTATGCACCAGCTTCTGTGCCAGAAGGTCTTGACAAGGGATCAATATTATTATTTTTGAGATGGGTCTTGTGTATCCAGGACTGTACAACCACATTCATTGTGTCAAACTGTGTTCTTGTGTGTTTTATGAGTGCATTTGCATGACTATGGGGATAATAGCAGCTTGACATGACTCTAGACCTGAGGATCAAAGTGCACCTCTGTCCTATAAGCAGTGCTAAAAAAAAAAAAAAAAAAAAAAAAAGCTCTTTGTTTGTTAAATGCGGCTAGCTTACAGAAGCATGAAAACGGTGTGCTGGATAACAGATGTGTCCCTGGAACAGGCTCACATGATCGTGTTAGGGTAGCGGAATGAGGGACACCAGAGGAAGTGATCTGTCGCTTTCTTCCCCTTATCTGCTCTCATATCCTCTTCATTCACTCCATTTTCAGGTCTGTCTCGGTCAGTTCAATATCAGACGAAGCGTGACCCACCGAAACCATGACAATGTCGCTTCCTGCTTTTAATGAAACAAACAGTGAAATTCTGTATTCATTTAGAACCGGACTACTTTCTTCCAGCGGTAAGGCTTCAGTTGAAAGCAAATTAATCATCCCCGCACTTGAACACGTGCACACAAATGTCTTACTGGTACTTCAAATAAAGCACAGTGCACTGAAGGTTTAATTACCCCGTCATGACAGTTGAATGTCTCTTAAAATAAAATATAACCCACTGATTCTTATCTTCAAATGGCCTGTAATAATAGTATGACATTGATGATCTTTCTATAGTTTTTCCTCATCCTCAATCATCCGTGCAGTGTGTGTGCGTGTCTGTTTGTGCACCGTACGTGCAATTTCGGGGATGATGAAAGAACTGCAGGGCAAACACAAGGCTAGTCTAAAACACCAAGCCCTGGTGATGCATTATCCTGTTTAAGGTAGCTGGACTCCTGCTTTACTACCTGGCTCAAGGTCTCAGGCAGGTCCAGATGAACCCAGTGACGACAAGAGTAAAACCAACATGCGTTCTCTTTGCTGTGTGAGTGGAATTGAGAGGGAGGTGCAGAGGAGTCCTAGTCGATGCGTGACGGTGACCACCTTTAATTCCAGCGGTAACGTGCACCAGCAAACACTGCAGCAGTCGTAAAGCATGCTCTGCGGTCCATTTTACTTTTGTTTTCTGTCTCATTTACACATTAATGACATCGAATATAGTCTTATGACGGTAACTTACCCAACTGCCACTTTATATAATACCTCTGGGTGGAATGTTGTCCTGCCCTATGACGGAGTGGTTCCCAGTCTCTGCTCCAGTTCTCCTGAATTATAAAAGAGAGGCCTTGTAATTGTGGCCGTGCCGTTGCCTTTAGATCAGGTTTGCTCGTCTACCAGGTGCAGCTGCATTGCTACCATTTTTTTACATGTCAGCCAGCTACTACCATTGTTTCACTTGAGCTTGGAGGCCAATCCAAATATTAGATCATTCAAGCAAAGGTTTTCCTGGTTCTCTGGAATTAAACCTCGAGTCTAGTCACTTCCCTGAGGGCATGTAGCTGTCACGTTTTCATGCATTAGTGTTGGTGTGTTTTATATTTGGACCATTTGTTTTTGTAGTAACTTTCATCAGAATGCTAGAATGTCTTCTTGATGTTTATTGACTTGGAATTTTGTTATATATTTTGCAGTTTAAAAGGTCTGTCTATCATATGCAGTCGTGGTTTGAATGCCATGCCGCGCTATTTCTGTTGCAACATCTCACATTACGAATGAATTATTAATGCTGGTGCTACTGAGTGTTTTGTGGCCTTCTTTTAGTTATTTATATTTATGTGACATAAGATTGCATATGTTTGCAGGGATGAGGCTCTAATAGTCCGTCATATGGATCATCAGTATGCTGTGTTTACATTCATGAGTTGATCTGAATGGTTCTCTCCCCTCATCTCTCTCCCAGGCCTACGGTTCTGGCTGTGATGTTGTGATCTTGGCCAGTGACTTTGACTGTGTGCAGATTATCCCAGGAGCTCAGAATGGAAACATCCAGGTGGGCTGTGTGGAGTGCTCCCACCAGCTTGGCAGGGTAAGTGTCGACTGTACATCACAACCCATGAAGCCAGTCACAGACACTGTCGTTTATTTCGAGCACACGTTCGTCCCCGACATGTTGGCTTTTGTCTGCCCATGTTTCTCCATCTCCTCTCCCCTTCCTCCCTTTCTGGAGCTGGTGTGTAGTAGCACTGAAGGGGGTGAGTAATGGGATGATGAACACGGCGTTTTATTTTTAGATTGCTGCCTCGTACGGAAACACAGTCTGCATCTTTGAACCTCTGACTACCAACCCAAACAAACGCCACAAGGTAAGCATGAATGCCAGCACAGTGTTTGAATCACTATTCTGTCAGATTATTCACAGCAGTATGCCAATAACATTGCATGGTGTGTGTCACTCCTATCACTAACAGCAACTTAACTATCAGTGGCAAAAGACAGGACAGTTCTTCCTTGATGCCATCACATACAACCTGGCCTGGGACCCGCAAGGTACGCCAATGCCTTTTGTGTTTGATCCACTGGCCAGCCAGCTAGATTAATCCAAAGTGTGCACAGCTCGTATACTGTCTCCCGTGTCTGTGTGCGCGTTAGTAAAAGTTGATGTTTATTTGGCTCTTGTATATGGCAGTCCTTTTTTAAGGGATGAGGTGTGTGACACGCTTATGTGTCCACAGGGAACCGTATCCTAGCAGCAACCGAGCGGCTTCAGCTGTGGGCTCCACCATCGACAGATGCCCTGATAGAGGAGGAGGATGGGCAGCTGACTGAGGACAGGCCCCACCCTGTCCTCAATGACTGGAACTGCGTTTGGCAGTGCAAGTATGTTTCACTCCAATCACAATCCTGCACCCATATAAACTACCTCTGAAGTGCTGTAATTTAAAATCTGTAAAGAAATACTTTTCTGTTAGCAGTGGCATTAGTTAATCTTTGTTCATAAAATATTTAAGGGTGTTTTTTAAGGGACCAACGAACAGTGTTTTGTGTCAACGGCAGATGCAGCGTGACTGTCTTGCTTCCTCTTTTCATGTGTTTTATGCTGTCACCAAAGAAGAGAATTAAACTTGTTATGTACTGACACTCTCTCTCTCTCTCTCTCTCTCTTTCTTTCTCTCTCTCTCTCTCTCTCACACACACACACACATACAGTCTAGTAAAGCAACTAGAGGAAGATAACATCTGAAATTACAATGTTACAGCAAAGTAAAAAAGATGCTGACATGAAATTCTCAGGAATTTTTATTGGAGAAGTGAAAAAACCTGTTAAAACCTGATTTTATTTGCTTCTGTTTCTCTCAGAACTGCTGCATCTGTGCACATTGCCAAGTGGTCTCCTGATGGCGAGTACTTTGCAACAGTTGGAAAGGTATAAAACTC
This sequence comes from Lagocephalus sceleratus, assembly GCA_911728415.1. Lineage (NCBI taxonomy): Eukaryota > Metazoa > Chordata > Actinopteri > Tetraodontiformes > Tetraodontidae > Lagocephalus > Lagocephalus sceleratus. The sequence goes on along the minus strand of CAJVRN010000017.1, from coordinate 8,073,664 downwards.
ATGTGTTTCAGATGTTTCTATTGGCATCGGTGGTGATATTTAAGTGAGGTTGGTTCTAATATCGTCCTTGCTTTTGCACACGCAGGATGACTGTTTACTTAAAGTGTGGTATCCCACCACGGGCTGGCGTTCAGCGGTGGTGGTCCAGGATAATGCAGATAAAAAGCCTCCTCCAGTTCACTTTTCTTTTGTTTACCTGGCCCATCCTCGCTCAGTAACTGGCATGTCATGGAGGAAGACCAGCAAGTACATGCCCAAGTAAGAAGCAAGCTTAGTCCTAATCACCTTGTCTACTGGTTAAAAGAAGATTTCCTTTGTTTTTTCACCCAATACATAATATTTTACTAATTATATATTTTTTTTTTAGAAATTATCTACTATAATAATTTTGTTTATGGACCTTTCAGTTGACTGTGTCTGTAGAGATCATCTTTCACTGTCATAAAATAATGTGTTTGTATTAGATGCATTAGTTGCATTCTCCTTTATTTTCTAGGGGTTCTGTGTGCAACGTGCTGCTGACGTCCTGTGAAGATGGCGTGTGTAGGCTGTGGTCAGAGACTCTGCTGCCAGAAGACAGCCTGCTTGGAGGACAGATCTCTGAGAACACACAGTCTTTTAGTTCCTGCCTGCCAGGGCTGGCAGGCAATAAAGACAAAATCCAGCACGCTTTGGAGGTACACCAGTAATCAGTCAGCTCTGACCAAAAAGAGTTTATCAGAAAATGCTCAAGAATTCCCGCCTGTGATAAGATGGGTTACCTAATCATGTCTGTTTGCTTGATTAGTCGATTCACCACCTGAAACACCTGCGGCGGGGTCGTCGGCGGTCCTCTGCTCTGGTGGCACATAGTGAACTGTTGCCCTCTCAGCTTGGCACACAGGACGCGCACACTCACCGCCACATTGCTCATCACGCAAACGCCCTGTGCCACTTCCACATCTCTGCCAGTATCAATCCTAACACAGGTAAAGGTGTCTATGGACAGGCCCAGTGTGTTAAACTATAGCAGTGGTTCCTGTGGTGATCATCTTACATATCTTATTTTTACTATAGCAATATCTTGTTTCTTTGTCAGATATCCCATCAGCATTGGCTGACTCTGCAGTGTTTAATCCAGATGATGGTACTGGTGGCGGAGGCTTTGTGGTTCACTGGCTCAATAATAAAGATCTCAGCTTCACTTCCTCAATGGACCTCTTTATGCTGCAGCTCCGAAAGTTCTCCGAGCAGCAGCTGGAACAGACAACTGAGGATGCTCTGGAACCTGAAGGGTCACCTATGAAGTTTGACTTTGGTATGAACGTGCCAGCATATGTCACTCAAATTCTAAACACTATACCTTTAAAGAATCACCGTACTTAAATATGGTTTATAAATATTTTTAGATCTGGATGAGATGTCTGACAAAGCCTCCTCTGAGCATGGAGAGGAGGGGGAGCCAGGGGAACAGGGAAGCACTAAGGCATCCTCCCCTGGGTCAAGCTCCAGCATGCCTTTGCCCTCTATGCTTTTGGAGCGGAAGATGGAAACACTTATCATTGAGTGGAACAAAAGCCCAGACATGCTGTTCACCATCCACCCCACTGACGGATCCTTCCTGGTCTGGCATGTGAAATACTTGGATGAATTTAACCAGGGCATCTTCAGACAGGTTCAGGTTAGTAGATTGTTTTGTAATCCTGTTTTTAAGATGTAGATGTTGTAATCTAGTCCTAACCTGCCATTATTTTCCTCCAACTCTTCCACTAGGTGTCGTTTTCGACTCGTATCCCAGTGGCATTTCCTACAGGCGATGCTAACTCACTGAGTAAAAACATTTTAATGTATGCCTGCACTTTGACTGAAGGTGGGAATCCTGGTCATGGGGAACAGGGAAGAATGATCCAGCGCATCTCAAAGTCTGCTTCAGCTTCAGGCAGTCTGGGATCATTGGCTCTGACCCCCTCTACCAGATGTTACCCTGGCATAAGTCCAGCTGTAATGATGGTGTCCAAACATGTTGACGGATCTCTCAACCAGGTAGGAGAGCAAATTTAGCCACTCGATGACATCCGCTCATCACAGACAGACCATATCCATTTGCTGTGAAGACCAGACGTATGGGAAACTGACTGAATATTTTTCTTTTTCTGCAGTGGGCAGTGACATTTGCTGAATGTTCCGCTTTCTCCAACGTTTTAACTGTGTCACACAAGTTCCGTTATTGTGGCCACCGTTTCCATTTGAACGACCAAGCCTGCCACACAGTGCTGCCCCTGCTGCTGACCTCCTCACATCATAACGCTCTGCTCACACCTCCCTCGGCTCCTGGGAGCCTGGAGGGAGAGCAGCCCCCTACCATCCCCTTACCAAAAGGACTTCACAGGTATAGAAATGTGGAGGAAAAGAAAATGAGAGCTTCATGAGGATAATAATTAGCATTATTGAAATTAGATGCTGCTGACCAGAGACTGAATGTCTGATAATGTTGGAATCATTTTTAATTATCTTCATTTTTCATTAGTAGGAAGCAGCTGCGTAATGCAGCTACGAGGACATTCCATGACCCTAATGCCATCTACAGTGAGCTGATCTTGTGGAGAGTGGATCACATTGGACCACTGTCCTGCACCGGAGGGGTGTCTGAACTGGCTCGTATCAACTCTCTTCACACCTCTGCTTTCAGCAATGTTGCTTGGTTACCAACACTCATTCCCAGCTCTGTACTTGGTAAACTTCCTCTAAACTTCTCTGTGTCAGTACAAATAGTGTTAAGTAGGCCTGAAGTGCAGCTTACAAAAGACAGATGACACATTTTCAGATCATTAGATCCATTTCCTGTCTTTGTGGCCTGCAAGAAAAGCCTGTTATTAACAAAGAAATGTACTCATTTTTGTGAGATTCTTTCCTTAATTTGCAGTAAGCATACTTTGTCTATTATCTCCTTTCTCTTTAAGGATTTTTCATCTTTTTATTTATGGTTAATTTACCTCTGTAAATGTAGATCGAAGAGTTTTCTGCAAAACAAATGACTTTTCCAATGGACTCTGTCCCTCAGGAACCTACTGTAACAGTGCCAGTGCATGCTTTGTGGCATCAGATGGTAAAAACCTCCGTCTCTATCAGGCTGTGGTGGATGCCAGAAAACTACTAGATGAACTTTCAGATCCTGAAACATCTGTGAGTGAACCCTGCCCCACACATATACATACATAGCAAAAATAATGTGTGTAAACAAACAAAACCTTAATCAGACAATATATTAAATTCACACATAGGGTGCACATTCGTTGATTTTGGTCAGAAAACCGTTAAATGTACTGCCCATTTGTGGTTCCATTTAGAAACTGGTGGGAGAAGTGTTCAACATAGTTAGCCAGCAATCCACTGCCAGACCTGGATGTATCATAGAGTTGGATGTTATCACAAACCAGGTGAGTGTTTCTTTTCCTATCCATCTCAACTCAGTGGTACAAAGCCATCATGACATTTGAGTAACCTTTTGATCAATATTAAAAGCGTTTCTTTTGTCCCCCACTCAGTGTGGCACCAATACTCAGCTGCTGCATGTGTTCCAAGAGGACTTCATTCTAGGGTACAAACCCCAGAAAGAAGAGGTCCATATGCCAGTGTTTCCATCAGGTGAAGGTGTGTGGCATGCAAAATAAAGCTTTGTTCAATCATCATCACCGGCAGAAAGCAATAATAAAATGTAATTCTTTCCAGATTACCAACCTGCCCCATTCTCTGAGAAGTTCTTCCTGGTGGTGATAGAAAAGGATCTGAACAGGAACTCTGTCCTACAGATGTGGCACCTGCATCTGAAGTCTGTGCAGGCCTGTGTTGGCAATGGTGATTTCCTGTATTTTACCTAGGCAAGCTTTTTATCTGCCTCCCTGGCACTGTCCCAACCATGTTATCTGCTTTGTGTCCAGATGAACAAAGCCCAGATTACAGCTTCCAAAGCCAGCTAATGGTTCCAAACCAAGTAGTGAATGCTGACTCTTCTCCAGAGACGTCTCCTATTAGACCCCTGCCACGTTCAGCCTCGACAGCCAATTTACAGTCAGCAAGCAAACTCATCCTGAGCTCCAAACTGGTGTACAGCAAACGCCTTGACCTTCCCCATGGGGTAGAGGTTACCAGGGCCACTCCATCTGCAGGTTTGAATACAAAGTTATTCCTACATTACATTGCTGCCACAAGAAATACATGTTCGTTTTTATAATCTTATTATGAACCTACTGTAAATTGGAAACTGCAAGAATTGAATATTTGTCATTCTGCATTTTCTATCTGCTAGGCCATCTGAGTTCTTCCTCTATCTACCCTGTGTGCCTCGCTCCCTACCTGATTGTTACCACCTGCTCCGACTCGCGCGTGCGGTTCTGGCACTGTGCTGTGGAGAGTGATGAAGGGTACAGCGAAGATGAGCAGGACAATCGCGTGTACCGCTGGGAGCCCTGGGCTCTAATGAACGAAGAGGAAGACAACAACAGTGCAGTTGGTGTTTCTGGACGACCTGTTGCTGTTTCCTGCTCCTACACTGGCAGACTGGCTGTGGCTTTTAAAAAGCCACGTCAAGCACAGGTAAGAAAGAGAGAGGAAATTACTTTCATTTCACTAAAATATAACAATTATTAAACGGGTTGTACAGTGTACCAAAAACATATCGAAATAAATGATTGTGTACAATAGCAATTGATGTGGAAGGCACTCAAGCATCATGGATCATGGACTGATGAGACGGAATGATTCTAGGCACCATGTTATTGCTAATTGTTAAACTGTAACATGGTCTTTAGCTGCATGGTTCAGCGGAGGACTTCTCCATGCACGTGTCCATCTACGAGTGTGAGTCTACCGGGGGCTCTGAATGGGTATTAGAGCAAACCCTCCACCTTGATGACTTCACCAGGCCCTCATCCACCTTAGATCCAAGAGTCAGCGTGGACTCCAACCTCTTTGTATACAGCAGGTCAGGAAGGCATTTGTATCAACTTTCTATATTCGGGTCTAAATATATTTAACATAATCATTTTCACTGTTACAGGTCTGACCTATACATGAGCAGAGACCATAGCTCCCCCAACATTAAACACTATGTCCACCTAGACTGGCTGTCAAAGGAGGATGGATCTCACATCCTCACTGTCGGAGTTGGATCCAACATTCTTATGTATGGCCGTATCTCTGGCATGGTCAATGAGCAGACTAGCAGCAAGGAAGGAGTGGCTGTCATCACTCTTCCTTTAGGTGGCAGCATTAAACAGGGCATCCGGTCACGCTGGATCCTGCTCCGATCCATCGACCTCCTGTCCTCTGTGGATGGAACACCTTCTTTACCTGTCTCCTTGTCCTGGGTGAGAGATGGCATCCTGGTGGTGGGCATGGACTGTGAAATGCATGTATATGCCCAGTGGTACCAGGACAAGAAACCTGGTGTCGGAGACGAGGACAACTTGTCTGTAGACAATGCTGGAGGTCAAACCACAGCTTCCTCCTCAGTGTTTGAGGGGAGAGCCAGGTCCAAGAGTGTGTTTGAGGGAAATACAGTGGTGGATGAGGCTCTGCGGGCCCCTACAGGACTTCAGGAAGGAGGACTGTTTGAGGCAGCTCACTCACTGTCACCAACTCTACCCCAGTACCATCCCACCCAGTTGCTGGAACTCATGGACCTGGGAAAGGTTCGCCGAGCCAAGGTGATTCTTCCCCTTCATGATTCAAAGCTACTGTGTTTATAAGAACTTTAAATATAACACAGTCATTCATCAGATAGAGTGAAAACTATTCAAATCTTTATTAACAAAATTATTTTGATTGACATTAGTTTATGACTGAATACACTAATGCTCGTTGCACTGACATTTTAAAAACAATTTGTTTTTCATTCGTGTATAAAAAGAAGTATCAGACTACATATCATTTATGTTTTGGCAAACAGGAACAAACATGCTCATATATACTTAACCAAATGTTCTTCTGTACCAGGCTATCCTTGCTCACCTGGTGAAATGTATTGCTGGCGAAGTTGCTGTGGTGAGGGATGTGGAGGCAGGTGAGGGCGGAGCTAGAAGACACCTGTCCAGGACAATAAGTGTGACTGGCAGCACTGCAAAAGACACCATTGTTGCCGGTCGTGATGGCGGCAGGGACTACACGGAAATCAACTCTATACCTCCCTTACCACTCTATTCTCTCATGTTGGCGGACTTGGACACCTCATACAAGGCAGGAGAAGAGGCTGGTAAAGGAACAAAAGTGGTAGAGGGTGAGGGAGCACAGAAGTCTACAGAAGACCAGTACTCTGACCTCTTCCAGGTTAGCAATTAGATGATTATTTTTCTTTATGGAAGCATAGTGCACCGATACTTCTAACTATATCTCTCCTGCCTTACAGGTTCCAACAGTTACCACAGATGACTTTGTGAACTTTGCAACTGACAAACCAGAGAAGAAGTCAAGAGTTATCAACCTCTCTCAATATGGACCCACCTATTTTGGACCAGAGCATGCTCAGGTATTGATAAACCTATGTGAGCCTATGTGCCACAAAGGCTTTAAAAGTTTGTGATATGATGTGTAACAGCAGAGGTGGATATTTTTGTAATACTAATAATGGATACATTTAAAGGTAGTAAAATATCAATACTAGATTATCCTAGATATTATGCTAGATTATTCTTTTTCAACACTATTTCTTTTTTGTGCAGGTATTGTCTAGTCACCTCATGCACTCCAGTTTACCAGGCCTGACCAGATTAGAGCAGATGTTCTTGGTGGCCTTAGCTGATACTGTAGCTACCACCAGTGCTGAGGTTCCCAGCTCCACCGATCAGCAGTACACAGGTAAGTTATACCTTTGTATGTGAATGTGATGATGATATGTTACAGCAAACATGCAGTTGACATCACTAACAACTGCAGTTGATATCATTAGAAGTGGAACTCTGTAAGTCCAAATGCTCAATGCACAAACACCAAAGTCAATTTGATATCGGCACATTACCATATGTCCTGTTTAGTTCCTTTTATACTGTAAAGTCAATAAACTGTCTCATAATCTGTTTTTCCAATTTATGATCAGCTACTCCAACAATGGCTATTAGCACCATTACAGGATGCAAAAGAAAAAGAGAAATGTTCAAAAATCGAAAGTGAATGTTCCTCCACGCATGCCTCCACAAATGGATGAATCCATGTTGTAATTACTGTTCACCTTTCCTTTTCTAATGGAAGTTAAAGGGCAAAAATACATTGTGACCAGCTAGAAGAACAGTAATGAGCATAACATTGGAGGCCCTGCCTGTGAAGCACATGATGTGAGCACACCTGCAGAAAGAAGTTGAACATTGTTTTGACACTGTGCCTCATTCCATTGGGTACCAAACTATTAACTGATATAATTGGTAAGAGAAAAGGGTTTTAAGACACGAAAGCTGAGCATCATTTTTCAAGTGTTCCTTGATACAGCTTATCTCCACAAATCAAATCTTAAAGAACCGAAATAACTTTTTCCATTATCTTTGGCTTTTATGTTCCAATTTCTATCCTATTTATTTAGTCTTTTGAGAAGAAGAGATCAGCATATTGTTCCAGTGCTAAGTAAGCACAACAACGGTAAAAAGGTTCAGGGACAGGCGACGCAGTCTGCTGCAGCATCATGAACACAAATGATACACAGCTGAAATTTTGTCCCTGGCCTCCATTTTGTGATAGAATGATTTCTGGAATAAGAGTGACAACATTGCACCAACTTATTTCATGTAGGTGCAGAGGCTCTCGATGAGTGTGGGTTGAGGTACCTGCTAGCCATGCGCCTTCATACCTGCCTGCTCACTTCTCTGCCACCCTTGTACCGCATGCAGCTCCTCCACCAGGGTAAATACACCGGCATTAATATATCCCACGGTGTGATTTACAGCAGGTGCTTCGTCAAGCCTCAAACACTCTCCTCTCTTCCTCCCTCTTCGATGGCAGGCCTGTCAACGTGCCATTTTGCATGGGCCTTCCACTCAGAGGCAGAAGAGGAGCTGTTAAATATGATTCCAGCCATGCAGAGAGGTGACCCACAGTGGTCGGAACTCAGAGCTGTCGGTGTGGGCTGGTGGATTCGCAACATCAACACACTGCGGAAAATGGTGGAGAAGGTATCAAATAATGAATAACAGAATTTTCACAATTCCTACAATTAATCAATAATAAACTCTAAACTTTAATATCAAGTTTCATAAGATGGGTTTTGTTATGAACTAGTGATGTATTAATTATATTGGTGGAAATTACATAACCAAAGAAGTTTGGAGAAGAATTGTGCAGATTTACTTTTATTATCATTATTATTTAGTTTTATTTATCATTATGTCTAGTAAATTCTTTCTTAATCAGTGTTTGTGTTTATCTGTCACCAGTTGGGTAAAGCAGCTTTCCAGAGACATAATGATCCTTTAGATGCTGCTTTGTTCTACTTGGCCATGAAGAAGAAAGCTGTCCTGTGGGGGCTTTTCAGGTAGTGTGTTCTTACTGACTGCTTCATTATTTTTAAAGCAAAGTCTCATTTCAGTGAATATTCTCACCTGACTTTTATACTGTCATGTGTCATTTCTGATCTTTTAGGTCTCAGCATGATGAGAAGATGACTCAGTTCTTCAAAAACAACTTCAGTGAAGACCGGTGGAGGAAGGCAGCTTTGAAAAATGCCTTTTCCCTGCTGGGAAAACAGCGTTTTGAACAATCTGCTGCTTTCTTCCTTTTGGCTGGATCACTCAAAGATGCCATTGAGGTCTCAACAACAAACTATTTTACCTTCAGAGGAGATGTAGTTTAAAGCCTTCACCAGCTCTTTATTCAATTTTCCTCAGAATTTGCATTTATGAGAACTGTTTACATCAACAAAGGTGTATCTGTATAAAAGTTAATTCACTACAGTATTTGCAGGACATATCTCATGTAAAGGAATGTGTGCATTGTGCAGCTTTTCTGTCACAAAACAATCTGATATGATTCTCAGTAGTTTCCTTGGCTCATATTTTTTGTAACATTAAGTCAAAATATAGAGATAAGCCATAAAAAGAACATGCTCATCTGTGCTTCTCCGCTGTTTATGCATTTATTGTACGTATGTTTGTATTATTTCACTTAAGTTTCACTTATCATTCCTTTGTTGTTCTGGGTTGTGTAGGTATTGATGGAGAAGATGGAGGATCTCCAGCTCGCCATGATAGTAGCACGGCTGTATGAGGCCGATTTTGAGCATTCCTCAACCTGCCAAGGTCTCCTTAATGAGAAGGTCCTGGGCTGCAACAGAGATGGAAGTGGTTACCACTGCTCCAGATTGCACCCTGACCCATTCCTCCGCAGCATAGCTTACTGGATCACAAAGGATTACACACGAGCACTGGACACACTGTTGGAGAGAATTCCTAAAGAGGACGATGAAAATCCTGGTGAGCAGTACATACTATTTCCAGTGATATTACACATTTGTGGACTCTGAGCCATTTTTACCCCCCTCCTTTCTTCCTTTTTGCAGATGTGATGGTGAAATCTTGCAACCCAGTGGTATTTAGCTTCTATAACTACCTGAGGACACATCCTTTAATCATCCGTCGTCACTTTGCGAATGCAGATGGCACAGCAACAACTGTTGGCCTCACTGCTGAGAAGAGCAGTGCAGATGAGATCAATCTTATAGAGCGCAAATTGTTCTTCACCACTGCTAATGCACACTTTAAGGTGAGCACATCAGTAACATGATTTCCTTCTTAAGTACAGTTCTTCTAAAGTGTTGGAACCTTTTATCTGGGTTTCTCTTGTCGTCTGGGAACATAATTGTCATTAGAACAAAAGGTTAAAATGTCTACCTTTTCCTCTAGGTGGGCTGCCCAGTTCTAGCTTTGGAAGTGCTCTCTAAAATTCCCAAGATAACCAAAAAATGTAGCTCCTCATCCATAAGTAAAGCATCATCTAAAACTAATTTGAACTCGGGCAAACCTCTCGAAAATGGAACCCAGGGAGGCATCGACTGGGGCTCCTCAACAGCCTCCACCCATTCATGGGGAGGGAATGACAGTGGGGCTGGGTTTGACTGGAGCCAGCCTGTAACCAAAGTGGAGGATGATGAGCTGAAACTGGACTGGGGCGACGACAAGGATGAAAATGATGAGGAGGATGATGATGATGGCGATGGTCTCACTATGAAGAAACCAGAGACTAAAGATGAAACCTCAGAGAGTGGTGGCACCAAACTACAGAGAGAAAACTCACAGGTAGGAGTTGAGTTGCACTAGGTTTAAGAAACAAAGGAAACCTGTAAGGAGCAGTTCTTCAATTCTCGTGTTTCCAGGGTGAGTCTGAGGTGGACGTGATCGCAGAGCAGCTGAAGTTCCGTGCTTGTCTGAAAATCCTAATGACAGAGCTGCGCACGCTGGCCACAGGCTTTGAGGTGGATGGAGGGAAACTCCGATTTCAGCTGTACAGTTGGCTGGAAAAAGAGATTGCAGCTATGCATAAGATCTGCAATTACAAGGTAAGCTTTAATGTTTTATTTATGTTTATCTAAAGAACATGCAGCCTTTTTTCTTTCTGGCTGATCTGTATTTTAACTGTTTTAACAAACAGGTGGAGGGAAAGGAAGAGGATTCGGGATTTGAGCACTTTGGGGAGCGCACGACATCGGTAGACATCTCAGATGATGCCCTGGAGAATTTAGATGTCGGTGCCTACGAGCGACACCAAATGGAGCGTCGGCGCCTTCAGGCCAAGCAGCAGCACTTTGAACGGCGCAAGGCGTGGCTGAGGAAGAACCAGGCCCTGCTGAGGGTGTTTCTGTCCTACTGTAGCCTTCATGGAGCCAAGGGTGGAGGGGTCACCTCTGTCCGTATGGAGCTTCTGTTCCTTCTGCAGGAGAGTCAGCAGGTACGTTTGTTAAATGCCTCTACTGGATTAAACAAAACCTCCCCAGCAGAAGCTAAACGTGTTCTCGTCTCACTCTGCAGGAGCTTACAGTCAAGCAGCTGCAGTCTCCTCTGCCTCTGCCCACTACACTGCCTCTGTTGTCTGCTTGTATTGCCCCCACCAAAACTGTCATAGCGAATCCCGTTCTTCACCTCAGCAACCACATTCGTGACATCCTCCACACCATCACTCTGATGGAGGCCCCACCACATCCTGACTTCATGGACGATCGGGTTAGAGTCTGATGATACTGCAAACTGAAAAGCCCACGGTCTTTCTTACACTCATCTGATAAGTGAAATGTGTCCTTTGCCCTCAGGTTAATGCTCTACACACATTAGCAGCATCTCTGTCTGCGTGCATTTATCAAGCATTGTGTGACAGCCATAGCTACAGGTAACTGGTTTTGACTGGTTTATTATTCATATACTCGAATGTACCCTTTTGACTACTTTTATAAGATCCTGTTGCTAAAATGAGAATCAACTTTAGCTCTTGAGCTTAACTGTTAGGCATCATGCATGTTCCTGGTTGTGACTCGTGTATTTGTTTTTGTCTTTGCAGCAGCCAGACAGAAGCAAACCAATTTACAGGGATGGTGTACCAGGGCCTGCTGCTCAGCGAGAGAAAACGACTTCGCACAGAAAGCATAGAAGAACACATAACACCTAATTCTGCTCCCGCACAATGGCCAGGTAAGCCCAGGTTATCCATCAGCTTATCTTTATAGGCTTAGATGGAAGTCATTATTTGTTGAGAATAATTGACATTTTTAAAATGACGCCACATTAGATTCTTTTTCAAAATGCATAGGAAACAGAGACATCAAAAACATGATTGGGCTGAATATGAAAAGCTGGGGAAGAGACAGACCATAGCAGGCAGTTTGTGTTTGGACAGAGAGGCAGATGGTGTTCTATAATAGGATCCTCTTGGCCTCTGGCTAGGAAATGGAAAGACAGACTGATCACGCCATCAAGACATTGTCTCAGAGATGTGTTGTTTTTTTGTTCCTGAGACAGCATTTTGGATATTGAAGGCTAATCTCTTTCTTTGCTGTCCTCTTCCTGCAGGTGTTTCATCCCTGATCTCTTTGTTGGCTTCTGCCAGAGAGGAGGACCAGCCGAGGCTCAGCGTGCTTTTGTGCGAAGCTGTCGTGGCTGTTTATCTCTCGCTGCTCATTCATGGTCTGGGCACTCACAGCAGCAATGAACTCTTCCGCCTGGCAGCACATCCTCTCAACAACCGCATGTGGGCTGCTGTTTTTGGGGGAGGGGCCAAAGTCATTATTAAGCCAAAGAGGCCTGAGCTTCCGCCAGGTAAATCTACTGTTGTTACTAGAATTACCAGCATTGCTTTCTTTCATCTGCATTGTCTTGCCTCCCTCCATCATCCTATTCTGTTTATATGTATGGGAAGTTTTGCTGCCCTCTTGTGCTCCATTTCTTCCCTTGACCCATCTGGTTTATTTAGCCTTCACGGCTGTAATACACATTTGAAAGAGATTTTATTTAAAAAAAAAAAAAAGAACTTTCAAAGTCAAGACGGGCTCACCGTGGATGCTCTGGTGTTTTGTGTGAGTGTACCCTCTGCCCTGTATACCCAGTACCGGCTGATTTTGAGGCAGCCCTACCAGAAGAGTCTCAAGAGACAGGAAAACGTGAGCAGAGCAGCCTCAACCCCAACCCCACTCCCATCCTCTCTGTAACTCAGCCTCCCAAACGACCCCCTCCTCCCTTTTCAAAGGGAGAGGTGCCATGCAGTGTAGCACCAGCGCCTAAGGCGAGCTGTGAGTAGCCAGGCTGGTGGATTGCAGTTTGCAGTGCTGGTGTGCAGGATTGCAGTGCCTTATAACTGATTGCACATGAGGAAACTCATGTGAGGAGTGCTCTGCGTGTCATATTAAAGAATGATAATCCAGCAGGTGTGTGTGTGTGTGTGTGTGTGTGTGTGTGCACACGTGTGTGCGCGTGTGCAGTGCATGTACATCTTATAACATCCTTGATATTTGTTTTGTTGTATCACTCCCCTCTTATCACTAAAGCAAATGCTGAGCCTAGCAAGGATTGTTCAGAAGCCTCAGCTCAGAAGCCCCTTCAGACTATATCTGAATCCGAGACTAAACCAGGTACAGCTGAGATGTTGTTAAACCATTTTGTGTTACTGTGGAACCACAGAATAGCACTTTAGTTGTGTTCTGGTCACTTTGTGGTGTGCTGTTAGTAGGATTAGGGTAGTGTTTAATAATTAATAACCTAGACCGAGAAAGATCTTGTTTATTCATTTTTGATGTTCTGTTATCAACTATTTCCTGAGTATTCTGACTGAACTCGGTAGAATCGGTTCATTCATATGCATGTGGACAAAGCGTTTTTTGTGTGTGGAGTGGATAGATATGAGTTGGCATTTAGGCTCTGCAGTGTCTGCGATAGCACTCAGCACAGCCAAGAGCTTTCTGAAGAGGTTTTTAATGCAAGGTACAGACAGGAAGCACGCACAGCTAATCTGTGGATCATTATGAATCATGCTCCAATTCCAGAAAGTCAGTGATCAATCACTCTGTCATTATGGACACAAGTGTAACACTAATGCTTCTGCATTACAGTGTGATGTTTTTGTATGTGCTTAACGACTGTGTCAGCTGTCCACAGCTGTCATGTGTGACCTGTGTGGTGTCTGTGTTCCTAACTGCACTATCTACTCTGGTTTGTGTTTCATTTTGTGTTGTCTGGTGCATTCCCAGAGATAGTCATCCAGGATAATGGTGCTGCTTTGTGCACCCTGTGTGTCTTATCCTTTACCTCAGTTCAATATTTGTGGGTTTCCTCTTGTGTGTTCATCCAATCCTATAAAACCCTCTTAGATTTCAATTGATGGTTCAATTCTTGGAATCTAGCTCCTTTTTTTCCCCCCCATTTCTCTTTTCTAACTGCCTTTTCGCTTTGAAATGGCAGTGTCAGCAGAATTGGAGTGCTGTAAACAGATCAGATCTTGTTTTAACAATACCATCTTTTCTGCCCCCGGTAGTTCCGCCAGCAGAGGACGTGGATCGATACAGACGTAGGTTCAACATGCGGATGCTGGTCCCTGGACGCCCTGTGAAGGAAAGCCCGGCCACCCCACCTCCCGTTCCCACAGACAGACCCACGTACAGGGAAAAGTTTATACCACCGGAGCTGAGCATGTGGGATTACTTTGTGGCCAAAGTAAGACGCGGCTCATGAGTTTTGGTGTTTTATCGTGGCTCTTTCCTGATTGCCGTTTCTGTCTCAGCCCTTCCTGCCCCTGTCAGACAGCAACGCTCTGTGTGATTCAGACGAAAGTGGTGCAGAGGACGACGAAGACGACGATGACGCCTTCCTTTCTGACACGCAGATGACGGAGCACTCTGATGCCAACTCCTACAGGTATTCCTCCGCTGCTTTTCTTTTTGTCTGACCGTCGGTACAGATTTTTGATTTTTCACTCCTGCTTGTTTGTCTGTGTTTTACATAGCTGGGCCCTGATCCGCCTGGTCATGGTGAAACTGGCTCACCACAATATCAAGAATTTCCTCCCTCTCGCAGGCCTTGACTTCACAGGTACATTGCGACATAAAAAATTTTAAGCGTGCAAAGAAACACTTTAAATACACTTTTATAACAAATACAGGTTTATTCTACCTTTTGCATCACTGACTGTATCTGTTTGTTATAGACCTGCCAGTAACGTCCCCCCTCAGTAATGCCGTGATAAAGACTTTGGAGAACTGGGAGCAGCTTCTGCTGGAACGAATTAACAAATTTGACGGGCCTCCTCCCAACTACATCAATACATATCCCACCGACCTGAGCGCAGGAGGAGGCCCCGCCATTCTGCGGCACAAGGCCATGCTGGAGCCAGACAACACACCCTTCAAGTAAGCAGAATAACTCCTAAAACAGCATTCAGCAGGAGAAACTGCGGGATTCATTTAAAATGAAATTTAGGAAATCTACTTCCTCACTGAAATGAAATAACAGAATTTTCACACATTTAAAGCAAATGGTAATGTTAATTGGTCCCATATACAGTATTTAGGTCTTCTTTGTGATATTTTTCCTCACAGGACGAAGAACCACCAGTCCTTCCCAGCACGACGTCTTTGGCATTTCCTGGTCAAACAGGACATTCTCCAAGAGACTTTGATCCGTTACATTTTTACTAAGAAGAGAAAGCAGAATGAGGTCAGTGGCACACATGGCTGGTATCTGCATGGGTTTTTTTTTTTTTTTTTTTTTTTTTACTCGGGTATTCAGTAGTTAATGTAACCCATAATCCCATTTAACACGTTGCAGTTACACCAGAATATTTACATTTGTGTGGTTTTTTTTTTTTTTTTTCCCCTTTCCTCTTGGCCATTTACAGTTACATTAGTTTAAATGTGAGCATGAATCTCATATATATATATATATTTTTTTTAATGGTCTTCTATTTACCCTTTTAAAAATATGTGGATTTATACGATATACTAATGTAATTATGAAATGTATATTTATTTCATGGACATTATCGTAAACTTTACGCATGAGCCAGTCCAGTCTATATTTTGATTTAATCTTCATTTTTATGCAGCATGTGGAGTGTTTGTACATAATATGTAAGACAGGAAAACACAGCTGGTATATGGTCCATCTGATAAAGTAGAGAAAACATTTTGATTTGCCTTCAGTGTATATAGTTTAGTGCCCAGCACGTAAATTCAGAGGCCCGTTGGCATGTCTGATGCGTGCTCATTATAATACACAGAAGTGCATGTTGCACATTTATCTCTATTCTTGATGTTTTTGTTATTGTCTTTATCATTGCTTTGACTTCTATACAAAAGTACTATTCAGTTCACGGCCTTCTCTGATGTCTGGAACCACTCATTATTATGCAATCACTCTGATGACAGACCAAAACTGTATGCGCCAGTCCGTAATCAGACAAGATTTTCTGGGATTGTGTGTTCCTTTATGCTTATTTTTTACTATAATTACAGCATCAGCATCATTGCTTCCATTTGAGTGTCTGCAGCCAGATTTATAGCTCACATCGCCATTCTTCCTGCAGACTGGCTGTAGCTCCATCCACAGCTATTGACATTTTATCATTAATGAAACATCAAATGATCCTTTTACATTTTCTTTTATCCCATTTTTATTTTTCTGTGTGTGCATGTGTTTTGTGTCCATGTTGGTGTGTTCTGTGTATTGCCTCTGTGTGGTGTGTAGACTGTAGAGAACCATATGGACCATGTAAGCCCAAACTGCATAGCCGGAGCTAGCAGTCCCTCTAAGGTAGTATCATTTATTGTACCAGAACAGGCCCTCTGTCTGTATGTCAGTCAGTCTGTTTGACCGGAACAGTCACTGCACAGCCGAGCTCCCAGGAGCCTGAAATAACTTGTGCATCAGAGGAATCGTGTGAGATTAAATTTGAATGTTTTCATGGCACTGGATTAGCTCGGCTTTGCTGTGAATGTTCGGGCAATCTTTTCTAAAATCTACTCAAGACTCTAAAGGCTCGGATCTAATCTGGTCCTCTCACTCCTGAACAAACTCACATCTGTCCCCAACAATAATCACCTCATTTCCTCTCGTTTCTCACTCCCTTTTCCACTCTGCTCTGACTGATTCCACTGGGCTCAAAGCAGAACTGCTCCTCTCAAGATTGTTGGCACATACTAACTTGCATGCTCACTCTTAGGGAGGTGTCAGGCTTGCCAATCGTGCTGGATTTTGACACATGGGATTTTAAATGAGCAGAAGAAATTGCCTTTACTGTACTGGTTTAAGCAGCTTCTTCGGGATAAAGATTTTCCAGTGACCAGTTCATATAAATTAAGCCTGTGATACAGTTAATGTGTTTCATCCTGTGTCCTTGGACTGTCTACTGATTTAACACATTCTCTCTGCCTTTGCAGGTGGAGGCAGATCTGGGTTATCCAGGGGGCAAAGCTAAAATCATTCACAAGGAGTCCGACATAATTATGGCATTTGCTATAAATAAGGTGAGAAGTGTTAGTGTGGCAGAGAAGATTATTCCTTTCCCACTGCATTCACAAATAGCAGATGATTATATTTCATCCGCTGCCTCCTGCTTCTGTCTGTTTCCAGGCTAACTCTAATGAAATAGTGCTGGCCTCCACTCATGATGTCCAAGAGGTGGACGTGTCCACCCTGGTGGCCGTCCAGCCTTTCACCTGGATAGGAGATGACTTTGATAAGGAGTCTCGCAGGTAGGATTCACAATAGGATTCACTCAGAATTAAATTAATCCAGATCATATTTTAGACATACTTAATAATATTATAGACTTAATTCAGAACATACAAAGTTGTAGTGCTACGCTATGCTTTTTCTCCCTCCGAGGTTTGTCATTGGCCTGCAAACACTGTTTTGTTTGTAGATAAAGGCTGTTTCCTGCTTGTTTTGTGGACTTTGAATCAGCAACTTGAGAGCTAGAAAGCACTGTGAGGGATCTCTTACACTAAAGTTGGGGAGAGCATAGTGGAGCAGAGCTGATGTTTTGTTTTGTTTTTTAACAAAATTGATCATCCATATTGTGGGTAATCTCCTAATATATTTCCTGTCACCTTTTAAGCTTTAGATCTTATTAGTTAACTCTTTCTGGGATACACTTATATCATGATCTTGTGAAAAACTGATCTGTTTTTATTGTTGTGTTTTGAATTATGAATTCTAAACATTCAAATTCATTATTTAACAAACTTATGAATGAAACTGGCTGAGTTATTGACAGGCGGTGATATTTACTCTGATCGTGTGTGCCCTCAGTGGTGTAAGAAATTCTCAGTAGAAGGTTACTGCCGTGTTTTGTTTTTCAGCTCTGATGACATAGACCATCGATCTTCTCACACAAACATCGCCCAGGCCAGCTCCGTTCCCTTTGCCCCACCGCAGATGCCGGTCTCTGCGTCCATGCCTTGGCTGGGCAGCGGACAAACCAGCATGGGTGCCAGTGTGGTACGCATCTCCGCCCCTACGCAAAACACCACAGAAACCCAATCGTGACAGGACTGCTGTTTTCTAGCGACAGCAGCCATTTTTTTAAGTCCGTCCTCAGCTCCGCAGCAGGAGCTCTGAAGTCTGCAGGACCTGCACGGTTCAGTTTCCACTCGATGTTTTTAATTCTTATCAATATCCAGCTGAACCGAGCAATGTCGACTAAACAGCTGGCCTGCTGAGTCTATACAGTCTGATACACACAGGAGGTGTGTTTGTATGGCAGAGATGGACTCTTATAAACACAGATAACAGTCGGCTCTCACAGCCAGAAGCCCAAGGTACGCATTTGCGTCAGACCTCTCCGTGTTCCAGCCGTGTTGATAAATGCTGAACGCCACACACTTGAAGGCAGGACAGTGTTATACAGGTTCAATGGATCATGGAAGGAAGTCGTTCCTGTTCCAGTCATTAAAGGCCTAAGTTATCATTTGAAGAACATTTAGATGGAAGCAGTCACCAGGAATGTGACGTTTGGTCTATTAGTTCTCGACTGACGCAGGAACGCTGTCCAGCAGACTAACATTCATAGGTTTAATCACTGTCAGGTGTATCCTGGGAATAAAGATATATTTCTGTTTTGTTTTTCAGATTATGAAGAGGAATCTAAATAATGTGAAAAGAATGACATCTCATCCCATCTACCAGTATTGTAAGTGCCAGTTTGGAACCCGCCGCAGTCCTTCGCGTTTCCTGTGATCCTGTTTGTGACGCAGAAACTCTCTCCTCTCTGCCTGTTGTCTCTCGCGCCCTCTCTGTCCGCATGCGTGTCGATGCTGGCTCGTATGTGGACGTCAGATATGACGGGGGCTCAGGACGGCAGCGTCAGGATGTTTGAATGGAAGAGACCTCAGCAGCTCATCTGCTTCAGACAGGCGGGCAACGCCAGAGTCACCCGCCTGTATTTCAACTCCCAGGGCAATAAGGTACAAACAGGCCCGCACATACGAGTTTTGGCTATTTGTGCAGCTGCGCTGATTCCGCTGCGCTCTGGCTGTAGTGTGGCGTCGCTGACGGAGAGGGCTTCCTCAGCCTGTGGCAGGTCAACCAGACATCCTCCAACCCTAAACCTTACCTGGTGAGGCCATCTTCTCTGCGGCAACGTCGCGCACATCGAAATATACATCCAAATGTTGAAGTGCTTCGACTAATCCTTGTTCCTGCTCACAGAGCTGGCAGTGCCACTCTAAAACCTGCAGCGACTTTGCCTTCATCACATCCTCCAGCCTCATCGCCACAGCCGGACAGTCCAATGACAACAGGTCGGCATCTGTAGCAACGAGCTCATCAGTCTTTTTTTTTTTTTTGGTCCTCTAGTCACACCAGAAAAACATTGATTTTATTCCTTCCGCAGGAATGTTTGTCTGTGGGATACTCTCATTCCATCCAGTAATACCATGGTCCATGGTAAGCAATCCTCCTTTTTACCAGCTCTCCTTGTTTAGGTCAAGCTGTTTCGTGTGATCCAGTTCCACGCTTTCCTCTCCTCCTCCCACCCTTCCAGCATTCCCCTGCCATGAGAATGGGGCCACTGTGCTGCAGTATGCTCCTAAACAGCAGCTGCTCATCACTGGAGGCAGGAAGGGCTTTGTGTGCGTGTTTGACATCCGCCAGAGGCAGCTGCTCCACACTTTCCAGGCCCATGACTCGGCCATCAAAGCCCTGACGTTGGATGCCTACGAGGACTTCTTTATCACTGGCTCTGCAGAGGGCAACATGAAGGTGACTCCTGTTCACTTCTATGATCATATGGGTTTATGCTTTGTTATATTCTATATTTTTTTAAAAATCTAATATCCCCAAATGTCAACAAAATCATTCTGTCGGTCCTGACTGTCCGTCGGTCTTCCTCTCCTCAGGTGTGGAAACTGGCCGGCCACGGGCTGATGCACTCTTTTAGCGCTGAACACGCTAAGCAGTCCATCTTCCGCAACATCGGCGCCGGTGTCATGCAAGTGGAGACCCGGCCGGGCAACCGCATCTTCACATGCGGCGCAGACGGCACCTTGAAGATGAGGGTGCTCCCTGACCGCTACAGCATCCCCAGCAGTCTGGTGGACGTCCTGTAACACCCGCTTCCATATCCGAGTGTCCAAAGAGGAAAAAAGACAGTTCAAACATAAGCAGCTTACACTAACACTCACTAGCCATTAATGACGTATTTTATGGGGAAGAGTCGTTCGAAAGAGTCGCGCTTTTGGCCTCTTTCACAGCGGGCAAGGTTCAGGGGTTTATGATGTAAATCATATCCAGGATGAGAAACAGAGCTGCAAATATTTTTTCCCCCCTAAAGCTGAAAGCAGAAGTCAAAGGTATCCTACTTGATTTTAAAGCTAGATTAACTGTAATTTTCTTGAAGAATCTCTACTCTTGCAGTGTGTCCATAGGGAAGCTATGCATGTCCTGTTCTCGTTACGCGGTGCAATCACAGGTCTATTGATAGTGCTCTGTAAAAGTGCTCAAGCAAAAATTTAAAAAAATGTGTAACTGTCGTCATTTTGTGCCCACAGCTGAATTCTCTTAGCATCTACTGTAACCAGCACTGTGGTTTGTTTAGTCAGTGGTTTCCAGTGTGAATCAAGTTGTTTGAATCTGCAGTTTATTTCTGTTTTTCTTTTTTTTTTCCCCTCTTTTGACCCCTCCTCAATGGTTTACCCGCCCTCTCTTGCCCTGTTGCCTGGCTTCAGTCGGCCCCAATGGAAGGCTCGATCGTGCGTTGCTCCTATAGTGACACCCTCCACTCACCCACCCGCTCACGTCCCATTCCACCGGCTGCCTGTCACTCGCCCTGGCCTCTCCCGGCTCAGGTTATCCTCCGGCGCGCGTTCGCTCTGATGTGTCCGTCATCCGTACCCCCCCTGTTGCCTGTTGCCTGTTTGTGCGGCAGATTCCCGGCACAACATTCCTGTTTGGAAGACGTGTTTTATTCTGTGACTGTGATGTTGATGTTTTCATCTGTCTGGTCCGAACCTGAACTCGCCCACCCAAAGCAGAAACACAAAGGTTCACTTCTTGTTTTGCACAATATGATGTTAGGTTTGTTTCCTTTTTTTAAAAAAAAAAAAAATTAGTATTTAAATTATTTATGATTTTTTTTTTGTCTGTTAGGTTGACCATTCCTTTGTAAACCAGTTTAACTTATTATTGCCTTTTATTTTAGGAATGTAAGGGGTTTTACTGCGTCTGACATGGACATGTACCACACAGTCTACTGTATGTAAGTGCGTGTTACCTTGCTAGTCGTTTTTATCGTTTCATCCATAAGACATAGATATTTGCACTCAAATTATGGAGACACTAAAAGTTTATTTCAAATAAATAGGTTATTGAAGAGGAAACTGTTATATACAAATGAATGTCTGGCTTTATTTGGCCTAGTAGTAACACATTTGAAATAGTTTTAATATTTAAATTATAAATATATAGATATATAAATATATGAAATATCACAACAGCTTGTACAAACATAAAAGCATTTCTTTATTTTTTGGTTTGTATCATACCGGCTGGATTAGTTGTAACTTTTGTTGAGTGTATGTATTGTATTTATTAAAAAGATTTGTGTTTCTCTCCCTCTTTCGGCCCCTGACGTGTACTGTATATATCTTAAATGTGTTACTGATGGTCCTACTGGTGTCTGGTGTGTATGTACGTGTGCATGTAACTACACAGAGGAAGCCATTATCACGGGTAGACGCTTACTGCAGCACTTGAGCCCAGACGCGTGCGAGGGAACAGGTCATGGTCGTAACCTTTGTAAAGTGAATAAATTCTTTTTATTTCATCAGGAGGCTTTGCAGCTGTTTTATTTCAATAGTTTTCAAGTGGGGAGAAGCCAGTGGGAGCCATGCTGCACAGGTGAACTGTGTTTATTATGGAGGAGAAGGTAACTCATGCAAACGCACGGACAACAGAACAGCAGCCACAAACGTTACAAATATGGTACAAAATCATCCAACGTTTACAACACATTAATGACTTAATAAAATCTCATGGGGGACATAAATTAGAGGTGAAATAATACAGTTTCTCTGGTGATACTCTAAAGGCATTAAATATCCTGTAGATGAATATAGAAGGTCCCACTGCAGGGACTGAGCACAGCAATAACGGGAGAATTCTGGCTTGATCCTCTTATTCGTCGGTGGTGAAGTGCACCACGTAGAGCCTGACGTAGCTCTGGTCCCACACGTACAGGTGCCTGTCCTTGGGGCTGTAGGAGAGCATGGCGAGCACGCCGCCCGGAGACCTCAGGTCGAAGGTGACGTTGACCGGCTTTCTTTTCAACAGGTCGAAGGCAAAGGTCACCCTGGCGTCTTTGGTGTCGGTGACGTAGAGGACGCCGCAGGCGATGAAGGCGTTTCCGGCCTTGGTGCGGGGGTACGTGGTGTTTATGTAGGAGGTGATGGAGAAGAACTTCTCGTCCAGCTGGGCCACCACGATGCTCTCGTCGACGCTGGAGGCGAAGATCAGCCACAGCCCGTTCTCGTCTGCTGCCACCTTGAAGTAGGTCTTGGAGTTCTGGAACAGGTAGGCGAGGTTGTGGTGCAGCGCGTTTTCAATGGCCAGAGAGTGGAACCTCCTGGTCTGGAGGTTGAATCTGTGGATGAACAGGAAGTGTGTTTTTACCTGAACAGTGGCCTGGAACAAATGCAAGCAGTAAAAAGGTGAGCTGCACCTGCTGACCTGCTGATGATGGAAGTTCCTGCGATGTGATAATAGAGGGAACCGTTGTGAACCGCGTGGCCACAGCCCTGGTAGAACTTTCTGACGTCCACAGACTCGCTGCTGCCATTCTGGAAGGAAGCGACGCTTTGGTACTCCTTCATGACGCGGCCTGGTGGACAGCAACCAAGACATCAGTTCTGATAAATTCAAGGTATAACCAGTTTGTTTAGCCCCGGTCCCAGTGTAACCAGTCAATTTACCCTCTCTGGCCCAGTGTAACCAGTCCATTTATCCTCTATGTTCCAGTGTAACCAGTCCATTTACCCTCTTTCCTCCACTATACACTATAACAGTCCATTTACCCTCTCTGCCACAGTGTAACCAGTCCATTTACCCTCTCTGTCCCAGTGTAACCAGTCCATTTACCATCTCTGTCCCAGTGTAACCAGTCCATTTACCATCTCTGTCCCTGTGTAACCAGTCCATTAACCATCTCTGTCCCAGTGTAACCAGTCCATTTACCATCTCTGACCCAGTGTAACCAGTCCATTTACTCTCTCTTGAAGTTTCCATATCAAATTCGGAGATCAGCAGTGAAGAACATTACTAGCATTAGCTTTTTACCTAATCTGTGTGCTGTAGTGTATTAAATAAGTGATGTCAGTGGCTGACATCATAGTGCGTCTCTGATGACATCATAGTGCGTCTCTGATGACATCATAGTGCGTCTCTGATGTTAATCAACTCCCGAGTAAACAGGAGATGATGTTCAAAGGAGACGAATAGATCCCTCTGCCGTAACCGCGGCAACTGTCCCCTACCAGAGAAATGTTCCGCCACCCAGACGCGCTCATCGTTCAGCTGAGCTGTGTCCTTCATCCATGTACCGAATGTGCTCTCCATCTTGGTCACATTCCTGGGGTTGATTAAAGACTTAATCAGGCATTCTGGGGAGGAGAGAAAAACAACAACTCAAGTCCTCCAAGTCCCTACAGATGCAGAGATCGTTGCGGCGACAACCGTACCGTTCCTCTTCATGGGTTTCTCGTACAGCTTCACAGCCTCTTTTACAGATAAGGTTTCGTCGTTGGGGACAGCGTTTAAGAGACCTGTCGGACACGTTTCACATTTGACCCTTGAAGTCCTTTGAATGCTGATGAGCTCGTATGTTCGCTTGGATGATAAAAGGGCTCCTACCCAGTGTGTGAGCAACAAGGTTGGCTCTGTGGTGCCTTGTTCTGGATGGCCCCTGAGGCCCGGGAGGCCCCACAGGCCCAGGTGGTCCTGGTGGGCCTGGAGGGCCCGGGGGGCCTGTGTAAGGAGGAGAAGATATCGAAACCACTGACGACTGACGTGTCAGAAGAATACACACTCCTGAGGTTCAGCCTACCCTCGACTGTGACCTCACTGGAGGGCGGACTCCTCTCTCCTGGTGGACCAGGTTCTCCCGGCTCTCCCTTTTCACCGGGGTCTCCTTTGTCTCCTGGAGGACCTGTGGGACGTTTGGGGCAGAATAGTTCCGATGTTGTCGTCACGGTCTCAACGCAGCTTCTAGTCCGTTACAGTGATCGCTACTGACAGACCAGTGGAAGCTTTTGTAGATGTAGAGTCATCGTGAAAAGGTCATTGTGCAGCTTTGTGTGCTTGTGCACGCATGCATGCGCTTGTACACGCATGCGTGTGCATGTGCATGCATGCGTGCGTGTGTGTGTGTCTGTGTGTGTGTGCATCCTATTTTAGAATAATTGAAACCTCAGGTTGCACTCAACCCTTTGACTGTCACATTGTCCCAATAGCTCTGCACTAAAATGAGCAGCGCCGCCTCGGGTTTTGATGCAACAATGGAGGTGGGGGAAGGGTGGAAAACCGTCCCTTTACCTCGTTTTCCTCTTTTCCCGTCGGCCCCGGGCAGCCCGTCCCGTCCTGGGATGCCGTCGGTGCCATTAAAACCGGGCGCGCCATCCACGCCAGGCAAACCTGCACATGGGGCACCGCCACGGCTCAGTGAACAAGGCTGAGATCAGAGTTCGCACTTAGCTTCGCTACCAGAATGATCGCTCACCAGGTGGTCCCGGAGGTCCTGCAACAGAAGGATTGAAGACGTCAGTGCTGATGTACTTTTGCATCGGAGCGCTGAACTGAACGAGCGCAACGTACCAGCGATGCACACTCCCTTGGTGCTGTTGCAAATGTCCATCAACAGTTTAATCTAAAGACAACGGAGAAAAAGTTTGAATGCGATGGAGTCAAATTTAGCAACATTTCATCCGTGAAGATGAACTCTAATGGCAGGAGAACGTTTCCAAGTCATGCTTAATGACTGGATTTATCTTTCCTTAATTCCATACAATAGTAGTTAAAAACTCATCAGCTCATCTGTGATTCATGAAGTCAATTATCTTGTTTTACACGCCATCATCATCAAACCTCGGTCACAGTCAACAGTAACAGAAGCTGTAAGGTCATGATCCACTGATCTTCTCTCACCGGGACCATGGAGTAGGTCATCATGGTCATCATGTCCTCGTGCACACGTGTTTTGTGGTAGCTCTGGCCGTGTTTGTGCCTCAGCTTCCTCTCTGCCTCTTCTCCCACCTCCTGGCTGACGTCCTGCTCGTGGACCTCCTCACGATGAGGCTCCTGGAGCAGCTCCTTCTCCCGCTCTTCGCTTCTCTTATTCCTGGAGTACTGGTACTGGTACTGGGGCTGCGGGGCTTCTGCCCGTAACGCCGCCGCTCCTCTGGGCACCTCCTGGAGGAACTCCACCACCGAGCTCTGCTCCACCTCCGTCAGCCTGGACTCGGTGCGCTCCAGCCAGTCTCGCTGCTGGTTCTGCTGGACCAAGAGCACCAGAAGGCCCACGGAGTTCACCAGCGCCAAAATGCAAGTCCCGTACAGCACCGTCCGCTGAGGGAGGGTCATGCTGGGAGTCGGGATCCACATGGTCACCACTTCGCCTCCTCGCTTCTGAGGATCGCTCGTCAGCCTCGACATTCACGGAGCCCAGCGGAGGGTGTCAGCGAGGATGAAGATGTGATGGAGATGGCTTTGTTCCTAAGATGCTGTCAGGAAAAAAAAAATCTAAAGAATTATAACAAAAAAAAAAAGCAACAGGAAGGATGTTCTAAGGATGTTCTTCAGGTTTCAGAAAAGATGGAAGCAGTCCAGTTAGCAGGAGCTCTGCTCCACCCAGGTGGTCCTTCTGAAGGCAGACTGGTAAATACAGCATTTGTTGTGTGGTTCTTCAAGTAGAGATGGGTTTGTGTGTGTGTGTGTGTGTGTGTGTGTGTGTGTGTGTGTGTGTGTGTGTGTGTGTGTGTGTGTGTGTGTGTGTGTGTGCATGCGCGTGTGCAGTAATGTAGGAGTGGGCATTACACAATCTTCTGGGCTTGTCTGGGAATAAACCCCCGCCTGTTCAGTCACCTGATTTATATTCAACATAACCCATTCTACTGCACCGCCGTGGGCAGACTGACATCACACACACACACACACACACAAGTATGATGCGCACATGAAAAAGCAGACATAATGAACGCGTTACATTACAGCAGACTCACTGCCGCTGATGTTTACATCCCGCTTAATGAGCGAGGACGGCGGTGCATGCGCGACATTCATGCGACAGCGTCTGTAGGTTCACGCCCGCTCTCGAGCCGACCCTTTGTGCGCTCCTCCTGCCCTCGTCTGTGGCCGTTCCTGTCACATCTTCCATTCGCCGACTGCAGTCATGACCCATTTCTGCTGATTTCATTTGCTCCGATGTGAAACTTCCACAGGAAAAAAAAAAAACCAAAAACGACAGCTCGGCTGAGCCTGAAACAGGCCCAGACAGTCGAAGCCTCCCTCGCTCTCCCCAGACAGCCACCGTGGCAGAGCAGGACTCAAATATAGTCCGCTTTTCCCCCAAAAAGAACTCTCGGTAATTTCTTCATTAACCGTCTTTTCTGGGCCGCGTTGTTGGTGCAGACCTTGGCGCTCTCCCTGATGCGCGGCCCACCCGGGGCTTTAGGTCACCGCTTACCGGCCCCAATGACTCCAGCAGATGTGCAGCGCGCCGAGCCTTAAGAGCTCCAAGGTCTTCCCTTTGTTGGCTCTCTTTCATCGCATCACATGAACCGTGCGGTGTCGACATGGCCCAAAAACGCGTGCACCCCTGCTCCCTGATGGCCTTCCTTCCTTCTGTCCTGTTCCCGAGGTGCAGCTGCTGGGAGCGCGCTTTTATCTCTGCTTTTACTGCAGCATGAAGGCATCTGTGTCCACTTTAATGCTCCGGTCCAAGGACAGCCAAATGACGTCTACAAA
This sequence comes from Lagocephalus sceleratus, assembly GCA_911728415.1. Lineage (NCBI taxonomy): Eukaryota > Metazoa > Chordata > Actinopteri > Tetraodontiformes > Tetraodontidae > Lagocephalus > Lagocephalus sceleratus. The sequence goes on along the minus strand of CAJVRN010000017.1, from coordinate 8,046,725 downwards.
ATAAAAGACTCTGGAGGTTAAGTGAACTCAATCTGAAATGTTGTGTGTGTGTGTGTGTGTACACCCTATTGTGTATAGTAAAAAGTTTCTTTCCCTGCAAGTGCACAGAGGACAAAGACGTGGTCGAGTCGAAGGTTATGTTAGTCACCCCCCCCTCGGTCCAATGCAGGATGCTCGTCTCAGCCTAATCGCGCGGAACGACGTGGGTCCGAGGCGTCGCACGGGGCACCGCCGCCGCGGCCGGGGCCTCGCTGCTCAGTCAGATATGAGAAGCGCTCGCATTCTTGGACACCAGCGTGGGCGAGCAAGTAAAGTCAGAGCGTTCTTCGTCCGCGCAAGTGGAGATAAACACCCAACAGGAGCGGCTTTGTGACAAAGGTCCGCATAAATATTAACATTTGTGTAGACATTTTGCGACACGAGTGGCAATAAAGTAGAAAGAGTTCCCAGAGAAATGCTCTTTTTGGATGATTTTATTTTGTTTGTTTGTTTTTGATTTTTTTTTTAATTTCAGATTCTCTTCAGGTTTTTGGCTTTTGCCTTAGTTACGGGCCTCTTTTCATTAGTTTTGCTGGTATATTACATGTGTTGTGCACATTTTATAAACTGGGTTGGAGCACTGAGCAGCGGTGACCACAGAAGGTTGAGGGGGGGGTCAAGCTTAGATGACCTCCTGTCCTATGACGGAGTGGCGACCTGCCTCTCCCCCAGTGGCTGCTGGGGTCAGGAGGCTTCTGATTTTTATATAATAAGATGTCAAATTCATTTCACATCTTATTGACATGGAGGCAGCTCAGATCTTTCATCCAGTCAACATTAGTAACGGACAAGAGTGTTTGAGAACTCCAACTCGGTATACTGGGGAATTTTAAGGCCCCCGTTCGGTCACTTAGGTGGAGAACCTGCGGGTCGGGTGGGCTGTAAAAATGTAGATAAAACCAGATTATTTGATGTCCAATCAGACCGTTTTGATGTTCAAAGGGGTCCAAATCTGTGCTTTTCTTCACCAAACTGTCAAACACAGCCCATAATAAAGACTCCTCACTGGCATTTCCCAAGGGCATGTATCAGCCGAGGTCCTTTATACTCAAGGGCGCTGAGGAAACGCAGCCCCTCAAGGTTGCACGTGTATTGTTTAACATTTTGCCGCTCTGTTGTGGCTTTTGCGTCACCCTGAACTGGCCCGTAACAGCCCAGACGGCCTATAAAGAGAAGGCCCGGACGTGCCGAAGCAGCTTTCCCCCACCGTCTGTGAGCTCGTCCGCCTGCGTTCCCTTTCCCCGAGTCCCCCCCCCCCCCACCCCCACACTCCTTCTCATGGATCTGATTTGCGACTGGGCGATGGTTGCCGTCGGTCTGGACGCCCAAGTGGCGGAGCTGGTCTCCGCGTCCCCCAACGCCACCGCGGCGGGATCGCCCGCCACCTCCGCGGGAGCCGGGGCCCTGATCGCGCTCGGCCTCCTGCTCCTGCTGCTCCTTTGGAGCCACGCGGAGAAGACGAGCATCCCAGGTGGGCTCGTCGCACGCGCGAGTTCGACCCCCCCTTCTTCTGAGTCGCCTCACGCCGACGGCGTTTCCCCTCGCAGGTCCGCCCTTCTGCCTGGGCTTTGGCCCGCTCCTGACCTACGTGAGGTTCATCTGGACGGGCATCGGCACGGCCAGCAACTACTACAGCCGCAAGTACGGAGACATCGTGAGGGTCTGGGTCAACGGGGAGGAGACCCTCATCATCAGCAGGTGGGTTTGCGCCTGCCCACGGGCGGAGAGCGTCCGCCGTCGCGCGTTCTTGGCTGACGTCCCCCCCCCCCCGCGTGGATTCTGACCGTCAGGGCGTCGGCCGTGCATCACGTGCTGAAGAGCGGGCGGTACACGTCGCGCTTCGGGAGCAAGCCGGGGCTCAGCTGCATCGGCATGAACGAGCGAGGCATCATCTTCAACAACAACGTGGCCGAGTGGAGGAAGATCCGGAGCTACTTCACCAGAGGTACGTCCCTCCATCGGAACCCGGATGGTTTTTTTTGGTTTTCCTAACCCCCCCCCCTCTCTCGTCAGCCCTGACAGGACCGGCGGCGCAGCGCACCGTGGAGGTCTGCAGCTCCTCCACGCAGACGCACCTGGACAGCCTGGACAGCCTGGCCCAGGTGGACGTCCTGAGCCTGCTGCGCTGCACCGTGGTGGACATTTCCAACCGGCTCTTCCTGGACGTCCCCATCGATGGTGAGTGGGGGGGGCGCGCCTCCCCCCTCCCTCCCTCCCCATCCGTCGGTGACCTCGCGGGGAATGAGCCGGTGTCCGTTTTTCCTCTTCGTTTTGTCTCAACCTGGCGCGCAGAGAAAGAGCTGCTGCTGAAGATCCACAAGTATTTCGACACGTGGCAGACGGTCCTGATCAAGCCAGACATTTACTTCAAGTTCGGCTGGATTCATCGGAGGCACCAGACGGCAGCGTGAGCGCCCATCCCTGCGGCCCCTCGTGCTTTACTCCAGTTTCTGGGCTGCTTCTTTTTTTTTTTTTAAAACGAGTCTCCTGTGTTTGAACCCGTAGCCGAGAGCTGCACGATGCCATCGGAAGACTGGTGGACCAGAAGAGGAGAGACATGGAGCAGGCGGATAAACTGGAAAACATCAACTTCACTGCAGAGCTCCTGTTTGCACAGGTGAGCCAGTGGGACCCCACCCACCTCCCCCGATGTTCAAACAGCTGTGGTTTACTGTGTGTGTGTGTGTGTGTGTGTGTGTGTGCGTGCGTGTGTGTGTGCGCAGAACCACGGGGAACTCTCTGCTGAGAATGTGATGCAGTGCGTGCTGGAGATGGTGATCGCGGCGCCCGACACGCTCTCCATCAGCCTCTTCTTCATGCTGCTGCTGCTCAAGCAGAACCCTGACGTGGAGCTGCAGCTCCTGCAGGAGATAGACACCGTTGTGGGCAAGTCGTCGCACCGCGACACCCGAACACACTCATCAGCATGTCACCTCTGATGCGCGCTGACGTGACAGTCGTGATAGGAGCCTAAACTCCAGGTGTCGTGTCGGCCGTAGGGGACGAGCGGCTGCAGAACGGGGACCTCCAGAGGCTGCGCGTGCTGGAGAGCTTCATCAACGAATGCTTGCGGTTCCACCCTGTGGTGGACTTCACCATGCGACGGTCGCTGTCCGACGACGTCATTGAGGGTTACAGGGTGCCAAAGGGCACGAACATCATTCTGAACACCGGCTACATGCACCGGACGGAGTTCTTCCTCAGACCCACCGAGTTCAGTCTGCAGAACTTTGAAAAGAACGTAAGTGGGAGCAGGTCTGGGTGCGAGCGCTGCGTCGCTTGGTTCCCTCTGAATACGTTTTAACGGTCTCCCTCTTCTGTCACCCTTCAGGCCCCTCGCCGCTATTTCCAGCCCTTCGGTTCAGGGCCTCGGGCCTGCGTCGGCAAGCACATCGCCATGGCGATGATGAAGTCCATCCTGGTCACTTTGCTCTCCCAGTACTCTGTTTGCCCTCATAAGGGCTTGACTCTGGACTGCCTCCTCCAGACCAACAACCTGTCTCAGCAGCCCGTGGAACATCAGGACGAGGCCCAGCAGCTCAGCATGAGGTTCCTACCGAGGCAGAGAGGTAGCTGGCAGACGGTCTGAGGCCCAGACCTTTGCTCTTTTCTTTAGTTGTGCAGTATAAATATAACAGTATTAGTTTATATGAACATATGCCCTTTGCCGTGCCATTTACTTTATGAATGTACAAAGATAACTTTTATACATTGCGTTATTAAACTGTGATTCTGTCTCAAGTCTTATGTGAACAGAAGTAAATGTAATTTATTCTGCGCGTTTTGTGCATTTGAGTCCGTTTTGTGACTTCTGAATAGACGGGTAAAAAGGTTAACGATGAAGGTTTGTAAGTAAAGGTGCTGTGACTCTAATTTAATTGTACAGCAAATTCGTTAGTAAATGTTAAGACTACTAACTGTGAGATTACGAACAATAACTACATCGATTTTTTTATTGCAATAATTTTATTGTAGTTTGATTATTTCATTGTCTGTATTATCCATAGCCGCCACAAGAGGGCCTCGTTCCACGCAACAATGACAGTTTCTAAACAGCCTGACGTACTTTCTTTGTAGTCTTTCTTAAATATGTATTTTTTACAGAAATAAAGCAGTGGAATTATAACTAGAAGTGCATTAAGGGGATATGATATAGCAGAATCTGTACATCATCCATCATATTTTGTTAAAAATGAGAGGATTTGGGTTTAATACCATAATTTATAAAGAATTGCCTGAAATTGATGCCAGTCTGTGAGCACAAACTGAACGATATATTGTTTTTGAATAACACAATTTTATGTTATATTATAGGGTGTAATAAATCAGATTATATAAATTGCATTATTCTAGAATTTTAGAATAGCACTTAATAAACAAATAACACTTAGTCAATTCTGCTATAAATCTCTTTTCACAGATTGCAGGGCTGAATCTGAAAGGGAGGTTTCTAATAAGTGTCATCTTCATCAACACTTTGCTGCACTGTTTAGCTTCAGGGTGAAGAACTGACCTTATTATAACCTCCTCGCAGAAGGTTCTGTCATTTGAAGTCATCGTCAGTCTCCATCGATCTTTGAGATTTAAAGAAATAGATCACAAAAAAGTCTATAGAGTCTATTAAATCCCAGACCAACATCAATTACAAAAAACAACTGAATATGAAGGGAGTTGTTTTAAAATAATTGAAACAAATGCCTATAAAATACAGGAAAAATTAATATTTTGTAACCAGAAAAATGCATTGTGCTGCCCTCCTGTGGCTTTGTAAGTAACTGCAGTTAATTCTCACCTCTGTATGTCTTTAATTACATGAAACTACTACACTTTGCTACATTTACATTTGCAGAAACAGTCCCTGCCACTTGCCACATTTCCACACAACAGTGATATGTGACTGCAGTCACTCCAGTTCTGGTGGACACTTCTGGCATAACGTAAATATGTTAACATTTTTAAGTCCTGACCCTCCTACCAATTGAGTTTGTGAGTATATTGTCAAAAGTACAAGACTAAATACAAAACTTTAATCATTCTTCAAACCCCCCCCCACACACACACACACAAACACACACGCACACACACACACACACACAGATACAGACACCACTCATCCATCTTCGTTAAATTATAAACATCCCCTGAGTCATGTCACTGGTGCGGCAAAGATAAATATGAGAATTCATGAAAAGTGAATGGGGTAATGTTTTCAGTTTGGTTTAAAAGCATTTACAAACTCAGTCAACTTGATACGCAGCCGTAAGGATAGATCTTCCAACAAGCCCTGATTCAGCATAGCTGCAGACACATGAGGGTGTTGCCATGAAAGTATATGATCTCGTAATCCTCAGTTTTCAAGGATATAATTATATACTGCGCTAATGTGATTCATCTGTCTCTGTAGCTGCGGGACATCAGGACTCTGCTAAATAGATCTGTGGTCATTCAAGTCAAGGAATGTGTGTGTGAGTGTGTATCTGTGTGTTTCGTGTGTGTGTGAGTGTGTATCTGTGTGTGTCGTGTGTGTGTGTGCATGTCTTGTGTGTGTCTGTGTGTGTGAGTGGAAAAAGGGAGGAGATTTCTCTGACTGGCACCTTATTTTATCTGCAGTTTTAAGATACTGCACGTCTAAGCATGCAAATCTGCAACAGAGCTGCGGCTCAGCTGGAAGAAGAAGAAGAACCGGGCGTCACTGTGGCAGTTTGTGAGTTTGAGTCTGATGGACTTTCTTTGACTAATCTGTTCATGGAAGGTTCGAGGTTCTTCATGATGATTATTGTTGCTCACAAGACGTATATTTTCCATCTCGCATGTCTGTCATGTGCTGCATGACAGATTAATAATGACAAGATGCCAGACAGCTTTAAAAATAACTCTTACCGGATTAAAAAAAAAAAGTTTTTTTTTTTTTTCCCAAGCTGGCACACAAACACACGCCCTTCTGCTCCTATCTTGTGAGGACTTGGAGGACTTTCCTAGACGTAGCGCATTCCCCCGGCCCCTCACCCCAACCCTAAGACCCCCTCTAACCCCCTCAACCTAAGCCCAACCTCAACCTCAAAACCTTTGAAGCTGTTTGAAGGGCCCGCCAAGGCGTCCGTGCGTCTCACAAGTGTCCTCACTCCGCCAGTAGGGTACACATCGTGATACTCCATAAGTACCAAGTACAAGAGCACACGCTTAAATGCCACGGGCCATATTCTGTCTACATTTCTCCCTGCTGGATTAATGCATCATTAAAGGACAACCGCGGTTGCCATGGAAACGTCTACTAAAAATGTGCTCGTCCTCCCGACGTTGCCAGTACAGCGTGAATGCGGTGACTCGTGCCTCCTACGATCGTCAACCACGTTTTTTCTTTTTTGTTTTTTTTTTTTCCAGAGCCGATGCGTGAGGCGCGTTTCGCCGCCGCGCTGACGCTGAGAGGGCTCACGCGAACTCTTAGATTTAGGGTTTTTTGGAAGGTGGCGGTGGTGGTGGTGTTGGTGGTGGTGGTGGTTGTGGTTGGGGGGATGGGGGGGGGGGGGCGGTAATAATAAAAGAGAAAGAGAGAAGATCCTGACTCACATTGAAGGCATCTTTGGTCAAGTGTGTCTGAGGAGGTCCAGACTGGAGCACGTCTGCAGGCGCCGGACCGCAGAGGAGCTCCTCCCGCCGGCGGAGAGACGCTTGAAAAGTCAGCTCGTTTATTCCTGACTGAACACCAGGACGCCAAAAGTTGTGCGCGTGAGCCGCGAAGGGGGGTTGGGGGGGGACGGCGGAAGCGCGCCAAGGCCGCGGGATTTTTACCCCTCGTTGAGCACCCTCCGGAAAAGTCGAGAGCAGACCTGCACTTTATGAGCACAAAACGCTCTCTCCCTCTCCGACTGTAGATCCCATTAGAGGGGCCGGCTCAGTCGTCACGCAGCCCGGTTGACAGTCACTTGTCTTGAACGGAGGTCACACTTGGGGGAGATGCGAGCGATTATTAAGGCGGAAACTGCATTAGCGAGGCAGCTTCGGAGCTCTTCCTCCGAGGCCCGAGGGGCTGTCAGCTTCATAAAATACACCTTCAAAGCTTCACAACAGCCTTTAATTATGATCATTTATTCAACAGTCTCATGAAGGCAGCGTGTTGTGATTGCTGGGGTGTATTTTTATCACTGAATTGTTGCATAAGACAGCACACGCACATGCACACACATACATACACACACATACACGTGCGCACACACACATACACGCGCGCACACACGCACGCACATGCAAATGGACACAGAGATGAAGAGAAGTCAGCCTGGGGGAGTGGGCAGGCTGAAGCCATCTGGTGCCCGGTGTCCACGCTGAGCAACAGTCAGCTCCACACCTGGGAGGCAGCATCGCCCGCAACTGTTGTCGGACCACCAACTGCACTCCCACCTGCCCCCGCGCTTCTGACTCCAGGCTCTCTGTCGCCAGACACAGAGTCGAGCTCCCGCGAGTCGGCGCGGCCGGCGTTCCGGAGCTCTCCTGACATTCGGCTTTGAATAACGCCCGTTTCACTTTCACTTTTCGTTGGGGCCCGAGCAGGCTTTCTGAGGCCCGCGGCAACAACGTGATGGACCACGGTCAGATCCCGACCGTGGAGGTAAAGCTCCAGATATAGGCGATTATAATATAAATGGAACAAATAACAGCAAAAAAGCAGACTGCGCCTGAAGGACAGAGCAAACCTCTGAGGGTCTCTCACGACAGAGTTAAAGCTGAAATGGATTTAAAGATTAGAAAACAATCATTAACCTGGACTGACTGATATCCTAACAGCAGATAACAAGGAGTCATGGGATTTTTCCTTCTGAAACACAGGCTTCAGAGAGAGAGAGAGAGAGAGTACGAGAGCACTTCCAGCATACAGAAAGAGTTTAAGAGGAGAGAGCGTGAAGAGGCTGAGTGTGACAGCATCGAATGAGAGGAGAGGGAGGAGAGGGAGGAGGGACCGAGCGGCGGGGACAAGAGAGGGAGGAACCCAGGGCGAGCGAGGGGAGGGAAGCGGAGAAAGTAGATTAGAAGGAGAGGGAAAGTGAGGGAGTCGGGAGAAGAGAGCCCAGTAGCATTCCTCTCACAGCTGCAGCCATCCAGACTCAGGAGGAGAGGTTCCGTCCTCAAAGGGTGGGGGGGGGGGAAAGAAAAGAAAGTCAAGAACCGCTGCTTTTGAAAGGCTTTCAGAGGCTGAAGAGGTCCAGGAGATCGTCGGGAGAGGACAGGGACTAACAAGAAACCAAAGATGGATTCAGACTCCGGAGAGCAGAGCGACGGAGACCTCTCTCCAGGTAAGACCTGGGCTCACCACCGTCGTCATGACTCACTCCCGTCCTGAACTCGCTCGCAGCTTCCTCACTGAGGGACATCCGACCCGGAGCGCCCCCCCCTCCCCCCCCCCCCAACGCTCATCAGCAGTTTGCTCGCACGTGTGAGCAAAACCCCAACCGCCCACCCTCACGCCCTCGGTCCCCGGGGTCCCTGCCTCTGTCCCTTGCCGCCCCCCCCCCGGTCCACTGGACCCGGAGAAGGGAGCGCCACCAGGAGCAGGCGGGCTCTGACACGTGTGTTCATCAGCGCGTCCAGCTGGAGCGTTGCCCCGGCACTCGTGCGCTCACACTCCGCTTGCTGGAGACGCCGCGCGCCGTAAATCAAGTCCGGAGAGCTTTTAACGAGTCGGGTGGGGGATTTATTACGCCGTTTGACTCGAGCGCTAAAGATGCAGATGGGGCGTCGCGTCTCCGCGCTTGGACGTCCGCCAGCGTCCGGCACGCGCGAGGGCCGGCTAATCAAACGCAGGAGGTGAAACGAGATCCCCGAGTCTGGACGGGAGCTGTTGATACCAGCGACGCTGCTGATGATGCCGCGGCTGTTCCTCTCGAACCATCTGGCCGTCCGTCTGGCCCGCCGTTTGGTCCTTCTGTCCGTCTCTGGGGTCAGCCTGTAAAGTGGGAAAGGGGGGCGGGGAGGGAGGGAGGGAGGGAGGGGTGGGGCGGGAGGGGGGGGCAGCCGATTAAACTGGCTCCCAGCGCGCTTCCGTGGTCTGCAGTTCTGTTTATTTGGCCCCAAAACAATGCAGCTCACGTGAGCGATGACATTTCACCCCCCCCCCCCAGAGGAAATAGCCGGCCCTGCTTTTGTTGCGATCTGTTGTCGAGAAACGGGTCCGGCTGGCTTTGGCTAAGGTCAACGCGCAACCCCGGAACCCGAGCGAAGCTATTTTGGAAACAGGTTGGGTATTTTCAAAACACACACGCTTGACTGTTTTGGGTGAGGCGTGAGTGACTGATATAAAAATCCTCAACCGCGGCGAAAGCACGCAGGTCCCTCGATTCGCCTCCTTTCGTGTTTTTTTTTTTTTTTTTTTTTTTCCCCGCCTGATTACGGTTAGATTTGGAACAAACACAAATGGTGGACTCAGAACCTTAGAGGAAGGTTTCGCTCAGGTGGGGGGGTCAAAGTTTCCAAAAGTTATTCAAGTGTGATCCTGTCGGAGGTGTGAACGCTTTTAGGCTGCAGTGGGAATTATTCAGTGTGACAGTGCATATCCTGTACTTGTTAGAAAATTCTCCCCGAAGCACTGACACATGCACACGCACACACACACACACACACGCGCGGTCAAGTGTCATGTCAATCATGAACAACTTTTAATGTCGTCATGTGACAGTCAGGATTTGGACTATGGAGTCGGACAATTAAATAACCTTAAGCAGAGATAATGTCTTTATGGCTTCCTCCGTCCTCTGAACTTTTGTGGCGCTCTGCTGTGACCTCTGACCTCTGGAGTCACGCGCGAGCCGAACCCACCCGCTTGGTCCCTCGGGGGGTGAGCGCGCCGGCGGTCATCGCCGTAATGCGCGAGCGGACTCGTTCGGGCCGTCCCGCCTTTCCGCCCTGCGGCGGAGCGAACGTAACCACGCGTCATCGTGAGTCAGAGCGCCGCTGAGCGCGCGCACCTGCTCCGCTGCAGCGCCGCTGGTCCATATCGGAATTAAAAAAAAAAAAAAAAAAAATCAGACTTCCAGATGTATTCCACGTGCGATTACTTCCTGACATCGTGACTGAGCTATTCCCAGCCGCTTGTGATCGCCTCATCCAACAGCAGGCGTGTTGGAAATAGAAGCCGCCCGACTGTTGTGATAACAGCTGCGAGAGGTCAAAGGTCATGAGGGTTGCTCTGTTTCCATTGCAATCCGAAAAAATTCTGATGTTTGCAAAATGATAACCCCAAATGAATCACCGAGACAGACCTCACATGTGTGTTTACATTCGGATCAACTCTGGTTAATTGCTGATACTCTGCACGTCTGCAAGCACGCGAAAGGTCAAAAAAAGCTGCAAATCAATTCTGTGTTAGGACTCGCACAAACACTGGCACACACACACACACACACACACACACACACACAACTGGCACACTGAACTGGCACACACAAACACACACACTCACTCTAAAATGCCCACACATTTCGCGCTCATTCCTCTGGTGGAATCGCAGAGTTTTTTATTTTATTTATTTATTTTTTTTTAATTCCCCTCTTTAATCTGGCTCACAGATGGAGAACGCTCACTGCAACCCAGCCCGCTGCACATACACGGTGAAGACGCCACGAGCAGCTTCTGGAAAATTGTAACGTGAACTTAGGGAGAGAGAGAGGGAGAGAGAGGGAGAGAGAGAGAGAGAGAGAGAGAGAGAGAGAGAGAGAGAGAGAGAGAGAGAGAGGAGGGGGAATCGCTGCGAACGGAAAAGATGACTCAGGAGAAAAATCTTTCCTCTACCAGCAGCAAAAGGCAAACGCAAAAGCTCCCCGGGTCCCCGGTCGGAGCGCCCGAGGGCACGTGAGTGTCTGTGGGGGCGCTCGTAAAGCCAGAGGTCTCCCCGCGGCTGAGCCGAGACTGAAGCGCGGGATTAGACCTCAGACGCATTCTTACGAGGCCTCACAGAGCCGCATTCAGGAGGAGAAGGCTGTGGTCTCGCTCAGATGCCCGTCGAGGCAAAGTAAACAGTCGCTGGCGGCGCCTGGCGCGAGAGGCGAGCTGTCGGAGGGACGACGCCACGTTCAGGGAAGGCTGGGCCGAAGTCAAGTGGCGCATTGAGCCTGGACAGGTACCCGAGGCCCAGGCACCTGCGTTTAAATCTCAGCTGTTTTCCACCATGACACTTTCCCTCATTCAGAGCGTCACCCACTTGCACGTTACCGCAAGGAAGAAAAAAAAAAGCGATAGAAAAATTAGACGTTTACACAAAAACAGTTTTTCATACTTCACATTCTGCAAATCTGGCACCACTGAAATAACTGCGCCAATTATAGCAAAAACAGACTGCAGTCCGCTCAGCGACTTGGGATGTTTTCTGCAGGAGCCTCCAATTAAAGTACTTTCAACAATTAGGGATGTTGAAGGCGAAGAAGGGGCACAAGCAGCAAATTTGGAAATTTAATTTGTGGGCATATTCACGGGCAATTAAATCAGCTAAGTGAGGCTATTCTCACACACACACACATAGACACAGTTTAACACACTGTTAGTCTGAGAGGGATTAAGATTAAGGTTGATGCTCGAGACCAAAAGGAATGAAGTAGTTAAAAATGTGTGTGTGTGTTGTGTGTGTGTGTGTGTGTGTGTGTGTGTGTGTGTGTGTGTGTGTGTGTGTGTGTGTGTGTGTGTGTGAGAAAGAGAGAGAGAGTGAGTGTGAACCACAGTTATTTCCTGGTCATTAGTGGTCGGCTGGCATCCAGCAGCGCTGCAGCAGTAATATAGTGTGTCATACACAGGGAGGGCCTTCAGACCATCAAATCAATCTATTTTTACTACGCCAATTAAATAAAGAGAAACCCTTTAATTGAAGATGACGTGGCATGCCACCCCCCCCTGTCCCATACACACACACACACACACACACACACACCCCTCACACACCCCCTCACGCCACACCTCTACTGTCTTCACTTCCCCTGTAATGTCAAACCAGTGGGGTTTCAGTCCGCGATGGCTCGTAGGACTCGAACACGCTGCTGTTTGACAGTGAAACGCCAACATTTGCTACCAGCCAGTTGGACGTCGGCTCTGCCTCGCCCATGCTGCAGTTGTTAAACGCCAACATGCCAAAGTCCTGAAGTCACGTCCACAGAAACTGCTGCTCCACCTTCAGTTAATCAGTACAGGCTTTAAAATTTTATTTTCTTAACAACGGTTACACAAATTCACATTTTATGTTTCCTGTCAATGTTATTTATCCTCACAGATATAAAAATAACCTTGCTATCAAGAATTTGACTTTGGTTTGAGCTTGTGGTTCTGCAGCAAGCGTATTTTTCTTTTTAATAACTTGGCTATCTTATTTAACAAGTGAGCGCTGCATGCAAAGCCTCATGGGAACTGTAGTCACAGACTTCCTGACTTTATCGTTCATGCCTTTCTGATGTTCATTTTGCCATCTATACAGTACATTGAGAACTTTGCGCTGTTTAAAGGACAGCAACCCTCCATAACAGCTGTCAGGGTTACAGGGGCTGACAGGGGGTGGGGCTTCAGCCCCATTTAAAGGGGGGAGTTGATTTAAAGCTTCCTGGTTCCTCACTCTCACTTTAACGCAGTTAATGTAGGTGAACGGGTAAACAAACCAGGAGGCCAGTGTTATGGGGAAAGCTGGAAGGGTCTTGATTATAGCGTGTGTGTGTGTTTGTGTGTGTGTGTGTGTGTGTGTGTGTGTGTGTGGGTACGGTCTCTCTCTCTCTCACACACACACACACACACACACACACACATACACACACACACACACACACACACACACACACACATGCGTTTCTCTTTGTAAACAATGCCACGGCATGCTGGGACTTGGAAGAGGTCTATGAGAAGAGCGAGCCACCCAGGGCCGGAAAACACTTCCTCCCTTGCCAGTGAGCGTTGTGGATGCAGTGAGAAACGGGCAGAGAGGAAGAGACAAACAAAAGGACACGAGGGCTGCGTCATGAATGTGACACAGAGACGCTCACTGCAGCCACTTCTCCATCCAGCTGGGGATGATGGTGTAGAAGGAAGGGGCGTTTGGGGGCTTTTGTGGCCCTTCTGACAGATGCATTACAGTTCAAATATGTAAATAATTTCATCACCTTCGTTTTTCTTTCACCACTCCGCCGTCTCCCTTGGTCTTTTCTCACTCCTCCATAATCCCTTTAACCGAAGTGACACTCAAATTGCGGCTGCAACTTTATACATTTTATTCATTTAATCATCTTTTCTTGAGCAAATCTGCATTCTTCCTTCCTTGTCCTGCTGACTTCAGCAGAGTTCTGAATCACGACAGATGAAAATGCACTCACCGCTGCCCGCCCACTCCTTCTTTCTCTCAGTTTGGTAAAAAGTTTAACTTCTTTTGTTCCTTTGAAATTTGTTGAGGGAGCTCATTCTGTCTTCGTCTGGCTCCCTGACCTGGTTCTAGTCCAAATAAAGTAGGGAAAAATTGTATTTTATCCTCCTGTGGTTTTTATTAGGCCTCAGTCCCACAGTCATTATGGTCCACCCCCGCATTTGCTGCCTGATACCTAAAAATGGACCCTCTTCACAGTCACATGTACTTGTTTTAGGGTCAGTGTTAAAAAGGGCTTTAATGCACAGTTGTTTCCTGTTTTTCTGCTTTCCCTTCATCATATGTTGCATTTTGTGTCTGCGTCTCTGCTCCTGCGTGCCGTCGTGAGAGCGTGTGTGGGACGAACTCGCTGTCATAACATCAATATGTGTAGGCAGCCTCCAGCCAGCCACAGCCTCTTCAAATATAGATGGAGTAGAGTTTCACACAAACACGCACACACACACACACGCTGCAGCGTTATTTTATTGGTCTCACCTGTCGTGTAAATAACAGGCGGACCAGCATTTATGCAAACACAGGCCTGCGTGTTCGCTCATGATTTCGTGTCTTTTAAGATGGTTGTAGTTTGATTTCTTCCAATTTCTCTCATTTATAAATGCTGTCTGAAGTGTTGGTGTAGTTTATTTCAAGCTAAAGTGAAAACAATGTAGTACGATCTCCAACGGGAGGCTGACTCTGACAGATGACTGGCCGCCCTTGAGTCCGGGCCGATGTTTCAGGCCTGTAAGAAGCTATGCTGGCGTTGTGCAAATTCCCTCAAGGTGCTCTTGAGAGACTGTACGGAATATGGGAAACACACCCAGTCACGGCATTAAATATTAATTTAGTTCTCCAGTTGAAAAAAAAAATGCTTTGGAATATTGAAGAAATAGTCAAAATTCAAGTGTATTCCCACATGCTCGCTAAACTCAGCATCCCCCCAAGTTATTTGAATATTGCATATGATCTTGTGTTTTTGTGAGTATACCCCCCCCCCTCACCAAAAAAACAGCCCCTCCTGAGAACCAGACCCGGTCTAGGAACTTTCCACTGGAATACCTCGGTGGACGTCTGCGACTCGGTCCTTTATTCTTCTCGAGAGTTCGTTTTTCCTTCAGTCACTTATCCGCCCGACCAGATTTACCAGCAAACGCTTGTGGCAGAGCAGTTTTCCAGAGCAGCTCCCAGAGGACAGGAGCGGAGAGGGGAGACAGCCTGCGGCCTGTTCCCATGCCCGCTTACCCACGCCAGCGGTGGTCCGCTTCCTCGCAAGCTAAACAGTTGTGGACATCGACGATCCCCAGCTGGTTGAGACATTAAATTTACAACAGCGCCGAAGTCAAAGGGCAGCGATCTCACAGGCCCCTCCGGTCGATGCTGCGTGTTAACAGGATGCCCCCCCCCACCCCCCGCCCTTGTCTGTCTCTGACGCGAGTAACGAGGAGCGACTGTGATTAAACACGAGGCCAGCGCGGCAGGTTGAGGTCAGGCCGCCGACCTTTCCGCCTTTGCTCTCCTCTCCCTAAGTCAAGCCAGCGATATATTAATCAAGCCGAGATTGTCGCTGGGCCCATCTCTCAGCCCCGCTGGGACGCGGTCGTTAAAGCAAAGAAACAGTCATCGATGGAGCATTAAAGAGGACGCGGCGAGAGCGAGAAGCAGTCCATCTTTGTTTCCCTCCAGAGGCCCATAAGTGCTTTCCCTTGGACTGCGAACCGCAGCGGGGACAGCGTAAACACATGTCAGCATACCTATCAGACCACTTCATTAAAAGCAACCATTGGCAGATATCGGGAACCACTCTCGACAGGTTTGTTTATGCGACTCTCTTCCATGACGCAGATTCCAGTTTTCAAAAGAAAATGATGCCATTCTGACACACAGTCTTCCCAAACAGGTCACGTCCAGATTCTGGTCTCCAGCCGAGCTTTGCGCCACATGTTCAAAGTGCTTAAGCAGGCAGTAAAACGGCCAGAAAGCTCAAGTAGCTCCATCCTCTCCACCCCAAAAGCAGCTGTGATCACCAATTACATGCAGATTAGGATAACCTGCTGAAGATCCGATTTAAGCGTCAAAATAAATGTAAAACATCACGGCCAGCCCCTCCGAGTCATCTGAGGTCTACAGCGTTGCGTGCAACAGAGAACACAAGAGTGATAGAGATAGACTGAATGCTGGGGCTTACTCCTCAAGTGAACTAATTAAATGGTGCCTTCAGTGAGTGTCCGTTCAAGGGGCTTCACGTCTCATAATTCACGCATTTATCCAATTTTTATTGATTACTTCAATAATCACTCAGTTTCACTCGCTGGTCCCAGCTTCCATGAAAATGACTTTTTCCAGTAAAGCTCTCTTGACTTTCAACTCTTGTCCGGTAACGGGAGGTCGACATGCACAGATTCTTGTGTTCAGGAGTCTTTAAAGGCAGCAGGGTCTCCGCAACATGAAAGAACATCTTAACTTAAACTGTGGAAATTAGGTTATGGAAAATTGATAACGTTGTCATATCTTATTCTTATATCTAATATTCTTCAAAGAAAGGAAGGATTTTTTTTTTCTTTTAATTCAGTACAATTGGAGAAACCTTATTCCTCCCCTCTGGGCAACTATTAGAAACAGAAACAACCGTGACTAAAAGATGAGGACGCGGTGGATGGAAAAAGCCCTCGGCCAGCAGCAGCGACCGGTTTTGACTGGTTTCTGCCCTTTCTCCTGTTGGTTCTGAACGGTTCTTCAGGAGCAAGACTTGGCGCATTTTCTATATGTCGTCTGTAGAAAATGACTCGAGGAGCCCCGTGGGAGGCGGACCTCTAGCCCTCCGATGGAAGCAACAGGTGCCCGGGTGAGGCCCGGCCGATGGAGGGAAGGCCAGATGATGGCAACATCCTAGGCCCTAGGGACTAGGAGATCATGTCTGTGCTGGTGGGGGCTGCTGTGAGACCACCACCATCACCAGAGTGGAAAGGCCAGAGAGTGTTGCCCATCGAACAACTGTGATCCGGTGTGCTTACAAAGAAATGAAAGGGTTGTGTCACACTGATGGAAACTCACAGAAGTGAATATACACGATGTTAACAGGCGGCTATTTATTAACTCTAAGGGTCTAAAGGCGCCTCTAAAGTGGAAAGAGTCACATTTCTACTAACACCTAACACCCCCCCCCCTCCTCGTTCTCTCTTTCTTTCTTTCCCACCCACACGTTTATCTTGCAGCACACCCGGGTGCATTAATACAGACACACACGGAACCGGGGGGGGCAGACGTGCTTGAGTCATCCTCTGATTGGCGCAGTGGCCATAACGAAAACATTGCCCCCCTCTCCCCCGAGGCCACTGCTGATACATTTGTTTATGAAGGCGCGCACCGTGCTGACACCTCGGGCCCGTGTGTTTGCGCGGCGTCCCTCTGGAAGGCGACGGGGCCCCCAGCGCCATTTGCGGGCAGACTGGCGCGACCCAGCGTCCCACCTCTGCTCCCCCAACCCCGGCTTCTCACTTATCACCCCCCCAGACCATTAAAAAAAAAAAAAAAAACCCTCGGCTGCTGCTGACTGGCTGAAAATATAGGCCGATTCCTCTATAAAATGCACTGCTGCAGTGCCACAAGTGGAAAATAGGTTGCACATGGAAAGTAAACATAAAGCAGGGAATGTTGGCCATGGCAGCACGTAGGACAAACTTTGAGGAACAAAACGGTTTCTCTGCTCTTTCTCTCCTGGAAGTTTGCGCCTTTCAATTTGCTTCTGCTTTGAGCAGAAACGGGTATTTAAAAACAGGGATCCTCCTTTCCATTTCCTCTAACTGACGCACCTGAATGAGCGTTTGAGATCATCGCTGCCTCTCCAAAACAAAGAAAGCAGATGGTTTGATCTTGTTTTGTCCCCCCACACCGGTGTGTGTTGTCATTAGCAACGTGCAAACACAAGAGCTCTGACCAGGTATTGGATTACCTCTGTGGGCGTGCGTTTGTGTTGCAACACACACACACACACACACACACACACACCTTGGTCGTGCAGCTGCCTCTATTGAACGTGTGTGTTCTTAAGCGTTCTGGCTGATAAGCCCGCAACTGCCCGCAGCGTTGAGTCCCTAAAGGCCATTCGGCCCCCCGTCGGCTGGCCGCCGACGGCTCGGCCCCCTAGGTTACCCTGGAACGAGACCAGCACGAGCCTCGGGCCTCGGTCTCTGGGCCCGGCTCCTCAGGAAAGAACGCTGCAGAAAGCATCCAGATTAGCCAGACGTGGCGCCTAAAGCCGACAACCGAGAGGGAGTCCGGGGGCAAAAAGCCTCGCAGAAGTGGAAACGGTTCCGTGTAACTGAAATACCTGGAACAGCTTTATTTAAAAAAAAAAACCCAAAAAACTGGATCTGCCTTAACGTTTGATGAGTTCCAGGGAGACCTGCAAGAGCAGATGAGCGTCGGTGTTAGCATTCCCACAGACAGTTAAATAATCGCACGCGTCGACGCCATGGGATCTCACCTTGGACCTCGCTTCAATTGTGTTCCGACCCCCGCGGCTGCTCCCGCGTTGGAGAGGCCAGTTTCCCAATCAAACCCGCCTCTGAACGGGGGTCGCTCTCCGCCGGCGCGTCGCCACCTCCGCGGGGGCCGCCCCTGGCCGGCTTCCATTTTTCCAGCCCGGACGCACGTTCAGATGCAGCGCGGCAGAAACTGTTGACTCGGCCCTCCGAAAACATCGGGCAGGACACGGACGGCCTGTCTGGTTAGACGGCGGCCCGAGAGCGGCGCGTCCTGACGTTGAAAGTAAACTCCGCCAACTCCCCAGAGCGCCGTTACGTAACGGCCTACGGCGGGGAAATGTGCCCCCCGCTCTGGGATTGTGCCCCCCCCCTGCCTCCCCACTGAATGGCCACTTTATTTGCTGAAAACTGCAGAGATGGAGAGAAGGAGAGATGGAGAGACCCTAGCAGACACGCAAGAGAGTGTGTGTGTGTGTGTGTGTGTGTGTGTGTGTGTGTGTGTGTGTGTGTGAAACGGAGACGGATAAGAGAATGGACAGTTTTGACAGCCTGGGCTCTCGTCTAACTCGTCCTGACACTCCGGTCCGTGCGTGTCGCGCATCCCACCCTTGCGGAGGCGGGGGGGCGGTGGGGTGGTGACAGGCCGTGCGCGAGGGTACGCTCAGACTCCTCCGTCGCACTTTTCCACGCGGCCCGTCCTCGCCGACCGCGCGTGCTGAAAAATCCGCAGCCAGACGTCGAATCAGCCACCTTCTTCCTCTTCGCTCTGACTCACGCCGCAGCCTCGCGCCCTCTCCTGCCTCTCCTGCCCCCCCCCACACACACACACACTCGTTTTCGGATGACATTCTTCGCCACTCCGGGTTGCGCAAACAGACTTGAGACAGGGGTCAAGGCAAATGAGATGATGGCCACCTGCTGGGCGGCAGAAGCAGGCTCCGGGCTGTGTGTTTGTGCAACTGTGGAAGAATAATGAGTCTCCTTTTAGCCGAAACAGAGAGGAGATGGATTTAGTCTCCGCGGGACTCGCGGCAGTTACGGGGCTTGCGCGTTCTTCGGCGGGTGCAATTACGGAAGGTCTGTTGGGTCGCGTCCAAAGGTTTGTTTGAAACCAAATATAGGAAAACGTGACCAAATTGGCAAAGGGGCCCGAGCGCGATGCCGCGGCGTGCGCGCTAGAAAATTTCGTCACCTCCTGGACGCTGAAGGCGGCAGAGCAGCAGCAGGTTTGCTGTGTCATTTCTCGCAATTTCTCCGGGATGATTCACGGCAGTTACCGGCATTTTAATACGCAAATGGAGGACAGCCACTGAGGCAACGCTGGCCTGCTGTCGCACAAAACACTTACTGTCAGCAGTGATGTTAGCCTAATTTAACTAACCGGTTTACCATAAAGCTCTCTATTTTATTTTTAATCTCCATTTTCGTCGACTGAATCCTTCTGTACACGCCAGTGGGATTTCCCTATCCTTTCTTTATATTTTCAACAAGCTGTTGAGCCTGTTCCATTTGCTAAAGCACTGGCCACAGTCAGGATTTCCATCTGTGAACCAGTCCAGACGCCGAGGAAACAACACTGACAACCATCAGAAATGACAACAAAGTTAGACGTTGGTTTTATTTCCGGTGAGTCTGAAATCAAATTAGTGCAACTGAGATACTTTTTTTTGGAAACATTTTTTTTTTTTTTTTTTGGGGGGGTATTTACCTCTAGACCTGGACATTGAGAGACCACTTATACTGGTCAGACAGCAGCCAGTGGGCTGACAAGGCCGGCTTTATGGTGCGAGTTGTCACCTTTCTAAGTGTGCCAGGGTCTCAGAAATCTATCCAGTCGGGTTTGCGAATATCAGAGGCTTCCTGAAACAAAGAGCCGCTTCAGGGAAACAGGAAATAACAGTGACAAAGAGAGCCTGTTGATGAGAGGCACAGATCTGCCCGATGAAAACCACACTTATGTGTCCTATTAAAATGTCATGAAAAGTACCAGGCGCTTGATTACAGCATCACGCCTCTGCGGGATCTTTACATACAGTATCTTTGGAAAGACTCTTTATTACTTTGCATAAAGGAATAAGCCACACAGTAGGATGAATTATCTGCTGAAATTTCCCTGTGATCCATTCATATCTCCACTTATGGTCTTAACTGCTGTTCCACAACAACTGTGGCCTGTCAAATTTAAGGACCCATATTGAGCATCCTTTCATGAAACGCTCCAAATTTAATCACAGCATTGTCTTTTCGGTTGACTGGCATGCTTCACTGCTCTCAGGCACTGCGTGAGGTGCTATTGTCCTGTTATATGATGTACAGCATCGAAACGTGTGCGCATGGAAACGACAGCGACAGTTAATTTTACAGAAGTTGTAAATGTCACGTGTGGGCTGACACAAAAATGTCAGTTACCTTCAGACCAATGGATGAAATGTCAGCTTCTGCAAACTCGTACCAAATACACGGACAGGACTCTCTCTCTAAACACACACACACACACGCACGCACACACACACACGCGCAGATGAATCAATCGTTGCACCATCTGCTTTAATATCATTATAATTAGAGCTAAATAGGTGATTATTGTCTCGGCTGTGAAGCCTCCACAGAGACTCTCTCTTTCTGTTCTGCTTCAGGAGAAAAACATGAGCCATCCTTCGCTTTTATCATAACTGGAGTTGTCTACGGTGTAATTTGGCACAGGGCGGCACCTAAAATAACCCCCTTCATTCCCTCCCACTCCTCACATTCATACAGACACATGTTAAGCTGTTGGCTCAGCTGTATGAGAACACAGGCAGCCTGTAAAACCTCCCTCTCGGATAAATCAGGGATTGAAGGTGCTGCGTCTGTGTGTGTTTCATGCTTTTCTGCAAACGTGGGGCTTGTTATTTTTGTGTTGGTTTTTTTTTTTTTTTTTTTTTTTTCAAACCATATAAACATTAACTGCACCTAATAAAAACAGCATGAATTAGAACTATCAAAAGTCAGGGTTAGAAAAACGTGACTTGACCGGCTGCAGCGACGAGCGGGGAAAAGGTCCTTATCGTCGTACAGCTGGTTGAGGTTATTCCTGAGCAGCCTGCCAACCACACCGCTGGCAGCTCCAGGAAGGACGCCGCCCTAATTTGAATCATCTACTCCTCTGCTTTTGCTTACGCAGACTCTTCTGTTCTGCCTTGCGTTACTTTATAATCATGACTTTGTTGTGGCAGTCTTTTCAAACTGACCAACTTTCAGGCCGCTGCAGCCAACAGCACTGACATTCTGTATATACACACAAGAGTAATTCCTTTAAAATGTTGGCTACCGGCTGAAAATTGAAGGGGGTTTTTTGAGTTCTTTTAGCTGAAACTTGAAACACTGCCTTAGCATCGATAATCACAATTTCTGATTGGGGCGTAGTCTTTTCCGCTAGCTGCCACTAGGGGGCAGTCAAGACACCCTAACTTTTGGTCCTTTGGTTTTGACTGACATTTGGTACCAATATCTCAATACCACAATAATTATACACACAAATTGAGTTGCTATAGTTGCCTTGGAGGTGGTTAGAGTTACTAGAAGACATATTCAGCTTTGGTGAAACATATAAGACTGATTATTACAGTGTTGTCCGCCTGTCCTGGTGCCAATACGTGATCTTTTCATCGTGCTATAAAAAAGCTGCAGCCTGCACTTTAAAAGTGGTGTTTCAGTCTATTCTAGTATCTAATTAAGTATAAAACTCTCTTCTCCCCCCCCCCCCACAGGACAGGAGAGCTTTAACTCCCGCTCCCTGGCTCTGCAGGCGCAGAAGAAGATCCTGAGCAAGATGGCGACCATGGTGGTGGCCAACATGCTGACGGACGACACCAGCAGCGAGATCCTGGACGAGCTCTACAAGACCAGCCGCGAGTTCACCAAGAGCAAGAAGGAGGCCCACAAGATCATCAAGAACGTCATCAAGATCGCCCTGAAGATCGGCATCTTGTACCGCAACCACCAGTTCAGCCCCGACGAGCTGGACACGGTGGAGCGCTTCAAGAAGAAGATGAACCAGGCGGCCATGACGGCGGTGTCGTTCTACGAGGTGGAGTACACCTTCGACAGGAATATTCTGTCCGAGCTCCTGTTGGAGTGCAGGGACCTGCTTCACGCCCTGGTCGAGCAGCACCTGACCGCGCGCTCGCACGCGCGCATCGATCACGTTTTCAACCATTTTGCCCACTGCGACTATCTGTCCGATCTGTACGGGGACGGAGAGGAGTACAGACTGTCTCTGAGGAAGATCTGCAACGGCATCAACAAACTGCTGGACGAAGGAACACTTTAACCTCTCGCACCTGAACTCGCTCACCTCCCCGTCTGCCTCCTCCTCCTCCGCCTCCTCCTCCTCCTCCTCCTCCACCTCCTCCTCCTCTTGCCCATGCCTTCGTACCTCCTCCCGTTTCCTCACGCTGCACTCTCTTCCTCTCCCGTCTTCCTCTTCCCTCCTTCATGCGTTCTCCATGAAGCATAGCGGGACCGTCCAGCCACCGTGGTTCGAGGAGAGGAGGACTCCGGCTCCGTTTTCCACACTGGGACACGCCGTTTGTGTCGTACGCATTTGATCCAAGTCCAAGATCCCTTTATGTGCAAAAAAAAAAAAAAAAAAAAAAAAAGAATAATGTACTGTTCCAATGGCCAAAAATAAAACAAAAATAAATGGAATGTTTGCATATGGAAAATATTAACTGTAGGAAACATTCTCTCTCTTTGTGTGTATGTGTGTGTTGGGTGGTTTGCTTGAATAATGTGAATATCAGACCGACTTTTGTGGGTGTGTGCGCGCGCGCGTGTGTGTGTGTTTTACGTGTCTGTGTTGGTCTCCTCTGCAACGGTGTAACGTTTGTCTTTTATTAAAGATTTCTTGTAAGCTTTACTTCGTCAGTTCTGTCAGCAACAGGGCTCCTCCTGATCTTCATCCCGGATAATCAGCTGCTTGACTGCGTGATTTTTAAGGCAAACAGCTGGATCGGATCTGGGGGGGAAAATAAGCCCCGGATGCGGCGTTAAGCTACTTTTCTGCCCATTTGCCGAACAGACGCGTGAGACAGACGTTTGCCTGGCTTCGTTTGAAATGAGCAGGAAAACCAGTGGTTTGCCATTTCTAGCTCATTAGATACCCTAGGGTCTGCTCTGGTCTCCAGGCCAGGAAACCAGCCATGGTGTGACTCTAATTTTTTGGCAGCATTTCTGGACGAAGAAGTTATATTTTATGGGTGTGTCTGTTTTTAAGAGCCTAAAACAGACATATTCCTTTAATCCTACTTGTTTTGTGGCAGCTGCAGATCCGTCAAGTTAGACGTGTAATTCACTGTGTCGGCCAGGATTGTAAGACGAAAAACCAAAATTTCATTATGATCCTGATTGAATTCTAACTTTACAAGAAATGCTCAGCATTGTACTTTATTGCTTGAGTTTAAATAAGAAAGGCAGTTTTTGAAGGTGGAAGTTATGTTGTTTATTCTTTCATCTAAATCCATAACGCGTCATTAAAACCACAACTGAAACTTAAAAGCGATCTTTCACCACACTAGTACTGTACAGATGTTATTTTCTCACAAGACTTAAGATTAAAAAAAAAAAAAACCTCTTTGGCTGATTAATAGAGATTCCACGAAGAAGTAATACCAAATAATTATTGTTCTTCCAAAGATTCAGGGGAGCATGTTCAATGTGGTTGCTTCAAACCAAAGCCACATCCACAACACACAAACAAACTGAAAAATATGCTGCACATGAATTTTATGACTAAAGTTGTGTTGTAAAAACTCCTTGTCCTCATTCACCCTACGCCTGTTTCGCGTGTTTAAAAGGAAAATAGTGACCTCTAGTGGCCGAAATATGAATCGCGCAAAACATCCAGAGCACGTCCTTCAAAGGTTTCTCGCTGTTTTCTGGCCGATTTAGCTTCAATTAGAACAAAATGAATTAAAAAAAAACACTTAAATTAAACGATCCATTGATCACAGATAGCAATCGGTATAAAAGAGAGAATCGGTGTTTGCAACAGTGAGTGGTTTGTTCCAGACAGGCCCATGATTTTTGAGAAAAGAAAAAAAAAAAATAGTCTCTGAGTCTCATGTCTTTCCATCTTTTTCATATTCCTTGAAGATTTTCCGAGCGCCTTTACAGAAAAGAGAGGGGGAAAAAAATCTCGCTATGAATCAGCAGTGCACCGTCAGCCAAAATAGCTCTGGAGGAGGTGTAAGAATGTCCAAGTTATTCCTAATTCTTTATTGGTTAATCTGCCCCCAATGTGAAGATGAAAAGATAATATCAATACAATCAATTACAGCTGAAGCATACCAGTTGGGATACTGATATATTACTGGTATTTAAACATACCAGTTTGATACGCACCTGAACTCCCTGACAAACTGGTATGTTATATACTGTATACGTATACGTATATAACATACCAGTTTGGATACTGACTGTTCCTTTATATAGCATGTGATTACACTAAATGTTCGCCAGGTGGCACTGTTGTACAGCTTTTTACACAACTGAGAAAAGATGTCAGGAGCTGATATTAAATTGTCTCTCTCTTTCTATCTATCTCTTTATCTATCTATCTATATACATATTTACTATCAAATGATTTAAAGGAAATTGTATGTATATATATACATACACACACACACGTCTATGGGTATATATATAAAATGTCCTTCAAATCATTTATCATTTATCATCTGTTGTGCTGGGGTGTTAAGTGCTGCTCAGGAAGTGCAGAATGTTCTTCTTTGGTGTGATTTGATCCATACTGGTCTGGGCTTCTGCTGGCTCTGGCAACCCTCCTGTTACTGCTGAGGCAGCCAAAGGACAGGAAGTGCAGTCATCCAGTCGTGCCACAGAGAAAAAGGCAAACGGGGCACCCGTCCCACCCCGAGCGGCACAGAATCAATTCTTGTTTGGCCCATGCTGTGACATTTGTTTTAGTGAGTGCTGCTTGTGGATGGCGATCACACAGAAAACCTGAAACTGAGTTGAAATCTAATTAGGAAAATTCACTTTTGCAATGAAATGACATTAGAGCGCACAAGTGCGCTCACACACTCACAGCAACAGGAGCATCCCAGAGACCACTTTCATTAAATTGGTACTAATAAAGTCAAAACCACACAGCTAAATGCTAATGCCGTTCTTGCTGAGTACTGGTTTCTGCTTTATTCCAGGTCACCACTCACTGAAATCCTCTTCAGGATGGACAGGAGGAAGGAGGAGAAATGGAGCTGAGAAAGGTTTCAGGCAGATATTGCTCTGGTTGTTTTGATGTGATGAATGCTGAATCGATTTCTTCCTCTGGTTGTAGTTTGGGGCCCATTCAGCCGCAGCGACCGGAGGTGTGATGGGCCTCTACAAAGCAGGCCCATTGGGCAGTGTTGGTGTTGTGGTAAAGTGCATTACAAACACTTGCATGAGGTCAAACAGGCATAATTGCATTACAGTGTAAATATGTTTGCATTAGAAATATGAATTGCCAAGGACACAAACCAAACTTAGTGTGCCATACGCAGCCTGGAGAGGAGAGCGTAAAGTTAATGCATCGTAGATCCATCTCATTTACCGCTTTGTTACTTTGTAAATAAATGACCTCACATTTTAATCCCAGTCGCATCAGTTTTAATCCCGAACAGAAGGATTTCATAAACCACGGGCAGCCTTAATAGCCCCATCACACAGCCTTAATTCTACGTATCATGTGTTTGTCAGATATATGAAATGTGCGGTCGATGAAGTGTGTGCTCACTTCTGCTGAGGGGCCCTTCATCGGGAAACTCCAGCTGCCTCTCCTTTTATTTCAAAAGCTCGGAAATGAAGTTATTCTGTCCCCGTGGGGTCCTTGGAGACTAATATAGGTAATAGAGAGTAAAGAAGAGTGGTCATAAAACCTGATGGCTTCCCCCGCTTTGTTTAGCGGCCTAATTGTTTGCTGTTTTCATAATAGTTGCTATTGACCGCGGAAGATTTACAATCGTGACGCAGGTTATGACGCACAGATTGGATGGATTTTCGGGCGAACGCTACCTAAAGTTTGCGCATTTATCAACTGATGGCTCAGTAAATAAGATAAGTAAAGTCCAGAGGCAGAGATTCTCTTCTATGGAGATTATCCCCTTTACAGGACATCTACAGTATACATCTAAAGTCTTTTTGAAAATGTCTCAAATTGAATTGAATAAAAGTATCTTGCTTTTGATTTAATCCACGATACCAAATCATAGATTATCATAATAATAGATATGATACATTCCCTTCTTTTTTCTTTTTTTTTTTTTTAACCAGAGAGGCTGAATGAGATGGACACTTTTTGCAGCGTTCTCTTTCGCTCCCTCTCCCTCTCCCTCTCCTCCCTCTCTTCCTCCTCCTCCTCTTCCTCCTCCTCCTCCTCCCGGAGGGGGCCGGTCTTGTTGTAGTCCTCTCCATTACTTGCCTGGCAGGTGATGCTGGAGCTCAGACGGGGCATGAAGATCGTCCCCGATTATCCCTCCCTGCTATAATTAAACGGAGGTGACCTGCTTTCAGCACCGCTCCGCGTCAACAGCTCCCCGGCTCTGCGGCGCATCCGCGGCGCGTCTGACGGAGCGGCTCACCGCGGCGCAGCGCCCGCGTCCCTTTCAGCACCAGCGGCCGGAGCTGTCCACGCGTTCAGCACCCCTTCCTCTTTGGTCTGTGTGTGTGTGTGTGTGTGTGTGTGGGGTGGGGGAGAGGAGAGGAGATCGGGGCAGACAGAGACAGAGAGACTCCTGGGCAGCAGGGATACATCTTCATCCAGGGACCACCGCAGGATGGCGTCCGGATCAGCCGGCCTCTTCGTCCTCCTTGTCGCCCTGGCGAGCCGGGTGTGCGCCTTCCCCACACCGACACCCTCCTCCGACGGTGAGTCGGAGCTCGAAAGGCTTTAGTTGAGACGTTCGCGAGGAGAAACTACCGCATTAACTCAAATCGATAACTCAGATCCAGGCTGGATCTCACTTTTTTTGCGCGGTTTGCAGCCTGCGTAAAACTCAAAAACGCGTTTCAAAATGTTCGGTTAGAGTTTCGGGTCGGGGGGGGTATGGAAAACAATGGGAAGGAATCATTAGTGGGGGGAAACAAAGACGGTAAAGTTGATCTCTTTATCGGTCGCATGTTGTGGACGCTTGTGTTCTATTTTCGCCGCAGTTTAATCTTTTGTTTGATAATCCGATTAAGCGCCGCCGGAGAGCAGAAACGGTCGCAGAGGATGAAGGAAAACACTTCATTTGCAACCGAATAGTGACTGTTTAAAAAGGGCCGTCGCGGATTGGAGGGGCGTCAGGATAAATAACGGGGCGCTTTTGTTTCTGTTGCAGATAAAAGTGTGTACAACAGACAGCTGACAGAAGAAAGGCCAATACAAGAGCAGGTAGGCTTGTTCTCTTTTTCTTTCTGCTCGTCAAGGAGCAGTCACCATTTGCCGGTTTGTCTTATTTTGTTATTTTATTTTGTTGGTTTGTTCTTTCCCCCAGATTGCAGAGGCCGACAGCGTAAAAGATGCGGTTCAGTTGGCCGGTGAGAGGAAACCTTCATCATGTCCGACTGGCTTCGCGTTGCCGCCCTGCCAGGAAGCCGGGCTTCATCATAACGTGCGTCCTTTCTTCTGCCTTTCAGAAATCAAACCCCCCACTTCCTCCAAGGGCGCGCAGGACCTGGACGATTTAGCCCTTTTGAAGTCGCTGGCCGATGGCCAAAAGCCAAAGGAGGGCGCCGAGCTGCCCCCCAAGAAGGAGGAGGAGGAGGAGGAGGAGGAGGGGGAGGAGGACGGGGGGGAGCAGTACGCCCCGGACGAGTCGGACTCCACCAAGAGCCGCCGGCTGGTGGAAGACTACGACTCCACCAAGAACGGCATGGACGAGGGCAAGTACCGGGGGGGGGGGCGCCTTCGGAGAGAGGGAGGCAGGGAGGTCCACGTGAGCGCGGCAGGGATCAGTGGAGGCCCAAGAAAGCTTATCTCTTCTCCGCGGCGACGCTTCGGCTTACGCTTCCGTGCCTTCCCTCAGAAGGCGGCCTCGCCATCTTTGTCCGACACGTGCTGATAGAAGCAGAGAGACAGCCACACTCATCAGGCCTGAAAACGCTTCAGCACCCCCCCCTCTACAGATGTAATCATATTTCACTCATTCTGCTCGTGTGTAATCTGATACCATTCATCGGCATAAAGAGCTGAGCGCGGCGGCGCCCCGTCGATTCCCGGGGTCACCCGGCAATGACAGGCCGCCCGCCGGGTTCCGCCAAGTCTAAATTTGGCGAGCGCTCTCTGGAAGTTCAGCTCTCTTTGCTTCCAAAAAAGCGAGGGCTGCTGTTCGGAGGTGTAGTACAAACGCTGACGCATCGGCCGGGCCCCAAAGGCGAAAGTATTCTGCCGGTGTGTATTTTAAACGTGTGTGTGCGTGTGGGGTCATTACGTAAGAGGAGCCAGCGCCAGCGTTGCTTTGGCATCAGGTTCAGGTACCATCGGGGTGAAATCAAAGGCGCTTTCTCCTCCTCAGATGACCCCGAGAGCTTCCGTCAGGTCGACGGCACGCCGCTGACGGCGGAGGACATCGTCCAGAAGATCGCGAACAAGATCTACGAGGAGGACGACAGAGGCGTGTTCGACAGGATCGTTGCCAAGCTGCTCAAGCTGGGACTGGTAGGTTGGCCGAGCCGCCCGAAGTGGGACGCATGCGGATCCCTCATCCTGTCAGGAATTCGCTAGGTTTTCTGGTGTTGTTTAAGTCGTTTTGATGAATGTTTAAGTGTTGTTGGAGAGAGGAGAGTGATGGAAGCAAGATGTAACGTGTGTGTGTGTGTGTGTGTGTGTGTGTGTGTGTGTGTGTGTGTGTCCATACACGAGCTCTCGGTTTCTCAGATCCTGTAATCTTTCTCTTGTCTGTAGATCACCGACAGCCAGGCAGACACTCTGGAGTACCAGGTGGCCGAAGCCCTGCAGGACCTCATCACCAAAAACGCAAAGAACAACGAGATCGAGGACATTGAGAGCAACGACCGAGACGTCAGGGGAGAGCAGGACGACCAGGGCTCGGACGCAAACATGGTAGGGTCCGCAAAATCGCCAGACAAAGGAGGAGGCGGAGGGTACATAACCACGCCGTCCCGACACTTCCAGGACGCGTGGGAGCCGCCCAGAGGCCGCTACAACGAGGACGAGGACGAGGAGCAGGAGGAGGAGGGGGACGACGGCGAGGTGGAGGACGAGGTGGACAGGGACGCGGAGGACGACGAGAGAGACGCAGCTGGAAACAGCTGGGCCAAGGACACGGAGGAGGGCAATGAGGTGAACGGAGGCGACGGGCTGCAGGACCTGCAGTACTTCCCAAACTTCTACCACCTGCTGAGGAGCCTGGACTCAGGTAGGAGCCACAGCAAAACCTTATTGCAGGTAATTTAGGGTACGGACGGGGTTAATAATCAACTAGCGTATTTACGTCTTTGAAACTAAGAAGGTTCTGAGTCATCTGTGTTATTGAACATTACTTCGATTAGGAACAGTAGATTGATACTGTTGACCTTATTGCATGTGGACAAAACACTCAAACACATGCAAGTAATTATTTATAATCCCATTATCCTGAACCCCCCCCCGACACTTAAACACCATGTGGTAACATCAGCACCATGGCAACCGTTCCGGCCTAATGGCACGTAGATGCTAAATGCTGGTTTTTCTGCCTCACTGTTTCAGACCAAGACACTCAGGAGAGAGAGACGTTGATCACAATCATGAAGACGCTGATTGACTTTGTGAAGATGATGGTGAAATATGGAACCATCACCCCAGAAGAGGGCGTGTCCTATCTGGGTAAGTAATATATCTCAATCTCGGGTTGGTGACGGGGCTCAACCTTGAAAGCCTCGATCGCGAAACGAGCTTTCATTCATTTCTTCACTTTTGCAAATCAACCATGAAAAGGTGGTGTTAAACATCCATTCATCGCAAAATAAGGCAAAATAAATCCTTCATTTCCGTGTGTTCAGCTGAGCCGTTGTTCCCAGTCGCAGGAGGCATCGGAGTGTGGATCCTGTTACCCACAGACAGATTATCATCAGGCCCATTGTGTAGCTCAGATTTACTGCACGATTGCCATCACGCGTGTAGCCACTGGAAAGATCCTCCACCCACACGAGACATCTGTCACCTCGGGAAGACCCCCGCAAATAACATCTCTCTTTGTGAGGATGACGTCCGTTCACGGAAAACACGATAAAAATCAGCATTTTCCAATGGTGGTGGTGTGCTAATTACCACAATTCAAACAAAATGGGTAGTTTTGGTTTATAAATGAAGGCTGAATAGGCTGAGGGCTGTAGATGGATTCATATAATCCGTGTTCAGAAGATGCCATGGTGAAGGCTAAATTCAGCTCTGCAGACAAACTGACCTCTGGCAGCGAACAGTTGAACAAAGGAAGGCATATAATGTCATACAAGACGTGAGTAGATAAGAGGACGGTTTTCTGCCATCACCTAGCAACATGTCAATGACCCACCCCCCCCCCACTGTCGTCCCATTCTCGGTGTAAAGCTCTGATGAGTCATCCAGGTACAGCAGCGTTGATATACGGCCTTTAGATGAAGTGAAAGGGTGGCCTGTGTGTGTGTGTGTGCGTGTGTGTGTGTGTGTGTGTGTGTGTGCCTGTGAGTGCATGCGTGTTTGTTCATAATTCTTTCTTTTCTCATGTCAATTCTGGAGCTCCTGCTGCTCCCCCCCCCCCACCTCCTGTTTAATGAAACCTGTGGCCCGTTTCTCCCATCTGTAGAAAATCTGGACGCCATGATCGCCATGCAGACCAAGAACAAGCTGGGCAAGTCTCTCGGGGCGACCGACTTCGCGGGGCCCAACGGTAAATGTCTCATCCAACATTCTCTCCTCACCCACTGGGATGGCGGCGCGCGTGACACATCGGAGTGCCTTAATCATCTCCCGACTGGCTTTTCTTTTCACTCATTAAACAGCTGGCTGGGATCTAAACTAATAAGCATTTTCCATCTCGCCTAGTTATGAAAGCCTATAAATCCAGAGCTTTTGCTGCGTGCCAGTCTTTGTAAAGGGTCGAAGCTCACAGAGAAACCAGAACTAGTCGCTCCCAGCCAACTCTTTTTGGCACCGACCCCTCTGCTACACAGCAGATGGGCCCTCTGCGTTTAGTCTTTTATGATCTCACCGAAAATAGTACAGGAGCCATTTCCCTCGAAACCGTCGTGCACTTCCGAGGTTCTTTTGTGCCCGCGTGACCTTTCCTCGTCCGTCCACGTCTGCCGCAGGAGGGAACCCCGACGAGGACGACAACACCAAGGCCGAAGCTGCCAAGATGCAGAAGGAGTACGAGAACCTGAAGGACTCGACCAAAGAGGAGCAGCCTTCGACCGCGACCAGTCAGTCCGCCGTCCCAACCCGATGACCGCCAGAGGCATTATTAGCCTTTAGCTGGGCGATCAGTGAGCAGTCGGTCGTTTTGCGGTGGCGACAGACTTTGTTCCTGCCTCCACCCCAGACGCTTCCCTGAGTAGGAAATAATGAAAGAGACTTTGATGTAGCCCCTCGTGTGTTTCATGCTGTCCTTACTTTATTGTTTCCCTACTTCTTAACGTGTCAAATAAAAACGCTGCAGGTGTCAAACGTGTCACACCAAACCCAGAAGCGGTGCCGTCAAGATTTACTTCGTTTGAGTGAGCTTTTCTGAGACAGGAAATGAGCAGCGGCGTGCAGACCAGGTCAATCATCGCTAAGTCCCCACTCGGCCCTGAACTAGGCCAGTCCAATAACATTCACAGCGAGGCTTGGCACAGCTGCTGCTGTTATTCCCTGCCCCTGCGCTCCCCTGTTATCAGTTTAATCCATGCACAAAGAAAAGAGATAAACAAAACGAAGCACGAAGCATGATTACAACCAGGCTGCAGGATATTAACATGAGCTCCGTGTTGTGTTGGACTTAATGTTTTTTCTTTATTAGTCATTAATACCACCTCCGAAACTGAAGACATCAAATATTACATTCACCCTTTTACAGTTTAGAATATCAGCCCCCCCCCATCCCGACCCCACTCTCAGATTTAACGCATGCTTCTGCCACGTCACCTGTTTTTTTCCGTTTCCCACTCTTCCCACAGATCAGCCTGGCAAGTCCGAGACCTACCTGGAGGCCATCAGGAAGAACATCGAGTGGTTGAAGAAGCACAACAAAGAAGAGAGCAAAGACGGTGAGGATGTGGGAGCTTTTGTGGGAGATGGTGAGAAACGATGGGAACTCTGTGTGTCTGCGTGTTTACCCTCTCTGGCCGGATTGTATCGGGGGGGCTTTAAGAGGCTCGTCCCCTCACTTAACCGCGGCGGGTCGCAGACATGTCAGAGGTGAACAGCTCACGGTAGAACAAAGCGTTTCACTTTTCTTTTATTCCCCCCAAAATTTGCAATTGAAATGAGAGTGAGTGTGTGAGGGGGGGGGGGCTTACAGAATAGATGCTCCAGAGCTCATGAATACAGATTTTTTTGGGGGGTAATTAGTATGTCCTAATTAATGATACATCCTCCAGGTTCAGAGAGTAGTTTCTATCCATTCCAGTCCGCTCACATGTGTGTGTGTGTGTGTACGAGGCCTCGTACGTTATTTGCACTTCTGACACAGTACAGCAAAGCCGTGAAAACACCAAAGCATCGCTCACTGATGACTCACATTTTGAGATTTCTTGCATTTGTGAGTCAGTTCCCCTATTTGCTGCGTAAACGTGTGATCATAACAAGCATCTGAAGGGCTGTAAAAGCTGCTGTGGTCTACCAGGAGAGCCGCGCTGCCCTCTTCACAGTGGGAAATCAGTGGTTGGTGGCGCCTCATTAAACAGCGTAGAGTGAAATGTTAATGAGTTCTGCCTATTCAGGCCATCCATCCACTTGCGATCATCTCAGTGGGACATTTTAGACAGAAAAAAAAAAAAGAAAAATTCTTGTTCAGTGCGATTTTATATTGGCAATGTTCAGTGGCCTGAGCTAATGTGAGCCAATGGCTGTTTCAGCGGCTTTTCAGGATAATAGTAAAAAAAAGTTTGACCTGCAGACAAATCAGGTTAAGATTGAGATTTCAGAGTCCAGAACTGAAGGGCCGAAGCAGCGGGGATGTTTTTGTTCTGCTGCTCGTCTCTGTCCTGGCTCTATATAGGACACTTCATTAGCATTCTGCTGTGTGGAGTGGTTGTCTGGGACGACAGGGGCCTCTCTGCCTGCCTGTCAGCTATCTGAGCAGAGGAGACGGACAGATAATGGCGGTGGAACGGACTGAGCACACACAGCCAGTCAACATGGCTTTCAAAATCACCCAATTTCCCCCATAGTGTGATTGTTAGCACAGCTCCAAGTCACCATCAGCCCCACTTTTGTGGCCTGTCTTGTACCAGAATAAAATGCGCTGAAAAAGTTGTACCTCCAGTCCGTTCTCGGCGTATTATCTGTCCATACCAAAGTGGAGACGGCATATCCAAACAAGGACAAAGGCCTTTTCAGCTCAGAAGCATTGTCATAGAAACAGTGAAGGCAACGGGCCACTTATTGTGTTTACTCTACCAGAAGCACCCATTAGGACAGCCTCTCAATGTGTAACACGTGTGTGTATGTGTGTGTGTGTGTGTGTGTGTGTGTGTGTGTGTTTGCACGTCCACCTACACACCGCCCAGATTAGCCAGAGGAGCAGATGGACGAGGAACCAGCACCCTGGGTCTGGTGCTTGGCTCCTTGCAGCATCTCTAATTCCACACAGTTAATCCCCGACACACATCTAGATTGTCATCATCGGGGCAGCTGTATCTGAAATCAGTCCCCACGAATCACCAGTGTCGGCAGGGATGCACGCTAACTGAGGCGGTGTGGGCGTTTGAGGAGACTCAGGAGTTGTCTTGTGACTCCTTGGCCGTCCTTCTGTGAGGAGCAGATGTTAGCTCGCTCTCTGAGGTTCATCTGTTACTATGATGAATAAGACAGTGCTTGTTTATGTCTCAACACGGCCAAATCCTGCTGTGGCCAGATATTCGCTACTGAGGAACGATGTCTTCTCAAGAGCAAAGCGAATCTTTTGGTCTCACTCTACCATCTCTGTACGTGTCACCTTTTTATTCTATCACTTGGCCACACACTGACCTTAATCCTCAGTGGAGGTGGCGAGGAACCACTGCAGATTTACATTTGTTTGGGTGTGGTGTCTCAGGAGGAGCAGTCCTCAGGAGGTTAATATCTGATCTAACTGCCTCCACGGCTTCCTGATCCCTGATCTTCTTGGAATCTGGGGTCATAAACCAATTCTGTGCCTCTTTGTCTCCCCTAGATTATGACCTCTCCAAGCTGAAGGACTTCATGGATCAGCAGGTGGATGCCTACATTGAGAAAGGCATCATCGCCAAGGATGAAGGCGACACCATCAAGAGGATCTACAGCAGCCTGTAATGCTCTCTGCATCATTTGGCCTAAATCTCTGAACTGAACCTGACACTAAAATCAACAGCTGAACACTAAAATATACATAGTGTATTGAAAACATTTCCTTAAAATTTTCCTCAAATATTTCCATGACATATTTCTTAATATCATCAGCAAAACCTTAATCAAACTTCCACACCAAGGTCAGAGGAATAATCATGACAAAATAATAACATCTGAAATAAATGCCAGCGGTTATGTTGACTCCTCTGGGAAATTAATACCATAGGAGTATGATGCTGTAGCTTTGTCAAAACCAACCATCTCCAACTTTTCTACAACTCCAGACACAAAAATGTACTTTGTATACCCCATCTTAGCTAATTATTTCTTTTTTTCCAATCTATATATTAGACCTTAATGTATTCTTGCTTTTTATTCTACCAAAAATATATATTTGTGCATCATGTCAGTGCCCTCATGTTGTTGTAATTCTTTCGGGGCCCGCTAGGGGGTAGTGTCGCTCTGCATGTCTCTGAGTTCAGTATTTCATCTCTTTAGAGACAAGTATTTTCAATGTAAATATTTGTGAGTCTCCCCCCCTCCCTAAAGTTTAAAAGCTATTAAAACATTGCCTTTTCATTATCTGTGTATTTTACATGTGATAATGCAGCATAAAACACAACAAACCCTGCCATGATGCAAAAGCAATTCTACACATTTTCTCTCTGGTTTAAATACAGATTTATTTTCAGATTTCCAAACAGGGCCAAACAATCTTAAAAGCACAATAAAACAGCTGC
This sequence comes from Lagocephalus sceleratus, assembly GCA_911728415.1. Taxonomy (NCBI): domain Eukaryota; kingdom Metazoa; phylum Chordata; class Actinopteri; order Tetraodontiformes; family Tetraodontidae; genus Lagocephalus; species Lagocephalus sceleratus. The sequence goes on along the minus strand of CAJVRN010000017.1, from coordinate 8,011,592 downwards.
AACAAACAGATCTCTGCAAACATAAATAATGCATTCACACTCCAAAAATAGAGAACTCCCTTATGTTTCCCGAAGAAGCAGCTCCTATGGCGCAAACATTACGTCAAAAGCTCGAGTCCAGCTGCTCCTGTCATGGTGTGTGCAGGTAAACACTGATGAGAAATATACTTCCCAATGATACTATTCTAGGAAAGGATTTAGCACATCGGAAGCATGGGGAAATGCTAATCCTTCTGCCATTGCTCAGTGTATGTGACTGTGTTTGTGTGTGTGTGTGTGTGAGCAGCAGGTGGATCTGTGCAGCAGCTTGAGCAGAGGATGAGCGAGTGGACGGACACTCGTTTGGACGCTTTTAAGATTCAGCTTTTGCCATCGAGTCTCCCAGTAAAACGACGAAACATCACCAGTCATAAAAGGCAGACATGATATTTCTGGTCAAAACAATAAAAGCAAAAAGGTCAGATCGGTTGGAGAAAAAGAAAAACCACACACACACACACACACACACCTACACATACACACACACACACACAATGAGGTGACAGGCAGGCTTCAGGTGAACAGACTTGTCCTTTAGATCTCCTGGTACGACGTCGTTGGAGCCTTGTAGTCCTCATTATTTCTGTCAAAGACAAGAGAGCTTTCATTATTTTGGACATTTTTCACACACTTTAATGATCTCTTTTCACACAGATAGACACACACACACACCCCCACAGCTCTTTCTCTCACCAGCTGTTCACCACAGCGAGTGTGAATAATGGATGAAGGTTACGAGAGAGCCACACTGCCCTCGGTCACTCTTCGCAAAGAAAGAAAAACATGTTTTCTTTAAACTTGACACACGTTGAGCTACTGGGATGACTGATTCTACAGGTAACAGGGAACGACGGTGTGGGCCCCCTCGACTACTCAAGTATTTATCACAATTAGTCCGAGACTCGAAAGTTATAGAGATTTTGTTACATTTCTCATTACGTCTGGTAACGCGGGAGTTTATCGGACATTTTCCTTCCCCAAAGCAAAATGCTGAGTTTAAATAAAGAAATGGAACATTACCAGTAGGGACCATTTACCTCCTGAACACTTTTATTCCTGATTCGTGATTAGGAAGAGTAGTGTGTGCACATCTCCACTTTTTAAAACAGTGGTTTTACTACAAATACATTTGGGCTCCAGGTTGAGCTTCAGCGATTTGTGGTTTTGTCTAAGACTGGCGTGACGCGCGTGTTTGCGCTGAGACTGGTCAAACAACAGAGGGAGCCTCTGTTTGCCTAAAACACACACACACACACACACACACACACACAGTTGACTGAACTGTGAACATGGCTTATGTCCAGAACAAATTGGATATTATATTTTAAAGCTTTGCTACACAGGTGGATATTTCACGCTGCGCGTATGCAACCATTTACATATGTTCAAATGTTAGAAATACCAATCGTGGTATTCGTTGTTCACGTCACGTGATCACCTTCACACAGAAGCACTTTTGAACGAGCTGATCCGTGTCGTAAGAGTTTTGCCTGTGTCTTTCTGAACGGGCCAAACGCTGGCGCATCCATCGCTGCCTGGGAGCCCTGAGCAGGTATGAAAGCCGCTTCTGTTCCAGCCTGCAGCGTCAGGGGGAAGACGCGCTCGCCCTCAATCAACACATGACCTCCTCCTCCCAACTACCTTTGCCGCTCGCTGCCCGGCGATTCCCACCATTTGTTTTAACTCCCATGCTACTGAGAGTCAACACGAGCAACAGAAAACCACGACCAAGGACTTGCCCCCCCGACGCAGAAGTCGATATTGGAGCGTCTGCAGCTACGGGGTGCCCAGGAAGCGTCTGACCGGACGAGATAATGTTGTCGGATGAATGACAATCGGCCTTCGCAACACCCTTCTCAGCCATCTCACCTCACTTCCTCCTCCTTCAGCCTGCGAGCTGCCTGCTTTGACTGTTTGATTTGCAAGTCCAGTCTGTGTAAGAAGTCTTTGGCCGACAGCTCCTCGGGTTGGGGCTGAGACGCTTTGGAGTCCGCGGCGGGAGGCGAGGGGGGCGGCGAGGGTCCCTCGATATCCTGTGTCACCACGTAGTGAGCGCCCGCCGCCTCCTGGCATGCCGCCGCGTCGCCGTCGCCGTCGGGCGACTCCAGAGACAGTCCGTTAAATATGGAGCGCTTCTGCGCCACCACGGGGATGTTGAGGCTGTTCCTCAGGAAAATGCAGTCGTTGCTGAACAGCTTATTGGCCCTCTTGATCTGCTCCATCTGAGAATATCAGCATAACAGAGAACACAGCGTTGTTTTTAAAAAAAAACAAAAAAAACAAAAACAGAATTATACGTTTGCAATCAATTTCAGTCAAGTGGAAGACGACCAGGACTGGCTTTATTGGTGTCGAGATGACTTATTTACTGCAGTGACGGGTCAGTGTTTTCTTTCGTCACATGGCATCCCAACACACCAACACCAACACATGCTCCCACACGGCAATGTTCTAATCCATGTGGTTAGAAACACACATATACCACTCTCACGCAAGTCTGCATCAGGTTGGGGCCAGCGTGGCTGAAACACAGAAGTGGGAACCAAAGGTGGAACAACTTTTATTTGCGGTGTGGCTTCGTTGTGGCCATAGATGGTAACTTTTTCATAGATTCGTACCAGGACACACTCAGCTCCCAGCCACAAAGCAGGCGTGACGCATGGGTTGGGTCCTGGTTAGTAACCGGGTTAATCGGCACCGACCGCTTATAACTACTTGTCAAAGTGGAGATCAAAAGCCTTCACTTTGCAGGGGTGGCCAGCTTACCGTGACACCGTATTTGAGGGCGATCCCCTGGAGGGTGTCGCTGTCCGTGACGCGGTGCTCCACGTATCGCTCCCCCAGGGAGGCCGTGACGCTCGCCGTGCTCCCGTACGAGCGGATCTTGGTCCGGGCCAGACTCTGGGACAGCTCGCTCTCGGACTCGGAACCGGATCTGGAGCGGGGGAAGATGGGCTGTGCAAAACGTCCTCCTCCATCCCGCACCGACAGGACGGGCGAAAACTCCGCCATCTTCCTGTGATTAAATAAGCCCCCCCCCTCTTCTCCTCCTCCTCACTCCCCTCCCTCGTATTGTCTTTTAACGCCTCGGCTGAGTCGCTGCAGTAGAAAAAGAGGCAGGTTTAGGTCGCAGGGAGGCTTCCATCCCCGGCGAGGCGTCTTGAGCCAGCCCAGGGGATGAGGAGCATGTTTGGAGGAGCGGGTCGGAATGGAAGCTTTGACGCAAAGACGCAAGAAAACGTGCCGACGAAACAACAATGACACCGCTTCCGGTTACACGTTCAAAGTAACTCAACCTACATAAGCGTCTAGTAAGTTGCAATAAAGGCGCGTTTATGGTTGATGTTCATTTTAAAACATCTAGCCATGGATTTCAATTGTTTAGGGGGGGAAAGGATCCGACGCTTTTATTTTGAAATCACAGGGAGTCGGACGAGCGTTTCCTGTTTAATTATTTACAGCAGATGAAAAAACATCGCTGTAATATAGACGTCATATGTTAACGTTATTTTTAGTTGGGGAGGAGGTGGAGAAGTGGGAGTTTTGTTATCATCCCAATGTGCCTTGGAAGGGGAAGTATGTGAAGAAGTTCCTATTTTCCATCTGACTGATAGATGACTGAGACACATGTGGCAGGTCTCTGGGACTTCTGCACTCATGTGATATCTGGAAACACTGACTTCAAATGGGATGCAGCCTTGACGGTTGCAAGAGGAATATGATGGACAGTCTTGTGACGAGCCATAAGTGGAAGTCTAATGGGATCTTTGATTTACAAGGGGCTGTAAAAGCTACACAAATTAGAGTGGATATTCCAAAAGTGCAATATCAGTGTGATAAAGTGGACAAAGTCCCTGACTGCTTATTCAGGTTTCCACATTCACTGTTATCGTGTCAATAGCACTTCCATAAACAATCACTATGTTTAAAAAGCATAAAATACGTAGGATTTTATTCAAAAGTAAATTTTATGAGTACACCAACACCTTACAGGTATAATTAAATTGTAAATTCAGCATTGTAGGCACTCACAAAGCAAACATTAGACATACAATAAAATCCCTGTGATAACTGTTGATGAAAATCACATGTTCATCAATAGCAGGTAATAATAAACGGGAGAACACGTGAGTTTGGACAACACTGTGTTCTGGTAGCTGGAGGAAACACATAACCATTGAGAAAGATGGTGAAGGGAGTGGAAATAACAAAGTATAAACTGTTCATATAATATTGATGTGCACAGGAGGGACCTCCTTATAACGTCACTGAAATCTATGTGAAGCAATAAATGGGTTCAAGACCTGTGAATAATTCATCAAATCAGTTGGTGTGTGTCACTTATGTGCTGTGATGAGCTCACTGAAACACGCTTATTAACCAGACCTGGACCAGGGAGGTTGGCTCATTAATTAAAGAACAGCTGCATAAAATGGGTTCATGTTATTTGTATCGATCTACAGCTACAGCCTTTGTTTCTTTGCTTGTTTCCGCTTAAAAGCACGTGATCTCTCAAATGTATTTGACTTGTTTGTTTTTCGTTTTTTTTTTCTCCAATAAATCTATACCAGCAGTGAGTTGCCTGGATTTAAAGCCACAACAGGAGATAGTCTTGGCAGAGCGGGCCACAGTTGGAATCAGATTACTTCAATCACATCACCACACCCTCTGAAGAACAAACACAGGAAGCAAAGCGGTAGGTCAACAGCAAAGTGTGAGTCATCTATCAGAGCATCGCCATGACAACAATCTCCTCAGCTGCCTCCTACTACAACTACACCCACAGTTCATAAGAGAGAAGACACTGCATTTCGCAATGTCAGTCTTTCGTTTTAAAAAAAGTTACATGGGTCACCTGATAAAAGTCAGGTGTTTGGTGTTGAGAAAGCAAGTAATGCTGGAAGATAAGTTGCTTGTAATGTGACTTACTTTGAAAAAAAAAATAACATAAGAAAATACCAGTTTGATGTACAAGATATATCTGAAATTAAAGAAAGGAGTTTTATCTGACCCCTGCTGGACATCCCGTGGTATTACACTCAAATGTGTTGTTGAAAACCACGAGGGGGCAATGTTTGATCACGAAAATCCAAGCGTGTGTGTGTGCGTCTTGGTAGGGGGGTGTTCAGATTGGCTGGTTGGATGGGCGTCCACACCCATAAGCAGACCTGTTTAACACTTTTTTTGAGGAGTAGTGAGAAGTCGCCAACAACAAGATCTATTCTGAAATGTTGATGGAGGCACAGATCAACATTAGGAGAAGCTAGTTTTACATTAAAGCTGGCACCCAGTCATTAATAATTACCCGATAGGTTGTGAAAATGGGTTGAAGTGGGTACCGTGCAGACGGAGGAAAAGGGAAAATGTTTTTACTGGTACGAAAGCATTTCCAAGCGACATTTCTGACTTGGTGAATGTGCAGGCTGGATCAAACGCTCACAGATGTTCTGACAGGGTCTGGCATATTTGGAGGGATGCCGTCATGGTCTGTTGCTGATGTCAGACCCCCCCCCCACCCGCTGGGGGGGTACGAACATATGAGAGGGATGAACGCATCGTTCGACCCGACCAATGCTCTCAGAGCACAAACATCTCCCCATCATCTCCTCTTCCTCATCTGCGGGCCTGGTGTTTGCAGAGCCGGTGACGTCACGGCAGACTGGGGCCTTTTGCTGAGGGCTGCGGCGGAGGCCCGAGCGTTTGGCCGCAGGTGAGCCCACCTGCTGGAGGACAATGGGCCGCTTCAATGGGAGCCAGTCGAGAGGCAAGAAAGGAAAACTGCGGAGCCACCTCAGAGGTAAAACATTCTTGGAGGAGGTGCAAAGTTCACATCTGCAAATGATAGTAAAAACATCTGTTCTCCAGCTCCTTTTAACATGATGTTCTCTCATCCTGGTGTAGCGGAGAATGTCAGACACTCTTCTTATGTAACTTAATGGATTTCCATATTTCTGTCAATAACCGGCCTAAAAACGCTCTAAGCGCTGTTACGTGGGTCGAGTGGTGTGTATTGACAGCCTGATCTGGTGGACTTTACTTACACAAACACCGTGAGTTTACTGCCAAAGCCTTTTTCTTGCTCTGGACTTCTTGAAATAAATTCCATATGTTTTTTTGGGTTTTTTTTTTTTTTTGGCCATTGATGAACATGAACAAACAGTTCTCTGTATTTTCATTCTGTGGAAATACTCGAAGCTCACACACCCCTACACCACACACGTGCACGCACACACACACACACACAAACGCGCGCACACACACACACACACACACACTCTCCACGGGTGCACTTCTCCGACAACAGCTCACCGCAGCACGGAAGGGATGGCGTCATATTCATTACATCACCTCTCAGGCATGTGCACGCAATCAGAGGAGCTGGAGCCGATTAAAGAGTGTACATGTACACACACACACACGCGTACACAAAAAAAACCCAACATGGAGCAAATCCTGCCAGGCAATCTTTTAAAATAGTCTCAAAAAATGAGAAATGGCCACACGCAGATTTAATACACACTTTAGATCAAAACTCTTTATTATAATGTCAGAAACACTCTGAGGCAGGATGTTGGTCAACCACTGCAGTCCCAAGCCACGTTACCTTCACGGTCTCAGGAACAAGCCTGTAACTTTGGTAAATATATCATTTCTACCTCACAAGCTCGACTCTTCAATTTGTCTCACACTTAAGCATCAAATGGAAAACGTGAGTGGTTGCTGCTAGATTAGAAGTCTAATTAAACTAAATGCCGGCAGGAGCTCACAGAAACAGTATAATTCTCGATTGTAAAGTGATTTCGTGTGGTTTCCTGCGTTGTCTCCATGTTACATTCACAAATCTGAACACCTCTGACCTGATTACGCAACAGACTGCTGTCTGACACTAAACTGTGAGATCCTCCTCCGGATACAAGAGAACCTGCTCAAAATGAGAGAGTGTGACTGGGCCCCTCTCAAAAGTGTTTACATTTACATTATTAAAAGTCAATGTAATACATTTTAGTAATGAGGTCTTATCCAAAATTGTTCACTTTTACACAATTAATAAGCACTTGAATCCACAAAACCATAGAGATGCAGCCTTTAAATTGAATTATCTAAATTCATGAACTGCCCATCATTACAGTGGATGTAGGTAGGTATCAGTATGTTTGCCTTGCGGCATAAGGAAAGAGATGTACGGGAAGTATGTAAAAACATTTATTATTGAAGATGTTTTATATTCAGCAGTGCGTTTCACCAGTCATGTGGTTTATAACAGTACATGTTCCTAATATTGAATATACACCTGGGTTTTCATTTATGATACAAAAAAAAAAACATTTAGACAAAAAGTGTGTTTGAGTGAGTGTGTGCACTTTGAGATGGCATGTTACAATCAACATACACACATACAGTATTAAGAGTCACAGAATAGCCATAACAATCAAAAGAAGAGAGGCTGTTTCACACTTTAGCTGACTGTCCACCAGCAAAGCATCATGTTAAAAAAGACAACAACAAAAAAACAAACAAACTGAAAATAACAGAGAAAGGTTAACAAATAGCAGCCACTACCATTGTGGCTGCACACCAAATGAAAACGTGCAGGGTTTATCCCAGGAATGTGAAGGTGTTAGAGAAACAGTTTTGGTTCAAAGACTTGTGATGTCATGATATATTATTCCGTTACATAAAACTCTACCAGAAGCCCCTGAATTAGTCTTGTTTTCGAGCAGGTTAGTGCACCCGTGAAGATTACGCGCACGCTGTTACTGTGTGCGATGCTACTGCTGAGGAATTGTGAGTGTGTTTCTGCGAGGGAAAGTCGTCTGTGCAAGCTTCTCTGCAGGGAAACATTTCACAAGCAGAAAAAACCTGAGAACTGTCACACAACCTCCTGCAAACCAACTCTTCTCTGCAAATCCCAAAATTTTATCACCACTGACCCATAAAATCAACTGTCAACGCATGTCTGGAAAATCACTAATCCACACACCAATCTGCCAATTCATACTCTGGGTAAGCCGACAAATTCTGAACTAATAACAATAAAAATATGAAATCTGTCATTGATAAATGAAGCTTTTATTATCTTTGGCATGGTTGAAGATCTGAGAAATCTGGAGCCTTGAGCAGACACCTACAACATAATCTGTAAAACCTACCTCAAAGTAAGACTTGATGAGTTCCTCTTAATGTTAATGGTTAAATCTCATTGATAGAGAATATCTTGACTTGATCATGCATTAACATGAAGGCTGATCTTTGGCTGACCACAGCGTGAGATCAGCACTGAACACACCCAAACTGTAATAAATGAGCTTATACCTTGATTCCTCCAGGTCACCACCACCAGTTCCAAAATTCCAAACATTTGACACCACTTTTAAAAGTAATTTTCTTTTTACATTTTTTCATTTACTGGGGGGTATTTGGTTTGTTACGCACAACACTGGACAATGAGCAATGGGGTTTTATTTTGAAAAATGACCCAATTTTTCCTGTACCCCTTGGCAGCCATCACTAAAAATAGAATTGGTGTGTTTTCTCTGATGAGCTATTCTTCGGGGATGCATCTGACGTGAAAAGCAGCCGTGCCTGTTGAAATTAAAGGGCTAACAGGTTGACTGGAGTCTTATCTTACAGTCATACAATAGATAAGCTTTTTGTTGCAACCACTCATGATGACATCACCATCTATAAATGACCAATTCAACACATGAGCGGGAAGGAGGAGGGGGTTTCTCACCGTTAGCTACTTAATGTTATTTGCCATTGAGAGATTGTGATTACAGTATAAAATAAGTATGTAAAAAGATCGGACAAAATCGTATAAAGATGCAAAATAGGAGCAGTTGAAATGTGTAAAATTAATCAGACACACACCTTCAAAAACAACATAAACAATATATGAACATGTGTACGGGAGCGGGCAGTTCCAGTTATTTCCCTTCTTCTCAGACGTATCTTCTGCTTGAGCGCGCCTTGCCCCACAGTTTGGCACAAGACTAGAGTTTCCACACAGTGAGATGAGAGCAGGGCATTGGCTGAAGTTATTCCACATGAGATGATGCAACAAAGTCAGCTGGGAAACGTAACGGCGTCTGTGCCTACAGGTCCCCTTCCACTCGCCTCCTGCGGACTGGAGAGGAAAGGAAGCGTGAATGACGGACGAAAGCCTCCACCCTTGAGGAGAAGCTGGTTCTACTGCAAACATGCAGCACACACACCTACACAAGCCTGTTAGTCTGTCATGAAAACACTGAGTGAGTCACTGTGAGCTATGTGGTCTGTTTAGACCCGTGTCACAGCATCACATGTCAACGTGAATTGAAACAAGTGTGACGTCACTCTCAACTGTGTCAGTCCACAAAATGTTAATGCAGTGACTGCTGCATCCACACACACACACACACACACACACAGACACACGCACGCCCATGCAGCACACCTGTACCACCGCGACTCTGACAGGGCAAGGAGCTAAAAGAGAGAGGAAGGCATCAGTACGGGCCGAAGTCTCACAAACAAGAACAAAAAGCGAGACCAGGGGCTGGAACTGTTGAGCTGCAAAGCAAAGAAAACATGGCGGACAACTCCTCACGCAGATTTAAAGTCAGGCTGCTGCCATACCTAGGTCGTTGTTCTTGGTGATAGCTGCAGCAGCTCTGGCGCGAGGTCCTTGCTGGGTGAAGTGGTATCCAAATTTGATGATGGCGTGGTTTTCTTCTAACATTTTAGCTATCTCCATCTCTACAGTGGTGCCCAGCTGCTGCCTCTAAATTATACAAAAAAAAAAAATCATGAAAAGGTTACTTTGAGAAATATATAATTTAGCTTCATAAAAGATGAGAAAAAACTGGATGTGTATTTCCACTATACTAAATACAGGTTAGATTTTCTTTAAACGTATACAACATAGAGAAGAGTTCTTTACGAAACCAACCATATGCTTTCACCTTCAAGTTCCTCAAGTTAAGTATTGTGACAGCACAGTTATTACCTTTATTTCAAAGGTCATTCTTCTGAATTAAGAAGAAGAATTACACAAAAGAAGGCCTGAAACACACCTCACAACTTCCCCTATAGTAGCTGCGGTCTGCAAATACAAAGAAAATGCATTTCCATGAATGGTACCTGGTTGTCTATCTTGATCTCCGTGAGAATGTCGTTGTCTCGCAGCGCATCAACCAAAGCCTGAACTCCTGCACCGGTGATGAAGTTGGACTCCAAGTTCAAACTCTGCAATGTATTGTTCGCCCGCAACATGTCACTGAAGGCCTGGAATAAGAAATAAGGACGGGGGATTAAAAACATTCGTTTATAAAGTTCTTTGAGTTCAGAAGCCACTCTGTCTCACCACAGCCACGGGATCGTTACTCCGCGTTGCTGCCATGCTGAACTTTTTAACATGCGTGTTCTTCTCCATCGCTTTGGCGATGTCCTTTAGTGTGGGAATCGGAATGTTCTGGTGGGAAAAACAATTGGTTGATATTTCCACAGCAGCACATGTAAGCCTCCAACAGCGGTGAACAGTGTGTACATCTTGGGTAGTGTGCAGTTTCTGTTGCGTGGTTGGATCTGCGGGCGGGTTTGTGCACCTTAATGTTGTTGAGGTTGACCTCTGTTAAGGAGCTATCATTGCTTTTTATTCTCTGCAGGGTTTCCTCCACGTTTGTTGGATTCGGCGGTTCGTCGAACACTGGGTTCATCTTCTCCCCTTTGATCACATCTACAAACACACATATGCAGAAGTCAGGCTGTCGTATTCACAACAGTCGGGAGACATTTCAAGCACTTTATGATGCCTTACTGTTGTAGCCTTCTTTAGCCGAGGTCCCATCATACGTCTGACTGCTGGTGACCAGAGTGTGAACGCCGAGGATGGCTGCAAACATGAACACAGCGCAGTCAGTGGCTGAGCTGGTGTCTGCGCAAGGTGGCATTTTCCCCACTCTTACCTGCGAGGTCACACAGCTCTGTATCTGTGGCACTGGACAACGCTTCCTCCAGCTCTGGGTCGAGGGTTGTGACGTCATCCTGGCGCAGGTCTATAGGTTTCTGCTTAGGTACAAAGATTTTACCTGAAAAAGAAAGGGTAATAGAGTCAAGCTGAAATGGGTGGGTGTTATTTAACACTCACACAGTGCTAAAATATTTACAACAGTGGGTACTGTGCCACTCTCATCCGATATAAGAACTCCAATAATAAAAAGACATGTGCAGTACACAGGTAAAAATAACACATTATATTGGTAATCACTGAAAACTTGAAATAGTGCGTTTGTTTTTTCAATTATGAATTTGTGGTCTTTTTTTTTGCAGAGATATTACAACATATTTTAATTAATCTGCAGTACTTCTAAATTTAAAAGGGGATTGTTGGGATTAGATGGAGGTTGGGTTCCAAATAACAAATATTATTAATTGCTAAATACTAAATTACTAATTAAAATTTGTGTACACATATTATAGCATTGATAGTTTCTGATGAGATAATCATGAACAGATATACACTGTCTGGCCTGCAATTCTACACATCATTCACCAACCACCAGCTGATCTCAGTGCATGACTGGCTGAAAACTATGGTATTGTCATGGCAACCTGCCTAACGTGACAAGCAGGAGAACGGGGGGGGGAGGAGGCTTGGAGCAATCAATGAAGCCCAGTCTAAACTGTACTGAAACACAGACTACTAAATGCCCTTAACTGCCCTGCTCAATGCTTGTCTCTGTAAACAAAAACACCCCATAAAGAGGCCCACCCTCTCCCCAACCCCTCGCTCAAGCACAGCCAGTCAACTTGTTCAAACTGGTCCCTAGCGGGGAGTTCTGGCACTTCCTGAAAGCCAGTAAACAGTGAATAGAGTCAGAATTGACATCCGGTGTCAGTGCCTCAGTGAATTTAAGCCCCACTGAAGCACAACGAGGACAGAGCCAAAGTCCGCTCAATGAACACCGCATAAATCAGGGACCAAATAAAAGAAAACACATGCATTTTCTGGAGGAAAAATGGCAAATGGCAAAGACATTTAACTCAACATGAACTAAAACCTTTAAGATACATCTAAAAATGGCAAGTGAGTCTATAAATGGCATTACAGTTGCTAGACGATTGATCAGTACCAGCTCCTCCTTTAAGTAAACACTTGAAATAAGCACACATGCAAGTGAAATGTGCCGGTTTAGAAATACAGACAGGCTTTGTGTTGTTGAATTCTCATTGGCATTGCCACACCCGCCACTGTAACCGAAACAAACTTGGTGATTATCAAAACACAATGCAAGTGTGACCCAGAATGGTCCAATTAGCAAAACAATACGAGCCTCGGTTGGGAAAAAGGTTCACCTATTCTTCAACCGATAACTTCTCCGCTGACGACAAGGTTGAAAATAAAGGAGAAACAGAAGGTCCAAATGGTGGAAATGAACAAGGCCTGACCTAAATTAAAACGACGTCGTGGTTGCCATGGTATTTAAGCAGGTTGTGTTTTTCCTCTGAAATGATCGAGGAGACATTCACATTCTCGTGACCACATTATCTATCAGCAGGGGGTGAAAATAACAAGGGGTGGAGGATCAGCTACATTCCACTACCACTGTGATTTGAGTTTTTCCATGTTGTCACAGAGTGTACACACACAAACACGTGCACGCACGCACACACACACACATACACACAGGAAGCCCATTTTCACACAGGCCTAAGGGAACATGTGTTTCTTTAACATTACTGTCCCTGGAGATCTAAAAATTTGTCTTAATATGAATCACTCATCTCTTATCGTTGGAGGCTAAAACTGGTTGTGTGTACCCGGCGGTGGCTGAGACATTTTCCATATGTTTTTTTTTGTCTCACAGGAGGAGCTGAATCTAATTATACAAAACAAAACACTTACAAATCTACCATTTGATTATTGACCTCTGGCGATAGCTTCTCTTAACTCACCTGTTCCACTTACTGTCACATAAACATCTAAATCTTCTCGCTTAATTGTCTAGTTAGACAATAAGATTACCACAAGTATGTTTAAAAACCTGTTGAGAAAACTGGTTTCGCTTGTAACAAGTAACTTGTTTCACTTCTGGCAGCAACATCAATAGTGTTTAAATTAGTCATGGGGAAGAAGCACACAAAGAAATCACAGATCACTGTAACAATGAGTCAACCCATTACTTCTATGTCATTCATATTATAACTGATAACCTGTCTCAACATGTGGTTTAAAAATACCAGTTCCAGAACTGGGGAGGTAATCTAAGAGGGTTATGACTCATTTTGGGTTAGTGTATGTAAATCTACCTTTAATCTTTACTGTGCCTCCATCTTTAACTGTCCATAACTTCAGTGCAAACATGCCCCCTCCTTCTTGTTGCACAAGTTACACGCATTAATAACAAACCTTTTGTTGGTCAAAGTTGAGGCTGAAGGATGAACATCATTACGCAAATAAATCTGCTTCTACTTTACTTACTAGGCCTTGAATTTAAGTGGTTATGAAAAGTAGATGAACACACACCTTTCTTCTCTCCGGTAAAGGGAACTATATCATCTCTGTCTTTATAGTCCATAGCTTCCTTCTCCAGGTATTTAAGGAGACTTTCTCTGTTGAAATTTCCTGTTGGGGTTTTTGTTGTCTGGTCCTTCTGACGGAGACCCGCAGGGAGAAGAGCATTCTGATGAAAGAAGAAACCAATTATTAGTTGTCCGACACATAAAAATAAACTCCTTTTCGAGCAAAATGGGTTTTTTGCATTAAGCATTCCTGCAGCAGTAGATAGAGAATAATTTTTCTCTACTGCTTTATTGTACTGTTCACATTTAAATTATGAACACAAAACCCACACAATTACTAAAATGAAAGTGCTTCCTGTGAGCGTTTCCTGTTCATTATCATTTGTTACACTCCAGTGAGACGGAATTTAATGAAGAAGCACATTTAACAGTGCAGACTTGACTTGACAGACTTGCACCTTCAGAGAATCAAACATGGAACTAAACAGAAACCTCTTGCAAAGATTCTGGGCGCTCATGAATGCTTTTAATACATTTTGACAGTCCTCCTATAAACTCTTTTAGTCCTGGATCTCCTCCAGTCCTCTCATCCTGACCTCAGGGTCGATCTCTTCGAGGGCTGTCTCCAGCTGTTTGAGTTCCTCTGCCGACAGTTTGTTGAGGATTTCATCTTCATCGATGTCCTTGTACTTGCCCAGGTCCTTCTTGAACGACAGTGCCATTGTACCAGCTATAGTGTTGAAGACCACAGCTTTGCTTTCCTGTGTCCGGCTTGATGCTACAGACAGGATGGAGGCTACCTGTGGGCAACGTGCAGAAATCATTATAAATTAGAACAGAAAATTGGCATTTTAAGGCAAGTAAAACAAAACCAACCTAGCCAAATCTAGCCATAACCCTAACCCTGTCTACTTTTGAGGAATTCCGACAGCCGTTTCTGTGGACAATTTTGTATTGCTTAATAAACATCAATTAAACATAAAAAAAAAGCCTACAGCAAATATGACAGAAAACAATACTTCAGTTAAACGATTTCACTGAAGTCTCACTAGTGGGTGACTAAGTTACACACTGGTTTGTATCCCGTCAAACAATATGAAGAGACCACAGCCTGCAGTTCCAGCTCCCACGCCACAGTCTGTACACACAATGACCTCATAATTTCCAGATTCCCTGCAGGACCCCACAGATGTTACAGTCCTAATCATTTCAAGACAATACTATGGTTCCCAAATGTCCTCTTCATGCTATTTACACACAGCTTTCTACTTACGAGGAAAACAAAGATCTGGGTTTATGTAAATATAGAATATACACACAGCATTTACATGGAAAAATACTGCATCAATCTCAGAGGTTCATGTCAGCGTAATCCTGGGTAATCCTGAATTTGCGAAGAAATAATGAAATGTTGTTCCCTCAGAGCTAGCCGAGTGATTTCTCTAGTTCAGGAAAAATCCAAGCATGCACACAACGTGAAGCTATTCTGAAATGTCAACAATAATGAATTTAATTGCAACCTATAAATCCAACAATCACTTTGAAAATAACAGCTGATGCTGTTAAACCTAATGTTCCATTAGAACAAGCTATTACCACATCTAACTGGAAGGAAAGGGAGAGGCGATGCTGACAGTGAAAAGGAGGTACTGTTGTGCATTATCTTATGACTGTTATTGCCACATCCTTATCTTTAACCGGACTAAAAAATATCTTTAAATAAAACATAACCTGACACCAAATGACATAATATTTGAAGAGGGTGTGCTTCATTTATCTTTAAACTGTGCGAACAGACAAAAACCTCTAAAACAAAAAATTAAAAGCACATAAGAGGAAGAAATAGAGAGCAAAGAAATGTTCTGTCCTGTAATAATAAAACAGCCTCAAGTTCTTATTCTCATGACGTCATTCAAAGTCCTTGCTCTCCTTGCACAACAGTTCATTTTTCATAATCAGCACAAAGATGTCCAGTCACAAGTGAACCATAGGACTGCTTTACTGGGAGTCTATGTGCAGCCCGCGTGTCCCCTCCCCTTCCACAACGTAATTCTGTTAGCCTCTGCAAAAGAAATTTCATCTATTCTGACTTCACCTTGGCCTCCATGAGTCCTCAAGATTTGAGTAAAGTGGGAATGAAAAATTATCATTTCAAATGCATTTCGAAAAAGTTTGACTCTTCATTTCCAAATCTGCTCAAACTAATCAGCTCAGTGGGCGATCAAGAACCACAGTTTCTGTTTGGGATTTGGGAAAAGACCCCTGCCTGGAATAGGCATTAAGTCGCACATACGCTAATGCTCTTAAGACAGGACCAGTTCAAAATAATACCATATTATCCTACTTTCTCAAAAAACACTTCACACATATTCATCACACTTCAGACTGCGGAATTTAGTGTCTGGTCCAGCTCCTCAGACCACACACCGGGCTAATGGGCTTTGCAGACATTGATAATGACACTGTGGCCAGTGGTGGCGTTAGAACGAGGGAGGGATGTTGAGCAGAGCCATCATTCCCCCCTCGGTGATACCTTTGCCCCCCCCTCCTCTCTGCTAATCCTTCAAGACAACAGATGGCCCTCAGCCAATGATGCAGCAAACCTGTCCGCACTCGGGTTACACTTTCCTCCTCTGACCTGACCAAATCAGGATGGGCTACAGTCAGGGTCAATAAACACTTTCCTCCTCTGACCTGACCAAATCAGGATGGGCTACAGTCAGGGTCAATAATCACAAGGCAAAAGCTTTCTGGGCAAACAGCATTTCCTCTGGGTCCGCTCCCGTGTGCATGGTGACATTGTCAGCCGTCAGATCTGCTCACCGATGTTAGAGAGTTTGTTGGACATAAGCAACAATTGGAATTGCGATTTCAGCGCACGTACCGAATTCTCCAAGCTCTTGACATGACCAGCACAACACCAAAAGCCCGTCGCCTGTCGGCACACTCAGACTACCGGAACACAATGCCAGAAACTCAAAAGTTCATTAATCTCTCCAGCTGGAGGAGGTCATCTGTGGTATCACTCTCCCATGGCTCCATGTTGTTTTGTGTTTTTCCACTTACACAATTTAACAACACAATTCTCTTCCTTGAAAAAAAGGCATGGCAATTTGATTAAGTTTGAGTCATCAGACTTCCATTCCAATGCATTAGGTGTCACCAGCAGAGGCAATTAGGTCCCCAATTACGGACACAAAACCTTATACACACTGCTGAGAGCAAGTCATGCAGTGTTTGATGCCATTACAGACCTGTGTGTAGCAAATATCATGCAATAAATGTGCAGGTAAAAAGTACTTGGTATACTTCTATCTGCAACCTAACAGGTATTATGTAATGCACTGTAGGGAAAATAAGAATTTGATGCATTTCCACAAATATGTTCTAGGCAGACGCTGATTATTTCTGAGAGAACAAACTGGAAGAGTAGTGACTTACAACTGACGCAAGAACAGGAAGTCCCGGCAGTAATAACATTATTAAAGCACACCACCCACCAAAAATGCTATAGTTAGAAAGACCTTGCTCTGCTACACATGAGACAAGATTCTGCACCTCCCCCTCCCACCTTAGTTCTACATTTGTGCTCTCCGTTTTCACATCTCTTTATCACAATTCATCCCTGAAAAGGAGCGCACTTAAGCAGGTGTCCTGGTTTCCAGAAGGGAGAATAAACGCAAGGTTGGCAGATTGTTACCTGCTGCTGAAACCATACACCCAGCCTATGAAGGTTACCCCCCCCACACACATCATCAGGGAGCTTGTTTACTGTCCTGCGGCAGGCAGGCAGTATCACCGCGAATGTCACGTCAGCAAAACACACACCATTCCCAACAAATTCTGCATTAAGGACAGGCGGCCAGCCTTGCAGCTTGAATGCATTTCTTGCAGCAGACGTGGTCTTTAAGGACTTGGACCACACCCTTCATTCACCATTCACCCTGTTCATTGTGTCTGCAAAAACATGGAGAAACTCTCTGAAGCAGACGGTGTCAACCCAGATGTATAAGGGTAAATATACCTTGAAGAGTCAATAATAAGTGGTATTATTAAAACCCACACCCTTCTCCTTACATCATACACCCCGTCATCATACTGGTGGGATGAAACCACCCAAATATGTCTTCTCCATGACAGCAGAACTTCAGTCTACAAGACACAGATTTTTATTAAATATCACTAATGACATTGATCGTTTTATTACGTCTTTTTTTCTTCTTTTTGACAAAGATAGGCAGCTATTACATCACTCCTTGTACACGTAAAGTGAAATTCACGAGAATTTGAACGCATCACAATCGAGACACCGGCTAATCATTGACTCTGCTTACATGGAACGGCTGAGATTTCAACGTGTTTGATGATTTAATGACACAGATCGGGCTTTGTAATCCCTTCTCGTTTAGAGTTTCCATCCCTCTCTGATGGACGGACGTGGAAACACCTTAGCCAACTCTCTCTCGGCGGGCTCGCTGCCTCCCAATAAGCGACTCTTCCGCGACCACCACCACCAACAACAACGCGGCTACGGCCAGGTTACACGGTTTGTGACACTGTGATCGGGCCGATCTATTGAGGTTCGAGAGGCTTTCACGTTGACTCCACACCAAAGAATGGAATGTAGCAGCTAACACGCTAAGTGTTCGATAGCTACGAGCTCTTTGGGTGATATTTCGGCGTGTGCGTTGGCTGAGTTGACATATTCTTTCCCCCAAAAAGCCCAGTCGTCTTACCCACCTGAGGCTAAAGCTTCCTAAGTGAGGGTTGTGTGGAGTTCCAGTGTTCCTGCTGTGAAGACGGTGTCTCCAGCTCTGTGTCCAAGGGCGGTGACGCCGGAAGAGACAGGCGCTGAATTCGACGACTGACGTCAGCCTCAGCCAATAGGAGTGGAGTCCGTCGACCCTCAACCAATGAGGAGCTTTATCCCGCCTCCTTCTCGATAGCCCACACCAGACGACAGACAGTCGAAACCGGGGAAAAGAACAAAATAAAACTGAAATAAAAATGAGTTTTAATCAACAGTCTCAACTCAGTCAACAGCTTTACCCGTTTCATATGTAATAGCATTAATGCCTTTTTTAAGATGAAAGCTGTAAAATTGCGAAGGCAACATCGCTATCAAGTCATATAAGAACTAATAACTAGTTAGTAAACTAATAATAGTCAGATAGAATATATATTGTATGGCCGCCTCACTTTACTCAGAATAAGAAACGATTCGGGTGTTCTTTTACACTGCAAAGCAAAAAAAAAAAAAAAATAGGCACATAAATTTTGTTCAAGGGTTTTGAAACAGTCAGGAATGATGATGGTAATTATGATGATGATGATTATGATTATGATTATTATTATTATTATTATTATTATTATTAGTAGTAGTAGTAGTAGTAGTAGTAGTAGTAGTAGTGGTGGTGGTAGAAGTTTAATTTAATTTTGCTTATTTAATTGGTGAGGTGCCAACCAGATAATGCCTTCAAAAGGTAAAAGCTAGTTTAGGAGACATGACTTTACGCAGCTTAGTGAAGATCGTTCTAAAGGTGATCCAGGTCGTTGTATCGGCAGCGACACCGACGATGTAGTTGAGACGATCATCGACGCTCGTCGCCCCGGAGCCCCGCTGGTGTCTGGCGCCCCCCGGCGGCCGCAGCGCCGAACTACAACAACAAGGAGCCTGACCCCGGAAACAAACGGCTTCTGTTTCCGGGAGGTTTTGCTGAGGAGACATGGCGGACATGGATGAATTGTTCGGGAGCGACGGGGAGAGCGACAACGAGCAGCGAGGTGCCAGATCCCGCTTTATCCTCAATAAACACGCCCGGACGCGCTCGTCCCGTTACGCTGGTTTTCCTGGTGTCAGAACACATCGGCTTCTCTTGAGCCATCCCGAAACGGAACGCGTGTGTTGCTAAACACGGACGCTACTATTTACATTTTTTGGGGGGAATTTGCTTTGGACTCTGGTTCATAGTTTTGGTGGTTTATTTTACATAGGTCATTGCATGTGTAATTTAAGACGGTGAGACGTTTAATATGATGGAGTAGACCACCGGGGATTGACCTCGGTTTTAGTTTTCATTGTAACTGAGCTGGAGAGTTTCTGTGATGGCGACTGTAGTTAAACGTAACATTAGGTGGAAAAAAAGGCTCCGATCACTGACAATTTACTCTGTTTTGCATCTGCAGAAATACAGAAGATGGGGTCATGCACTGTTTTTGATGGTGCGCCATGTTGCTGCTGTCTGGCAAAGCTGAAAAGTGCCTTCTTTGTTCTGTTTCAGAGTCTGGATCAGGATCAGGATCAGACTCGGAGCAGGAGAGACCCCGATCCGCCAGCAATGCCTCAGGCAGCGGCAGCGGCAGTGAGAGAGACCAAGACGATGAGGACGAAGAAGACCATGAGGCAGGAAATGCCAATATGAATAAGGTGCGTGCTTGACAGCATGGTTTCCATCTTTAACTTACAGGCTTATTCATAGGCAACTACTCTGTACACCTTTGAGCCATTCATTTGAATATGATTTACAGCAGAAAGAATGACTATCGTCCTTACATTGATGGTGACTTGTATGCACGTGGACTTTTTCCCGACCCAATAGGAGCTGTTTGGAGATGACAGTGAGGACGAGCAACACAGTCAACACAGTGGCAGCGACCAGCACTCGGACCGATCAGGGAACCAGTCAGATGCCAGCATGCACTCAGATCAGGGGGACAATGACCACTCGGATGCCGAGCAGCACAGCGGATCGGAGCGAGGCCATCAAGACGAGGATGACGATGATGAGGACATGGGCCACCGGTCAGATGGAGGGAGCCCGGCTGGTAGCGGGGTCTCTGGAGCAGGCAGCCCTCGCTCTGACAGGGGCAGTGTGCGTTCAGACAGAAGGTACACATTTAAAGATTTATAAGGAGTTTCTTTATATTTAATATACAAGTTGTACTTTTTTTTCGTTTGTGGTTTTCCCATAAAGCCTTAGTTATATGCTACATTCATGCTGTTGTAGGTCAATGTTCTGTGGCCATCTAAACCACAGAACCACAGAAAAAACAGACATTTGTATGAATATATGAAGCTGTATTTCTGCAGAATGCAATGAAGCAATATAACACTTAATTGCTATAATAATTACTGTGTAGTGTAATAATATTGCAATAAGAGCAATACTGATCCAGGTTAATGGATGCTCTCTGCTTACATGAGATCAATCTCCAGAATTTTTCCTGGTTATTCCTCCTTTAACTTTATTAGGTTTTCATTTTCTGTTTTTTGTTATTTCAAAATAATAGAAATGTGACTTTGCACATTTTGAATCCTTCTCAGAGCAACTCAGCTCGTTGGAGCCTCACCATTACACCTTTCTTTTGTGTTTTCCACAAGCGCACACAGTGACCCTGGGACTCCACAGTCTGGCCCGGGCACCCCACAGTCTGGCCCGGGCACCCCACACTCTGGCCCAGGCACCCCTCACACTGATGGAGAAGGCTCGGGCCAGGAGAACCAGTCAGATGATGAGAAGTGGGATGGAGGGGGTAAGAGCGACCAGTCAGAGGACGAGGACGAGAAACGACATTATTCTGATGAAGAAAGAGAGAACTCTGATGATGAGGGCCCCAGAAACAGGAAGTCAGGTACTCCCAGGTTTTACTGATATTATGCAGGGCCAGTATCATGGCTCAGCTTTCAGTGGTATTCTTGTTTCTATACTCTGAACCCAGAGATAAGTTGTAGATTCCATCAGTTCTTTTGTGCTTATATTTTGTGTCTTATATTTCTTTTACTGTAATAAAAATCAATAATGTTTTTCACCGTTTTATATTTTCCTTTTCAGAGTCTGCAAAGGGCAGCGATAGTGAAGATGACTTTCTCAGACAGAAATCCAAAACCAAAATTGCCTCAGATTCAGATTCAGACAGTGATATTGGAACAAAGAAAGGTGAGAAACTGAAAGATTATTTTCTTCAAATCACATCAAAATGGATTTCACCCAAAAGCCAGATACGTCTAACTTTTTGTGACATTGAAAAACATAAATGTTAAAAGTTTACACTACAGTGATATTATATCATCAAAGTAGATAATTTAAGGAGAAGCATGAAATCATGATTTCCTCATCGCAAACAATTTATTGCAACCAAAGGGAACAACAGTGGTCGATATAGCACAACGAAAAATGTCAATGTCTAAATAACATGTGATATGCCCTTGAGCATCAATTACAGCTTGACAACAACATTTCATGCTGTTTACAAGTTGACTTATTGTCTGCTGAGGCATGGAATCCCACTCTTCTTGAAGGGTGAACTGCAGATCATTAAGGTTCTGGGGTACAGATTTAGAAGCCTCTACACACCAATTCAGGTCTGGAGAACATCCAGGCAACTCCATTCAAGGTACCCCAGTCTCTAACTGATGTTCCTAAATGACGAGACCTTGATGAGCTGGAGCCTTTTTGTCCATGAAGATGAAATTAGGCCGGTGTTGTTGGTGTAGGGGTCCAATGACTGGGTTAAGGATGTTATTCAGGCAGTCACGCCACCATTCAGAAAGTGTGGGGCGGTTGTGTACCAACCAGACACACTCGCCCACACTAACACCACCACAAAAGATTCGACCGGTGGCAACAGTGGCCATCATCTCTGCTCTATCTGAATCAACTTTCAGTTGCGGTCATCAGTGTGGGGTGTGATCTAAGGACGTCCACTTCTGTTCCTTTCTGTGACTCCTCGAGTCTCTCTGTTCTTCTGATGACACTAACACTCTAAGCTTTGTGCCCACTTCCTTCTGAGAACATCCTGTTTGAATTCTCGCAATGGCGAGCTACTGTTGATCAGTTGTTGGGTGTTGTCTTGGTCTCAAGGTGTCAAAATGTGAACAACATGATGAGGGGGACTGTTTCGATATCAATTTTAATTGAACCAGGAAATATATTTCTCGATTCCTGAATCTAACACCTGTTGTGAATGTTGCCATTAAGCTCCTTTTTAGAGAACAGCAGAGAGGCTTTAGAGATGGTCACATTCGTTTCACATGTAATGGTTATAGTACATTTTAGGGTCTTCCTGGAATTTAACTCAAATCCCCAACTTTTTGTAAGTAGATATATGTTCAAATTAAGGTGCATCTGTTTATTCTCCTTCCATCTTTTTAAACAGCAAAGGCGGCGGCAGATGACCTGTTTGGAGAAGCTGATGACATTTCTTCAGACAGCGATGCAGAGAAGCCTCCAACTCCAGGCCAGCCCTTGGTATCTATTTCCCTGTTGTCCTCCCTTCACTGATCACCAAGCCTTTTTAACTCTGCTATGATTTTTTTTCCCTTTTTACAAGAGTTCCCAAATCTCTTTTTCTCGGAGGTTCTTGCTAAGCCTCTCAGAGCCGATCCTTATTATTATGGGTCATTGAATCGTGGCATTGTGTAAAAGTTCACTTCCCTTTTTCTGCTTGTGTCTAGGATACCGAGGATGGGATGGAGGGGGAGCAGGCAGAAGAGGAGCCTGCACCTGAAACTCGCATCGAAGTCGAGATTCCAAAAGTTAGCACAGACCTCGGATCCGACCTTTACTTTGTCAAGCTTCCCAACTTCCTCTCTGTGGAACCCAGGTCAGAACCACCTCCTTGTTGATGGGAGCCTCAAATTAAAAGTCTCCTGTTATGAGTTTTCTTCTTAATAACTCCTCACAATTAACTAAAACCAAAGAACAAAATCAAAATTAGTATAATGACATGCAGAGCAGTTTTCCTGTCTGCAGGCCTGTAAAATTGTGAAATAAAACCAGACTTTTATGGCAGTATTCAAAATAATATTTGGGGCACCATCAATGTAAGAGGCCATTACGCACCTAGAAGATAATACGGTCAAGATAACTACCCTGCAGCTAATTCTGGAGACTGGATTCTCTTCTCATCTTCCTTTATAGACCTTTCGATCCTCAGTACTATGAGGATGAATTTGAGGATGAAGAAATGTTGGATGAAGAAGGACGAACCAGGTTGAAATTGAAGGTATGTCTTAGTTTTCATTTTGTGGTGAAATGTTAATATTTGCTTGTCTGTACATTCGAACACGAACGGTTCTGTTTCTTGCCACAGGTGGAAAATACAATTCGGTGGCGAGCCAAAAGGGATGAGGAAGGAAATGAGACGCGAGAAAGCAACGCACGTATTGTCAAATGGTCTGATGGCAGGTGTGTGTCGTCAGTTTGGCATTGTAGTTTCTACACCATGAACAAGAATGTGTTTTAAATGTGTTTTTCTTCTTTTAGCATGTCCCTCCATCTGGGGAATGAAGTGTTTGACGTTTATAAAGCGCCTCTGCAGGGAGACCACAACCACCTGTTCATACGACAGGGCACCGGTCTGCAGGGACAAGCTGTCTTCAAAACCAAACTCACCTTCAGGTAACGCTAGAAGCCGAGCAGCTGAGGCTGTTTTTATTTTCCGTTAACAACAATGGCAGCTTTGATTCAGGATCCAGTCACAAATGTGCTGTGCTTTAAGTCTCTGGAACACCTTATGCAAGCTCGCCAAGTTTCTCCCAATTAGAGTGTAAGCTTCTTAGCACCCCCAAGTCCACCTGGATGTTCTGCCTTCTCCGACCACATGGGTCGGACACGGCACCAGCCAAAGCTGATTTGTGCACAACAGAAAAATCGCTGCTCTCAGACGAGATATTTTTTCCGATTTGGCGTTATCATCAGAGTGGACTTTTGATGAGGATTATATACTGTACACAGGAACCTGAGAATCAACCTGTCCAACCTGTCCATTGTCATTGTCAATAATATTATTAGTATTATGTGTATGTTTTATATTATGTATTTTTGTGTTGATGTGTTACTAATGACAGAAAAAAAATTCACAAATTAAAAAAAAAGTTCATGCAGCTAGTTGTGGTTACAGTCTGTTAACTTTGATCTCACGTCAGTGGTCTTCTGAATTTCCAGGCCCCACTCCACAGACAGCGCCACCCACAGGAAAATGACCCTATCTTTGGCTGACCGTTGCTCCAAGACACAGAAGATCAGAATCCTTCCCATGGCTGGACGGGATCCCGAGTCACATCGCAACGAAATGATCAAGGTGACGCCATCTCCAGTTCGGCCCACCTATGCTGTTGGCTGTTATTCTTCTTTTGGTTGCGAGACAAATGAAAAACTAAGGGTCCCTTATGGTCACGAAGTGGAAAACCTCCCTGAGAAAAGGACCGATGGTAGATTATGTAACAAGGTCAGCTGGTGGCCAGTGGAAAGCAAATATTCAGAGTCTGCAGGTCTACAACGGGAACTGCTTATGTGTCAACTGTCAACACACAAATACTGTATATGTGGTACTGATAACATCTCACAGTTTCCCTGATCTCAGCATTAACCTGTTAATAGTGAGTGGTAGAACACTGCCTTCGTGTCCTTTAGAAAAGGTGCATTTTCTGTCCTGGGGGATTTTAATTATTGAGCCAACTTAATGATGAAGATCTAACTTTGTTTTCCTGAAGCCAAAGTTAACCAGCTGGGGTTAACCTGAAAGGAAAATAGTAACCTGCTAGGTTGCAAACTGTTCTTAAAAGATTCAAAATTCAAAATTTATAGGGATTAAATGATACTGGAGTACATTTTAAGTAATTATTTTTTTCTGTTTAGTATTAATCTCTGCGGTATCAGCCTCTTGTGGTATATCAGATGATAACATATATGCTAAAATGACACGTGGAATAGATTCCTCTACAGTGATGCCACAAGCATGGACCATGGGTGGAAAGCAGAAAACCCAGAGACAATCTGGAGGAACACGAGGCCTATAATGCGGACTGCTGTCTGTTCCTTCAGAAAGAGGAGGAACGTCTGCGAGCTTCAATCCGCAGAGAGTCCCAGCAGAGGAGGATGAGGGAAAAACAACACCAGAGGGGCCTCAGCAGCAGTTACCTGGAGCCTGATCGTTACGACGATGAAGACGAGGGTGAGGAAGCCATCAGCCTGGCAGCTATCAAGAGCAAATACAAAGGAGGTGGTGGCCTGAGAGGTATGATCAACAGTCTCTTTGTAAGAGCTTGGGAATTGAATGATTTGATCAACACGCTTATTTATTCGTCTTGATTCAGAGGAGCGGGCGAGGATCTACTCATCAGACAGCGATGAAGGCTCAGATGACGACAAGGCTCAGAGACTAATGAAAGCCAAGAAGTTGGACAGCGATGAGGTAGGTGTAATAACCTGCTGGACAGACAGGGGGCGGTGTGATCTAGGACACTCTGGAGGCTAAAAAGCCGATTTTTGTCAGACCCCCTAACTTCATGTGACCTGAAGAGAAGTGCAAATATTTGCTTTTGGGGAATACAAATTAAATCCTGCACAAAGTGCACATACAGCAAGTTTGCAATAAAAATGCATCTTTATCATAATAAAAAGTACTGAGGGAACATACTGTCTGTACCAGTCAGCAGAGCTGAACCTTCAGATCACAAGTTCATTCTTCTTTTCTGCTCTGTTCTGTTCAGGAGGGTGAAGGGTCAGGGAAGAGGAAGGCAGAAGGTGATGAGGAAATGGCCACCAAGAAAGCCAAAAAATATGTCATTAGTGACGAAGAGGAGGAGGAAGACGATGACGAATAATTCTTTTTTTAATCATTCCACTGTTATTATCAGTGCTAAGGCTGCAACTGTATTTTGATTATGAGTCTCTTAAGATGTGTGTGTCTGTGTGCGTGAGAGAGAGAGAGAGAGAAACTTTTTTTGTGTCTTTTTGTTGTGTACAGAAAAGGTGAGAAATAAAAAAAAATACTTTGACTTATGTAATCTCAGACACCCAAAGGCCTCTTCATTTTTCCATCGTGATCTGTGTGTATGAATCATGCTGTTGTGTGGTTATGAAACACTGTCATGTTTCAAACAAGGAAGCAGAAAGTTGATTAGGTATTTTTGATTTTGGTCTCGAGAAAAGTGCTTACTCAACACTCGCTCACAACAAAGCTTGTTTGTGCGTCTGAATTTCACCGTTCATGTCGATACAAAAGTACCCTCAAGGAAAGAACTAGAGAGAACATTTGGGGGACTAATTATATTGTCTTAAAATTGTGCATCAAAACAAAATGCAGACTGAAAGGCGAGCAATGACGTGAAAGTGTCATTTCCCTCTCAGTGTTTCCAGCAGGCATTCGCAACATCATCTCCACTAGTTTCGAGTTCTAAATGTGTATTTACAAAGTTGCAGAAAACCTTCAATTTTAAACCAGCCAAGCCTTATTTAATCACATACTGCAGTAATGAATGTAGTTAAGATTAAAAGACACTAATTAAAAACAGGAATTGTGGAAGTCTTCCAGTCTGCATCAGCCCTCCAGTTGGTGGAAAGTGGCTGGGGATGAGTGGGTTATTGTGATTTGATCCTTCCTGAGCCACACGGTGAGAAGGGAATGTGGACAACAAAGGTGCCTGGTTACTGATTCAAGTTCATCACCCAGAATGACGCACACACATATAACAGAGTTCCCAGAGATGGCTAACAACCCTCTTATCAGGCCATTGCTGAAAACTGGTTACAGCCATACTAAAACAAACAACGGTTAAACACATACTTGGTGATTCAGCAAGGGTTATGCAAATGGTTGTGATACACACTCTCACACACACACACATTTGACATAGATTTAGTTCTCTTAATCATTGTTCACAGGACGTCTGGAAAGGTTTTGTCAGGGCATGAGTTTATAAGCGCCAACTATTATTATGTTCACAGGTTCATCATGGAACAGCTCTAGAATGAGGCTGTTGTGCAACTAAGCCACTCGCTGCTGGAGGCAAGTTGTACCCAGTGATTTTTTTCTTTTTTTTTTTATCATTTACACAGTCTGTGTTTATATATTTGTGTTTGTGTGAGTGCAGATGCTGATGCTGATAAGTCTGCATAGCCCACGATACAGAGTCGACTACGACTCGTCAGTCACGCAGAGCTATATATAGTGCGGTTAATATTTGATGCTGTCTCATGTATACAGTTCTTGTCTTGAAAAGAGTAGGTGTCTTCAGCAGGGGTGTGCTGCATTATCTCAGACTGCAGTGGTTATGTAAACCCAATTCCACACAGGAGTGGGGAAAGGGGAAGGGAGGCAGTGTTACACTCGGTCAGAACGGACTGATGGCAGCGGAGTCTGACATGCGGGGGGGGGGGGTGCAGCATTTCCCCCTTCCTTTTAGACCAGTTCTCCTCCCTGTTGGCTCTCTTCATCATTTAAGTGCTGGTCTTCCCGGTGACCAGCATCGACCTCTAACATCACATTTCTGCAGAAGTGATCGGAAGAAGACAGGATTTCGTCTGCTTCAGCCTTTCACTCAGTTTAAATAAAGCTAAGCTGCGTATGAAACCTCGGGTGCCGTTCAGGGGGTAATTTGGCCATGATTATGTCACTCTGGCCTGCAGGCACAGAGTGTCTGGGCCATTATCAGGTCAGACATCCCATCTCTTTCTTGTCTGCAGCAGTTGAGCCCAGGGCACAATTTATGTCTGCTGCAGTATTTGCGTTGGCAGGTTAGTGTTTGAGGTCTGTCCTCAGGTGGTGACAATGTAGCACCAGTAATATGCAATGCCAATTTCGATATATTGAAAAACAATGAAGCGGTTTTATCGCAAATGAGGAGAGCTTCAAATCATGTTCTCAGACCTAGAATACCAAAACAAAACAAAAAAAAAAATCAGGGAATAAGTAACACCTGAGATTAAAGAGACCTTCCCTGAATGTGTCATGTATTTGTGCTTACTCGGTAATAATTTGTTGATTCCCTGGACTTTAAGAGAAAGTATACATATTTTTGCATTTAAATGTTACTGCAGTTCGGTAAACCTCGAGCACAGCCAAACTTGTACTCTCTGGGTTTTCTGTTGTGTCCTTTACTCTTGTTTCACCATGTCCAGTCTCCCCTGCTGGGGCTTATATAAGAGCTAATAAATAAAATAGAAATACAATACTCTTCTCCCCTGCAGGACACATACCCACGAGACTGCAGCGAAGAACATTTTTCCTTTGCACACTGGCAGGTGTGTATTGTACTTTCTCGCAAAAACAATTACAACAATTAAATATCTCCCTCCTTCTGACCTTAAGAATGTGGGTCAGCCTGTTCTGCCAAAACAGCAAGGCTTAATCTGTAAACAAAGAGTCACCTTCAGCGGTGATCTGCTCCCCAGCACAGATTACACACAAGGGGAAGAAGTGAGCATCTGTTGCACAAACTCACTTCTCAGCTTTGTTAATTACAAGGAGTATATTGTCATTAAAGGCACCACCAACAGCCAACCTGTGTCTATATACAGTGTCTCTGATTCCCCTGCATTATTTACTGATGTTATTCTTTTACAGTGCAGAAATAGAGACACTGGATTTAGCTTGGCTGAGATAAAATGACTGGATTAGTCTTTAAAAGTGTATGAAAGTGACATAAGTCTGTGTGTATTTAGTCAAATTAAAACTGTGAAATCCACAAACTAAACAAGAACAGTAAGCAAACTCACCCCCCCAAACAAACATCAGCAACATCAGCATCCATCAATAGTGTCAATTATGACTTATCAGCATTTTTTTTATTATTTATTTAATCTCAATTCTGACAATAGTATTTCTGCTTCTCTAAAGTCTCAGAATACTTCTTCCATTTATGGTTGCATTGTTGCTGCTACTGGGGACGTCAGATTACAGCCACCAGCATATTTGGCTGCTTGACTCGGACTGAGACGGGAACATCGCATATTTTTGGCACCGAAAACCGTTAAAGGCTCGGCTATGTAACGTACACATGCAGAGTGGTCAACATGGCAACAGCGGTATGGATCTACCGTGGTGATTTATGAGCCTTTTAATCTACATAACAGGTTATGGACACTTTGTGTAAATATCCCTGCAGCCAGTATGTTTACAAATGGCATATTTAAGACGTTTACAGCCACCGCATCCCATAAATAAGTTCCATTCATGCGCATTTGGCTCCCAGTGTCTCTAAGCAGATTTACACAATGATTTGGTGGTCCCATACCTTCTACTTTCAAGGAGAACCTCCAGGTATGATGGGATCTGGAACGGTGTTTATGCAGTTTATACAGTGGAAATAAAATAAAGGGAGAGGATTTTTAATGTCGGTTGCGCTGGGAACATCAGCTTGTGCCAAATATAGGATGTTTTGATAGAAGACTGAAATTGGGAGGTTAAAAGTGGCTCCAAAAAAAGAGGACATGAAGGATGCATGGGACAGGGAAAAGGTCCTGAGGTCAGGTGTGGGCCAAGAACCTGCCCAGTCTCCACAGAGCCGGGGTATTTCAGAAGCCAGTGTGACTCACAGCGTGCCAGAAGCTGACCTTCAGTTATCTAACCAGACAGCAAATAGCAACTCAAACTCTCTGCTTGCTGCCACCCACAGTTTGATCAGTCAGCGTTCAAATTATCCTGATGTTGATTACATGGACGGTAATTTGCCGAACAATGGTTTTCCTGGGAACCTCTAATGATATCTGTTATGTTCAGTGCATAGATCTAACGAGGCATTAGGGTTTTATTGATGAAATTTGATGGTACAGTAAGTGAGCCCGATGTCTTTGGCTCCTCCCAAACCACTTTGAACAGTCACACAGTGTTGTGCAGTACCCTCCTCAGTCACATAACGGCAACAGGACTGGGTGCTCTCTTTTCCTAATTATTTTTTTGGTGAGTGATGATCCCTCTTCTGTCGTCTGTCACATCCGTGGAGTCTGCAATTATGAAACCCTGTGCTGGATTGGGGAGAGTGCTGCAGCGGAGGGAGGGAAAGAGTGAGAGAGGGAAAGAGAGAGAGAGAGAGAGAGACAGACAGAGAGAGAGAGAAAGAGAGAGTTTGTTTTTGCTGAAGCAGCCACCTTTGCTCTGCTCAAAAACAGCAATTTCTGAGTCCCTTGCTGTGGTTTGGGGGGTATATCAAAGGGATGGTTACAGTTAGACTGCAGCCTGCTCTGTGTCTTGACAAGCGGCACAAGCCTGTGCCTGTGAATAGATGCGTGGCTTCTATTTAACAGTATAACAGTTCCTTCAACTCATCACTCTTTCCCTCTCCCTCCTCTCCATTCATTTTTTTTTTTAAATAAAAAATATATTTCTTTTATGTTTGATTCCCTGTAGGAGATGAATGCAAGTGTAACAGGCCATTGCGATGAAATGCACAGCAGCTTTTCTCATGTCCTGGATGTACAACAACATGCCTTGCATGAACCGAAATTACCCCAGGGCCGTATCTGGAGGTCAGTGTCAGCCCTTTGGTCTTGTCATCACTCCTGCTGATCTCCTCTTTCCTTCCATTTTCTGTGGGTTTCTGACACTTTCTGTGCTTCCTTACTGTTAGAATTACGTGACACGGTCTGGCAGGGAGACTAAGAAGATCTCACCCAACTGTGCCAAATAAAAGGCATCCAATTCTCTGTCTGCCCTCTTTACATGATGGTAGATCATTATCACCATGGATACTTCTACAAGTAGAGCATCGTCTAAAGAACACACATTAGAGTCCACACACACACAGACTCACATACACTAGTCTCCACATGCGCACCCCACCTGGAAACAGGGGACAAGAGAGGGGGCCTCTCTTTCCAGGCCTCCCTTTCTCTTTCGCAGTCTTGACCCACTTTCATTCTCCAAAGTGGGTCAAGACTTGGTCAAGATAAAAGTGCGTCTGCCAATAATTTGCTGGTTTACACAAAATCTAATAATGTGAAAAAGCAGTTAATCAAATTCATATGCTTTGTTGCATAAATACAGGGAGTTGTGTGTGATTTGGGGGGCGATTTATTGTGACAATGCATTTCTTCATGCCCCTTTTGAAAGGATTGTTTTTATGTGTTTCAAGCTTGATTTCTATTTCCAGCAGGGCACAGACAGGATCAGACCAGCATGAAATTAAAATGAACTAAGCCCAACACTTCCTTTCCTTGGCCCGACTCCAGTTTAATCACAGACCACATTCTTGTTGGTAATAACATGTCTCCTTGGTTTGGAAACCTCCTCCACCATGAAAATGTTTCACTGGATTTTTCAGGTCCTTTCACTCTTTTCTGTTTCACCAGGTTACTGTCTTTTCCTTTGTGTGGACCACCACCCTGGCAGGGGTCAAACTCATTCTGCTCTCAGTAGGCTGAAGGCTCTGCGGTGACACTCAGAGGAGAAGACAGAAGGTTATCGCATGCACGCTCGAGCGTCACTGTCACAGATGCCTTCTTTTCCCGCTGGCATGAGAAAGACACCCAAAAACGTGCTTTTAATCAAGAACAGTCACAAAAGGTCTAATTTTGAGGTATTCATTTCCAAATGTTACTCTTTTAATCCTTTGTGTCATCATTTTGGAGGTAAACATCATGCAATTTTACCACTCCTGTTATTCAACAGAGCACTACTATAGTAATAGTACTACTATTGATATTTACTTTTCAGTCTTGTCCAGAGTGCATCCTGCCTCCCGCCCGAAGGCAGCTGGGATAGACTCCAAATTTTAAATGGGCTGCTGATTGAGTTTCAGTTTAGGATCCAATTAATATTCAATATGGCTTTAAAACAGACCAGAATGTTCCAAAACTATAAATGCTGACCAATTTGGCACTGCTGAGTTCTTTAAGTTCATCTCCCGTTCTCTTTTGAAAAACAGGACTCCATTCCCCTCTCAATAATTAAAGGGACGAACCTTAAAGACACATATTTGAACAATATTTAAGCTTTCTGAGATGAATGCAATGTCTAAATGATTACAAAACACATTTTGTTGAATTATTGAGTGACATTTGTAAAAATGGAATAATGAATATCGATTTCTAAAATAACCTTTTACCATAGTTTATGGTTTCACGCTTCTTTCAAGGGACTTTGGAGATGAACTATTTTTTTTATAGACAGACTATTTTATTATCTAATGTGGTAAATATAGTTTTACATCACACAGAAAATTAATATATCTCTATCTTGATTCATGTATGAAATATTTGTATGAAATACATGAACGCCACTCATTTAGTGTCATGTAAAATATACGGGGGTGGGTAAATAATAACGAATGATTAAAATTCAATTTCCCTGAAACTGACACCATGCTATAAATGCTTTTTATTTTGTGGTCTGCAGTCTCTGACCCTGACAGCACCAAGAAATGGGGAGCTGTACTGTCTGTTCTCAAACTGTTCCATTATATAACTGACCTCTCAAATCTTGGATGCAGCTTTGAAATAGGTTTGTCTGCATTATGCAGACACAAGCATGGGAGTGCGTGACTGTGTGGAGGCCATCAGTGTGTCATGTCCATGGAGCATGCGTCATAGTCTGCGTACCCTCACGTGTGGTTGCATGCACTAACCTCATCTCTTATGCAGAGACAGCGACGAGGGCTCGGAGGCAGATGTAAGACCCGCAGTGTGCTGTCGCTGCAGCAGGTTCCCCGCTGCACTCAGCGCGCCTTGTTGCTCCACTTCTCCCAGTAGAAGAAAACACCGAGGCAGGTCTTCTGGGGGTTCCATTGTTTGTCTGCATCACAGGAGCTACACAGTAAACCTGCAGCTTGGTCTCTGGTGTCTCCCATATTGTTTCCTGTGCTCAGGCTCATCGGACCTCATTCGAGCTTCTGAGGATGAGTGGAATCAGAAGACTACGCTCCTGTGTTTCAAGTTTTTGGAAAATTTCTGATTAAGACATTTCTAGTTATTATTGTCAACATTTATTATTTTCTTCTGTGCTTTTGTTTCTATGAACTTCTGATGGATGTGTTGTTTTTTTAAAACCTAAATGGTTTCATTCTGCTTATATGTCATATGAATTTCTTAATACAGTGTCAACATTGTAATTGAAGTGAAGTTTAGTTGTAGTTTTGTACTGTATATTAAGTACTTTCATATTTACAGGTATGGATATAATGCTTGAATTATGACCTTATGAGCTTAAATCACCTTATTTCTCTAAAGGATGGCATTCAAGTGAGAGAAATTGTTGAAAGAAAAAAATTTGTCCTTTTCTTGAAATTGATATTTAACCACTCTAAAGAACATCCTGAATACCTAACGCATGCATATTCTGTAGTACATCTTTCAATATCAACAGTCTTAAAAAGGCAGAAGTGAGACGGGAGTATCCATGATTGGATCATTTCAAGGTCGATGGTGAAATGGTGCCTGCAATGTATGTGTGTATGCAATGTATGTGTTCATCTCCAGTAAATATATATGGAGTAATCAGTAGTTTCGGCAAGGGATTCCCATCTGTTTGTGGTTTCAGCATTACTGCCCATCACACTCTTGTTCAGCTCTCCTCTGCAGTTCGAAAAGGAACACAGCCTACAGAGTTGAAGTGTTCATGCGTGACTAACACCACTTATGCAATTTCACTAAACAGATATTGATTGTGCTCTTTTTGTCCTATTGCACAAAGGTCATGTGTTTTGTTCTGGTTTTATTATTTAATTGAGACAATTTTGCATCCAATTTTCTATGTTAATATTGTATGGGAGAATAATTTATACAAAACCTTGTGATGCAATGTTGAGGCAGTTTTTTTTGTTACCTTACCTCATATTTTCTTCATATGATGCTCAAAAATAAGATTAAGATTAAATGCAATGTGTTAACAATCAGATGTTTAGCTGGTCTTGTCTGTGAAACACATTCAACCTCAGCCATTCATTAGAAGCTATAATTAGACTACATCCTAGCATGAGTTTTCACTCACTGGGAAACAGCGTATTGATCTGTCTCATGGTTACTGGGGCATGTATGCAGTGACGTATTAGGAGGACTGTTCATCTAGGCAGAAAGAGAGACATGGTTGAGCCAAAAATAGATGAACTGAATTAGGGGATCCACTGTCTCAAGCCATTATGTAACAGGAGAAAAATGATCAAATTCCTGTGTCATACTTTTGTTTTTTTTTAAAGGGATTTTTTTTTGTGTGAATCCTGCATTTCTCCATCTCTTCTAATCCGTCCTTCTGGGAGCGACGCAGCAAACATATTCAACAGATGCACAGAAGAGCCCTAAACCTATGTGTACTGTTCTTTCTTGCAAGACGTTCTTTCTTATGCAAGATATTCCTCTGCACTGTAGGAAAAAAAGACGGTACTGTAATGTTCCATCCCAAACCTCCTCTCCAACCAGCATCCCACATGCAATATACAGCTGGGAAAACAGCTCCTCTCATAAACACACGTGGACACAGTCTTTAACAACCCAAGGAAAACACACCTTAGTTGGTCTGTGAACTCTGGGACTCAGTGGTAGGGGATTTCATGTTGTTCTAAAACACAGTTCAACCACGCCTCCCTTGTTCTTTAAAATAGCACTCTTTCAAACTGCCTTCAAATATTCAAATCTAACCGAACAAAACCGATAAATGGAGATAAAAGTATAGAATATTCACACATATTTGGATACTAGATAGAGATGCAGCCTACGCGAACATGGGAATGAGGATTATGTTCAAACAATATTTTATACTGTAAATATTGCAAAATATTCTGTTAATAATATTCAAAATGATTAACGTGCAGAGAAATCCTCAATTAGATATTCAATTAGTCATTAAAAGGCACTGCTGACAATAGCATCTGAATTGAAATATCTTATGCATTCATATGTACATGAATGCATGGTGTTTAAGGAAATCAGCACCATTTATCTGAATTTTTATCTAGTATAATTTTTATATGTTGGCTGAGCTGTTCGTTATAATACACCCATATAATGGGCACTGGGGAATAAACCCGATTAAAGTGCCCAGTGATTTGAACTCAACAAAATAGTGATGTATTTTTCCACTTCCTGTTTGGTCCATGGGAGCACAGGTTAATGATTGGCACTTCTCACAGACTGGTTGTCTTGTCATGTGACTGGAAAATGCCACTGCATAAAATATCACACAGTCACTTGAGAGGAAGCCCTGGCATCTCTAATAAAGCGAGCCTCGACATTTCTGTGGCCGGCGTCGAGTGATGTCAGCCCAAAGATGTGCGGAGAGCTGATCCCACCTGGACATTACAGATCCTTTTGATCCAGTCATTAGTATGCAGGGGTGGACTGCATAGTTGGTGACAGCTTGGCTGGCTCAGGCCACGGCTGGCCAGGCAGACCTCCCATTAGACCTGCTATTCTGCCAACACTGTACATTGTGTGCTTTTTCTCCTGATCTAGTAGCGCATTGATCCACAGTGACAGGCAGCTGATGCAGGGAGTTAAAGGAATCAGGGCGGTGAGATGAGCAGGAGTGCCGTTCACCGACTGCAATCTTGTTGAACTGACAGGCTCCATTCATGATGTACCACCCCCGGTCGGTTGGTATACACTCCCCAGCCTTCTTAAATTTAAATAAAGAGCAATCCCAAACTCTACAGGGGACATAGTGAACCGTTATGCGAGTTTCAAGTTTTGCCAGTGTGTTATTAACCACGTACTGTAAATGAGAGAGCCAATCCGACTCATGTGTGACCCGGTCTGAGATAACCAGCTCAGCGCTACGGCTCTTTGAAAAGTGAGACGACTGCTGAAAGCAAGCAAATGGAAATGTCTCTGCGTTGGAAAGTCTGTACTGGAAGATAAGAAAAATGTTATGTAATTGTTAAAAAAGTCATGGGTCAGCGCTCATAAATGCAAATAATACCAGAAAGGCAGGAATACAATTAACATAGAAAAAGCCATATACTGATGCAATGTGCATGTGGATTATTAACAGCGTAAGCGTGTGATACAGGAGAAAACACGCATATAATGAAAAAAACCAAAGCAGGAGAGTTATGAAATACGTTCAGACAGCTGTGAGTGCTGATAAAGATGACAAAGGATATCCTTGATCTTATTTGAAACCCAAATATTATGAGATTTAAGGCTCTGTAGACAATGAAGAGTCATAGCACAAAGGTAATATTGCAATATCTACTGTAAATGTCAGCTATCTCACATAATTAATCTCAGTCAATATATCCACCATAAAGCTGTGTACATCATATACCCGGTCTAATTATTAGCGCTTTATCGTCTCTTTTCTGACATTGAACAGTGAGCTCATTTATAACTTTGAACTTATTTTTAATCTTTATGGTCTTTGCAATAAAAGAGAAAATACTTGCACTCGGGGCAGAAAGTGATTATGCACTATATCAAATAATAAAAATCATAGCTGGAAAAAAAAATCCTGTACTGAGTTTCTAATTCCTGAATGTGAAATAAAAACTTTCCAGAACAAATTATTATGAAAAATCCAAGAATATGTCATCTAAAATAGATTTCTAGTATATTTGTTTTATTCCAGTGTGTGGATACATTAAGTGAAAGGGTTTTGCTTTAGCCATGTTAAGAAACCTTCAGGAACAAGGCTTCTGAGCTGCTTACATCACCACCTAACACCCAGTTTTATCCCTGACCCCATACCAGCAATTACAACAACATGGAATACACAGGGCACACACATAATAAACAATACCTCTGCCAGGTCGGCCGATTAATTCCTTGTCCTAAAATGTTCTTTTTTAAACCGTTTGTCTGTAGACAAGGAGTAGGCAAAACATGTTACATCACAGACAGGCCCGTAACTCGCACACACATACTCACATACACAGACAGCGCCCTGGAGGTTTTAGGATGCTCCGCACGCAGATGGTGAGAGGACAGAAGAGGCAGATGGTCCTCCGCTCTCTCCTCTTTTCACTTTCTGCGCTTCCAAAAGTGCTACTATCTATGCTAGCTGCCAAACAGGTCTGAGTTTGGTTCAGTGTCAGACATAACCGGATTTATCATGTCCCTCCAAACCTGTGTGTTGTAACTCACATGTGGCTCTGACCCTTTCTCCTGTCACATGAGTCATGCAACATGTGAAAAAAAAATGTCCAATTGCACGACTTGGGATCATTTGTTAATAAGTGCACTAACCTGGACTCTATTAGCTCATTGGGCATTTCTGAGGATTACGTAACGTTCCCATGTCGCACTCACACTCTTGCCTTGGTTTGAATAGGTAAATCATTCAAATGGCTGAAGGAGGTTTGCA
Organism: Lagocephalus sceleratus; assembly: GCA_911728415.1. Classification (NCBI taxonomy): domain Eukaryota; kingdom Metazoa; phylum Chordata; class Actinopteri; order Tetraodontiformes; family Tetraodontidae; genus Lagocephalus; species Lagocephalus sceleratus. The sequence goes on along the minus strand of CAJVRN010000017.1, from coordinate 7,974,038 downwards.
CGGTGACGTGTTCGGGCTTAAAAAAATTCTTTGTTTTTTCCCTAATCTCATGCCACCTCCCCATTCTGACACTGAAAATGAGAAACTTTTTCTATAAGAGAGAGAAACTTTTCTCAAATAAAAAATTGAGCGTACGTACGACGTATAGGAACGAAGAAGCCATAAAGAATATGATGACAATCTCGCTCTGTATCTAAAAATTAAGCAAAAAACAGTCTCGGCTAAAAACTGTCTTGTCATAAATCGCTCCTTCTGTGGTCTGTCTGGAACTTTTCACTGCACTGTAAAATACCTGCACTATCGAGAACAGGATAGCACAGGTACCTTTAGGGTCAAAAGACCACAAATATGACAACAGCTGTAAGACTTTATGCCTTCTCCTAACCCATTCTGCACCTTGGTTTTAGGTCAAGTGAAAAGTGTTATATAACTGCAGATATTATATGGAAAAGAGGAAAAGAAGACTATTGGTGAATGCTATATCAGCAAGTAGTTACGTAATTGACTCCATTCTATTTATTTAGATAAATCAGTAATTAATAACTATGTTTATTGATTGGTCAAGACAGAAATTTCCATTCTTCTTGTGCAATACCTTTCATTACCAATAAAAGCTGTGGAAAAAAAAGCATAGGCGTAAAAAACTTCCCACCCACAGGCTAAACCCACTGCTTTGCCCGTATTTCCCTACACATGCATTTACAGTACATATTTTGATAACACACAACAGTTCCAGACCCTGCAATGCTTTGGTTTAAATATCAAACAAATTCCCATGCGCGTCTGTCCTTAAAACTCAGCCATCAGGGAAACACAACACACAAAATTTAATCTTCTTTGGCCTTTGCAGGATTGCGCCATAAACCCCCCTCTAATGGTGATTATTGCGGTGTGCAAATAAATATCCAGACCTGAGATCTATCGGAAAACACATTTCATTAAAGAAAGGTCCAAAGAAAGCGTCTTTGAACAATATTTGATGTGTCTCGTATTAAACTGAAAACCGCATTCTTCAATTAAAAAAAAAGGGGGGGTCAAAATAATTGCAAGAGACTCAAGTCGACTGATACAAGAACAAAATAGAGAGCAGTCTCCTCCCCTTTCTGGCCTGGTCTATATTAACTGCCCATTGAGCTCCACCTCACAGCCAGACACACATGGAGCAGGATAACACACTACCAAAGCTGAGAATAACACAACTCCACATACTGGAGCGCTACTCTCACTGACTGCCTGTCAAGCAGCAACGCTTTTGGATCTAACAAATTCTCCCTGAGTGGGCTTTTAACTTCAGCGCCATGTTTCATCAGTTGCCTTCGGGAAATTCCAGCATCTGTAAGTGGCAACTTTTTATTTACTCTGAAGGCATTAGGAAGGCTGGCGGGGCTAAAACATCCCTGACATTTCAGTTTTTACCCAATATCCAGACAAAGGTTTATTTACTCACTATAAAGAGGACAGGTGAAAGTCAGAGGATCTGACACTTGTGACACATTTCACATATAGGTGAAAGTGTGACTTTGACTCTTTCCGCTACAATGAATGTGGGTAAACGTCACGGTCATAACTTTATTTGTCACAAGAGGAAACAAAGATAATTATGTGTTTTGCCGAGAGCATTATCAGCAGTGGATGTCAGTGCAACAAGTATATTGTGGAGTCTAAATGTGTTAGAATCTCAAAGGTGTTCCTGTCTGATGATGTAACCATACAACAGCTGCAGTAGCTGGGGGCATTGCATGTAGGCCCATACAACTTTTAAAGAAGAGATGCTGCATTTTAATCAGTCTTTTCCCTAAACGAGTTAAATGATTAAGACTGTGCGGCGCTCACATTTCCTGGAGAAGAGGACACAGCACAGGTTTATGGCACAAGAAAAAGATCATTCTGATGGAAGTTAATTAGTATTGTGCAAGCTTACAGAGGCTCATGGGAGGTATGTGGACTTCTAAAGTTCTCTAGTAGTCCTCTATGATTTGTTTTTTATTTAGTTCAGATGTGAAGAATAGAAAATAGTCACTCTGAAACAGGGTGATTTGGAGATAAAACCTTTTTTTTTTCAGCAAAATTGACCAACACTTTATTCTCAAGTTATTGTTTTTCAATAATTCCCAGACAGCCTGTTACATAACTCCCCTTCTTTTGGATCAGTGCATGAGGTGGGCCTAACATACAGACATTTACTGCAGCATAAGCTCTATGACGGTCATCTTGCAGCTCTCAACATCGGCTGTAAAACCACCGGGCTTGCGGAGCGATGTCTGTCGCATCCCCGCTCTCTCCTGCATGCTGCTCCTGTTCGCCATTGCAGAGCCCATCCCCTCTTGTGTGGAGGAGAAGCATCTGCATTCTCAGGCACATGGGTTCTCACATGGTCTGCCTGCGGATGCTGATGCTGTGAGGTAGAACGCTGCGGCTGTGATGCTGCTGTCCGCCCATCCATCCCTTCTCCCTTCATTCAGATTGCAGGGCAGGCAGCAGGAGCCTGGATGACGGATATAAACAGAGAATCAGCGCCGTCTGCTTGCTTGATTTGTGTTTTATTTTTTTCCTCGGGATATGTAAGCTGCTAGTCGAACACCCAGTGCATCTCAGTGCCAGATGGAGTTTCTAAATCCAGAGACCGCAGTGAGTGAACTGTCTGAGCCATTTTTCACACTGACACTACTAATTGCGTGGCATAATCCGGGACGTTTATTCAGACAAAAACAAACACTTAAAAAAAAAAAAAAAAAAACTAAACGCCATAATTAGCCCAAACCAGACTTTAACAAATGCAATGCGACTGCTTTTAACAGGCCTGGGATATTACTGCTGCTGTACGAAATAATAAACGGTGATGCGGTGAGAAAAATAAATGAATTCTTATTTCGGTGCAATACTGGAAGAACGAGACATTTTTGTTTGTATCTTTGAATAATCCAAGTGTAACTATGGGTGCGGTTTTGTTTGAGCCGCATATTTTTCGCGTTTTTCTTTCTATTCTGTTGCCTCTTCGTGGATTGCGGGACGCAAAAACGACTGTCCTGCGGGCTTTTTAGGGTAACAATTTAACGATATTGTTCACGTTCTCCGCAGCTGTACAACACGTGTTTAAAGGCTACAGGCCCAGTACAGACACCGAGCCCCTCGCGATTTAAACTGTGGCCGATTTATAGCTTTGGCGCTAGCTTTTGCAGCTATATACCTGTTTAAAACCGACTTATCCTAATTTAGATTTCGATTTTGAATCTACCGCTGTCGATCGATACCAGAGTACGAACGCGTTCTGAATGACTGCTGCTGCTTTCAAGTACCGCCCGAAAGTTAATGCGTTGCATTAATGCACATCTACTCTACGATAAAACTGAGGGAACAAGAGACACGAATATAATTTTATATATATCATGCAAAAACAAAAATAAAATAGCTTACTTTGTTAAAGCTATAAACAAACAAAAAAAACAGAAGATATATGAATAAGAACATGGGCAAGGGGTTTTCATGTGGGAAGCAACCGCTCCGACGGCCGCTGAAGGCCACGCCGTGACGTCAGCGCCCCCTTTCATAGAGCGGCCCAGCCTCGATGGCGGTTGCCACAGACCCGCCGAGCGAGGTAGCGGAGCCCGCTGGAGCCTCCCCGAGCTTCGCCTGACGACCCGGCGGGACGCATGCGGCGCACAGGGACTGTGAGTCTCGCGACGTCGTCGCGACTGCTTTCCTTCCCCCCCCTCCCTGCCCCCCGGTAACGTCGCTAGCGGCCGTGTTTTCGCCCCGTCCGTCGACGCCGACGTCCGGCTGAGCTGTGACCACGTCGTCAGGAGCCTCCGCCAACAGCCGAGCCCTTTGTTCGGGCTGTCGGCGGCTCTTAAGAGCGGCCCCCCCAAACACGTCGGGGGGGGGGGGGTTTCTCTCGATCCACGTTATTCATTTACTTATTTATTTATTTATTCGTGCCGATTGTCCCTTTGTTGTGTCAAATTAAGCCCGTCTGTCCGTCACCTCGCCGCTATGCTTCCATTCGTGGGTCTTTTTTTTTTTTTTTTTTTCTTTCCTTCTTCCTTTCCGCCAGCCTGCTCTCTGAAGGCCAAAAATAGGCGGTGGAAATGTATATAACCTTTGGTAACATCCCCGATCGGCCCGCGGAGTCTGCCTATTGAGCCTTATGGTGGTGGATGTTTGATTTCTTCAAGCCTGAATTTACCAGCAACCAGGAAACCGGACCAGTCAGTCAGATAAAGAGGCGGGCGGGGGGCACTTTCCACTGACTTCACACTTTACACACACTTTAACACTCAAAGTTTTTATTCTGTGACTTCTCTGAGGATGACTGAAAGCATTATGATGCACTGTTTTTTTTTTTTTTTGTTTTTTTTTTGCATTTTGAGACATGGCTGTTTAAAGCTCCCGATCCCTTCATTATCTCTACCTTTTATCTAAAAAAAATGTTTTTTTTCCTCTCTCTCTCTTTGTCTTTCAGGTTATATTCAATTAAAATGGAGGATAGTTTTGATTGCGACTGTGGCGAGCTTGAGCCACCTGATCACTGATGGTGAACCTTTATTTTGACTCAAAGGCCAGACTCATTTCAATTGTTTAGATCAGGTGACTCGGCAGGAAGGTTTTACAAAGATAAATTATTTAAAAAAAAAAAAAAAAGAAAACACAAAAAAATTAATCATTTTGGTGCATTTAAGCACATTTCATATGAAGCTGCTCAGGACCAGTCATACACTGAATGTATCTGCACTCTAAGGATGCAACAACATGCTTTTATAGTTAAATATAATTTCAGTGCGTTTTAATTGGCCCCCCCATTCCATTCCATTGCAGCCTATAAGCACTAGTCCACTCAAAATTGTTCGAGATCTTTATACCCTGGATTTGGGGAGATATTAATGTTTACATTTTTGGTCATTATTCAAGATGGAAAGAGAATTTGATTTAACATTACAGTGTTGCATTTGACAGTAAAAGAGAGAGGGGAAGTGGGTAGGTACCTATACAGGGGTTATAGCAGAGGGGTTCACAAATTCCTCTGTTGTTGGGGCTTACGTTGGACTTGACGAGGCAGGCGTCATTAGATTGATAGCTTGGCCCAAAACCCAATAAGAGTCATGGCAGAAAAGTTCGAGTCCCTGATGAACATCCATGGTTTTGACCTGGGTTCTCGCTACATGGACTTGAAGCCGCTTGGTTACGGAGGGAACGGCCTGGTCTTCTCCGCAGTCGACACGGACTGTGACAAGCGTGTGGCTGTGAAGAAAATAATCTTGACCGACCCGCAGAGCGTGAAGCACGCCCTGCGGGAAATCAAGATCATCAGACGCCTCGACCATGATAACATTGTCAAGGTATGTAGTGAAGCTTGTTTAGCATTTCCGGGCCATAAAATGGATTCAGTCATTCACAATTTGACCACTTTTTTTTTTTCCATTTTCTTTTTCCCTGACCAGGTGTTTGAGACATTAGGCCCCAACGGTCGCAGGCTAACGGAGGACGTGGTGTCCCTGACAGAGGTCAACTCTGTGTATATTGTGCAAGAGTACATGGAGACAGACCTTTGTCAGTTGCTGGAGAGGGGCCTTCTCTCAGAGGGCCATGCCAGACTCTTCATGTACCAGCTCCTAAGGGGCCTTAAATATATCCACTCTGCAAACGTGTTGCACCGGGACCTCAAGCCCGCTAACCTGTTCGTCAACACGGAAGACCTGGTACTTAAGATCGGGGATTTTGGCCTGGCTCGCATCATGGACCCCCACTATTCTCACAAGGTAGGGCTGGATTTATTTTTCTGTCACTGTACTCTGACTTGACATTGACGTGACACGAGCCTAAATATTCAAATGAATGTTTGAACAAAGATGGAAGTGCTCCATGTTTCCATGTGGCTTAAAATAGCCATTGTTTGATAGCAGTGCGTGCGCTAGAGACATAATCTGGTTGTCAGAGGTGACGTATTTCTGGGTATTAGAGGACAGGTGTTGACACACCAAAGGTTACCTTAAACACACATACTTTAAGGCATGTTAAACTTGTGTTTTCTTTTCCTAAACAGTATGATGGCGTTATAAAAGGAAGTTGCTTTAATCTTTGAGACATGTATGACTCGTAAATTGCAGTGAGAGGTGCAAGGCCAGAATTGCCCTTTCTGGTGTTCCTGACACGTTTTATACGACTAAAATCCATTTAAGGGCCATATGGCGGTTTAATGTGAGCGAGTCTAGAATGGTTTGCGTCGACTCTCCCCCATTTCGGCTGCAGCTGGATCTCTTCAGAGCACCGAGGCAGTCAGATGCTTACACGTGTCTCAGATTAGTCACCAGAGTCTGAAATGGGCCCACATGACGTGATCCTCTGGCCACAGCCTTATTCATATTATTACTCATCCAGGATTGGGCCACATCACTTGCCACAAGACAGACTTGCACTTATTTATTCAAACCGCTTATTTGCCGCTTGTCTCACTGATCACCTCATACCTGTATTTTCATATGAGTCATCTTTGAAAACAGTAGGTGTTAGCGTGGAAAAGCAAGACTGTTGATGGGAAGTGAGAGAGTTTCTCACGCAGTTTGCTCACTGTTACTGGACACCGCCGCTGCAGCAGAGTTTGCCTTGCGGGCCTTTTTCCCCTCTACATAAGCAGTTTTCCTGATTGGAAAACATGCAGACAAGTGGATATTTTAAAGCTGCTTGTCGGGGGGGCAGCGCTCTTGTTTGTCTATTGTCTGGCTTTGGTGCTGCAGCCGAGCCGGTGCTACCGAGTTTTTGTCAAGAACACAAGCGCTGTAATCTTGTTGTCAAACGGATTTTAATTGGTTCTGACCCCTTTCTCTCCAAATGCTGTTGCCACGACTGACAGTTTGTCGCTCTGCTGCAGCACCGAGGCGCCCGTCGAGGGTACCGCCGCTTAAAAGAAACAACCCATTTCCAGTGTTAAGCAGACTCTATATATATCAGGCAGGGTGAGTCTGTGCAGCTGGGCTGCTGAGTGCAAGTTATTTGAATATTGTTGCTAAATAAAGGACTGGATGAACTTGTTTCAGTAACGTGACATTCGTTTCAGTCTCTTTATCATGCCCTGTCACCTGCCTTTTGTTAAATTCAATCGTTGTTCCTCCTGGCTCTGGTAAGGTGTCACTAATGCATACATTTGCTTTGCAAAGCCTATCAAGATTATCCAGTATTTGTCCCGTCTCTTATTTTGAGAGCCTGGTTCTGAAGGTTTTTGTGTTGGCTCACCAACAAGAATGGCAAGAATTCACGTGCACTCAACGAACCGTTCCCATCGAGCCCCCCCCACCCCCACTTCCCAGCCTGTAGAGTTGCAGGAACCACACATGCCCAGGCCCTTACTTGAAACTGACCTGAAGTCTGTGTTCATTGGCAGTTTAGTGGAGAAAATTTCTCTGCTTGGAAAAACTCTTAAATATATCAGGATTTTTTACGTAGGGTAATTTTATCGTTTGTGGTCATCCACAGAATAAAAACATTTTAGGAGAGGGAGTCTCAGGGTTCAATGAGGTCATTTTTCCCTACAAATTCAAACTCGGCTGGGTGAATACACAAGCATTTGACCTAATTATTCAAAGCTGTGAGGGTTTAAGGTGTAATAAATTTTAGATTAAAAACTCTTTTGCAGTGAGGTTCTGTATTCTTTGTCAATTATTATTACAGATTTTTAAGTAATGTTACTTTTTTAATCATGTTAATGTATCTCAGGAATTTAGGGAGTGCAGTAAAACTCCCATTAATCCCATCATTTACAGTTAACTGGGTTGATTCATGCAACTTTTGGTGGTTTAACATTTGCAAGTACTTTTTTAGGGGCAGTCCCTTTTAGTTTTCATTCAACAAAAAGTTTCTTTCAAACTTTCAAAAAATTTCTAACATGTAGTCAGACTTGCTTATCTTTGCTGTGAGTAATCCTGTTTTAAATATTGGACAAGTGTGACCAAGAGCAGGCAATGCAGCCCCTATAGCACGTGATTCAGACCTTTGAGATGCTCATTTAGTGTTGATGACACCATGAAATATTGACTAATGCACTTTTTATGTTCTCAGGCATGCAGTGACCTCTCATCTGCTGCCTTTCAGTACAAAGTCCATTGTGCACATAATTGTTCTTGTACAATGTCCAGACACATTGAAGTTAACCTGTGTTTCTGTCACAGTGCACTGCTGATCATGTGCGCCTGTGAAATAACGCAATCCTGTCACAAACTGTACTGGTTGTGGTTTAGCAATAGGGATCGGTGGCTTTTTCACCTTTGCCCGTGAAGCCTGGGCTGTCTGGATGTCATTACTTTTCAGTTTCCAAATTTTAATTTTCCAGCCTTCCTCTAATATGCACTCCTTATGTAGGAACTAAATTTACCATCAGCATATTGTGTTGTCTTCCAGGCCACAGATGAACCCACACTCCTCATCGCGATGGTGCAATATCAAATTCTTGTAGCTAAATTAGGATGGAAACAGGAGCTCAAGTGATCATTTTGGTCAACGTGCAAACTGGATTTACCAGGCTCGTGGGGGGGTGAGAGTGGTATTGTTTTACCAGCCACCCTGCACGAGTCTAACACACAATTGCGGGTCAGTTTGCTTCCTGTACGCATAACCCCAGAGGCCGGGCTACTGCCATGCCTGGACCACTACACACTCTGACATCACCTTAACCCCAAAATAAAATTGGAAACCAAAGTGAGGCCAAGGTATTTAACAGAGGCTAAAGAACCTTTTTGTATATTCTAGTGTTATACATGGTAATAAATTAGGCTTATGAAGTTTTGGTATTGTCTTTATACTACAGCAGCTTAACAAAATGAATGCATTGGCCTCAATCAAACATCAGTAAGTACAAACTTGTTTGTGGATGTGTAAAATGCACTGTGGTTGGGCCCTAAAAGATATAAATGTTTGCAGGCAGGATGAACTTTTGTGGGTATCAGATTGCACATGTAGTCACACCATGTTCCTTTCAACTGGTATTAAATCATGAGATGCCCAGAGGAAGTACAGAACAGTCTCAATGGTTTGTCATTTCCAGCAGAATGAGTAGGGGGGGATTATCCTGCTCTCTCATACTGCTGACAGGGTCTGCACATGTTTGACCTGGGTCCTTTGTCTCCGTGCTGTGTTGCGTACGTGACCAGTACCGAGTAGGGCCATCAAGGAGTTTTCTCTGGGGCTCTGTGTGGAATGGAAAATGTTTAAGCACATGAACTACAGTTAATCACATTTTACTAAGGAGAAACGGCTGAACCTCAACTTGAGATGAACTTAAGGGAATGTAGCGATGTAGGAATGTGACATCTGTGGGGCTTTCTTTCCTGGGTTCTCAATTGACCCCCCCTCCCCTTTTCTTAATATAGGGCCATCTTTCAGAGGGTCTAGTCACCAAATGGTATAGATCACCACGTCTGCTGCTTTCTCCTAATAACTACACCAAAGCCATCGACATGTGGGCAGCTGGCTGCATCTTTGCTGAGATGCTCACAGGGAAAACCCTCTTTGCTGGTAAGTGGCTGTGGCTATAATTATATTAACTGCAATATGGACCAGCGGTCTTATTGGGGATGTATGCTTTTTCTGTTTGCCACCATGCCTTGCCTTTAGAATAAACAGGCTTGAATACAGTCTGCTAGCCTTATTACCCTCCTTTTATAAATCCAGTTGGAGCAGGGACAGTCTGTTCCTGAAACTGCCTTGAGCTCAACACAAGGCAAATAACTCTGTTCCCATGATCTGCTGAGCTCTAATTTGCTCAAAAACAAACTCTGCCCGTCATGCAGATCTGGGATATTATGCAACTGGACTAATTCCAAGAAGTTGCCTGAAGTTTTGCCCTAATGGTGTTTCAGGTGCCCACGAGCTGGAGCAGATGCAGCTGATCCTGGAGTCCATACCAGTGCTGCGGGAAGAAGACCGCGAGGAGCTCCACAGCGTCATCCCGGTCTTCATCCGTAACGATATGTCCAAGCCTCACACACCACTAGCCAAGCTGCTGCCTGATGTCAGTCCCCAGGGTGCGTATAATTCCGTTTTTCTCACTTCCATGAACACAAAAATGTATAAATATCAATCGGGTCATGTCTTCAGGCGCCACCTATCAGTCTCATTGCTTGTCTTCTGGTGTATCATGCAGCCTTGGATTTCTTGGAGAAGATACTGACGTTTAACCCCATGGATCGCCTGACTGCAGAAGAGGCCCTGGCCCACCCCTATATGGCTGACTACTCCTTCCCCTTAGATGAGCCAGTCTCTCTACACCCCTTCCACATAGAGGATGAAGTAGATGATATCCTGCTTATGGACCAGAGCCACAGCCACACCTGGGACAGGTATGTTTGCTGATGGTATTCTACTTAACTATCTTGTGTTATTTTCTAGTTTCTAGGATTTTTTATTTAGTGGATAGTTTACTTTGCACTTTTAAAGTCCTCTTTTTATGTACCAGCAGATGTCACGAAAGCCAGCTCTCAGAGGCTGACTGGCACCTACACAGCACCCATGACCCAGATGAAGTTCAGGTTGACCCAAGAGGACTCTCTGATGTAACGGATGAGGAGGAGGTCCAGGTAAGATCGAGAATAATATCTCCATATAATTATGATGATTATAATTATGATTAGCTCAAAAGTTGCATGGTTCTTAACAGCGACTTTTTTTTTTTTTCCTCCAGGTGGATCCTCGTAAATATGCTGATGGAGATCGGGAGAAGTTCCTGGATGAGCCGTCCTTTGACTACTCCCTTCATTTCCTCCCAGACAGATCCTGGCAGGACGACCACCATGAGAATAAATACTGTGACTTACAATGTAGCCATACATGTAACTACAAGGCCGTGTCACCCTCGTACCTAGACAACCTCATCTGGAGGGACAGTGAAGTCAACCACTACTACGAACCCAAACTCATCATTGATCTCTCCAACTGGAAGGAGCAGCAGAGCAAGGAGAAAGCCGACCGCAAGGCCAAGAGTAAGTGTGAGAAGAACGGGCTGGTAAAGGCACAGATCGCGTTGAAGGAAGCCGGAAAGACCCAGGGTCCCGTGGAGAAGGACCGAGACCAGGAGAAACACCAGACGGAGAGGCCTCAAAGCCAGGAGACCCAGGGCTTTGATTTTGACTCCTTTATCGCCAGTACCATCAAACTGAGCCTGCAGCCGGAACCCTGTCCCGAGGTGACGCTGCTCAATGACGTGGGCTTCCTAAACGAGCTTAACTCCTCTGTCTCCCAGCTGGAGGCTCCCCGCTCGGGCTCCATGTCCAAGTCCGTGAGTCAGGAGAAAGAGGAGAAGTGCCTGGTGAACCTCGCCCAGTTAGGCGGAGGAGGGCTGGGATTCGGAGACGGCACCTGGCCCGCCGAGCCCTGTCCGAGCTTTGCCCTCGGGTTGCGAGTCGAGGAGAGCGGCTGTTTGATAGACGAAGCGTGCTGGGACATACGCACAGAGGACCACCTGCAGAAGGAGAGCAACTACACCAGCTACCTGGACCACCTGTTCAGCCGGAAGGAAGAGGCCGTCGTGAGGCCGTGGCCAGCTTGGAGATGGAGGCATCCGAAGTGAGAGAGGTGGACGAGAGCTTCCTCGGCAGGAACGCAGAGATAGTGCTGAACGTGCAGCTGGATTCTCTGGCCCTGCCCCTGCCCCTGCCCGGCTTTGACAGCGCCGACGACTTGCCTCTAAAATCCATCCAGGCCTCCCTGACGCCCTGTGCTGTCAAATGCTCCCCACAAATTGCCCACAAAACTTACAGCAGCATTTTCAAGCATCTGAATTAAAGAAAAAAAAAAACATCTTCCCTTACAGTGCAAAATATAGGCTGTTTTATAAATGATATGGTATATTATTGTACTTGAATCATTTCATACCTTTTTTAAATTGTTACTTTTTTTTTTTTTTTTTTTTTTTTTAAGAGTTTAGTGGGATGATTTTATTTAAGAGTTTTTGGTCATCACTTTGAGCCTTGATCATCAAGCCTTCATGGGTTAATGTGTAGCCCTCAATGCTAAACAGGCATGTCATTCACACTTAAGTACTGTAGGAGAGAGAATTCTTGGAAAAAACGGATGAATGGATGGGAGACAGATTCCAATATAGAATATGGCTTATGGGACATTGCAAAGGATGGTAGGCACAAACCATTGCTGTCAGCATTTTTAAGTGCTTTCTAACAAAGAAAAAACAAATTAGGACATTTTCTTATTTCTTCGACCACCCAGAACGCCCCTTAAAAAAAAAAACCCTTTCATACTGTATATGTGACACATGATGCCAGCAGCAACCATTATCGTAGGCGTTAATGTAAATGTGTTATCTACCTCAAGGTAACAGCCGCGAGAGACACTCGAAGCCACACTAGTGCTTTACACACATGACCATCCTCATGCCATGATATGAAGTGGTCGCGTAGACGAAATCTGTCTCACTTTAGCATTTAACATAGTGAGGTGTTTCAGTAATCATTATTTATTTCTAGCAGATGTGCGATATTTATTTTATCGAAATGTGTTCTTTCAATGTGATTATTGAAGATTATAGAGTTGGACAGACTTTTTTTTTTTTTTAATTTGGCACTATATGGGCGTGCAAGTGTTCCTTTTTTGTTTTTACGGTAGGATGCAAATTCACGAAGAAAAAAAAAAAGTTGAGGCTTTCCATTTTCCACCAGTATTGTCCAAATGGATTTTTTTTTTTTTTTTTTTTTTTTTAATAGGTGTGTTCAAGTCTTTAGTGAGAAAAAAAAGAAGCTTTTTGGTTTAACAAAGCGCCTAAAAGTCTTAATTTTTTTGTACCTAAATGTAACGTGAAACAAATGCGTGCATGGAGGAAAAAGTAAGGTACATGGAAAGTAAAGTTATGGTGAGTATATTGTACATCGGTTTTAATTGTATGTTTGTTTTTGTTAAATTTCTATGTACTTTTTCCAGGCAAGCATGATCATTAGTTTAAGGTGTAGCATGTAGAACACATATGGACTTTTTTTGTAATCATCGGTTCCCCTGTTCTACAGAATATCTCTAAATAAAATTACTGGCTAATAATTTGTGCCTCGTCTTTTTTTTTTTTCTCCTTTTAGTTTATTTGTGGGAGCGGACTCGTACATTTAAGTGTAGCTCTTGGTTGAAGCCTGCTTCGTGCTTTTCAACTGCAGGATTAGGTCAAAGTAAATATGTTTTTGTTTGCTATGTTCAAGTTTCACACAAGCAGGTGTCGACACATCCAACTCTATTGCACTAAGTGGCGGTGGCATCTAAAGTTCCATGAACTTTCCAGTAGTTTATTTTTTCCTTTTTTTTTCCCCCCCTACTTCCTCCTAACAAGAAATAGGCCACTTCTATTGTCCCGTTTTCTTGGGAGCGATATGATCCTCACCCTCCTAGAACTCTTAGATAAGTACCTACTTGGTGACACCAGGCCTGCTGATTAAATTTAGGTCACTGTAATCCTGTGCTATTGTTTTTGCTGCAAGCCTTTCCCGTCATAACCACGTTACTTTTTTTTTTTTTTTCTTTTTTTTTTTTCTACAACCTCCACTTTCCCCTGACGTCAGCAAGGGCGCTCCAAAGAGGCTCTCCCATCACGAGTCCTCCGCCCCCCCCACCCCCTCCCAGTGGGTCCATACCTCAGGAACCCCGTCTTCCTTCGTTCTGTTCTCTTCTCCTCTTCTTTTACCTTCCTCCCCCTGCCCCCCCCGAGTGTCAGGTGTCTTCAGGTTAAAAATAAAATCCGCGAGCGCCGCGATAAGCCGCTCAGCTCGCCACCTGTCAGCTGACCGTAGCTTACTAACCCCAGGCACGAAGGAGCTTTTCTCACTCCGGAGAGGCCCGAGCTGAAGGGCCCCGCGCAGCAGTCAGGGTCGGCGACGTGGAGCTGGGAGCCAAAGCAGACGCTTTCTAATAGTTGTGAACTGCTTATTATGTCTGCTCGGCATCAGAGTGTGTGTCCACGTCCAGTCCAGAGATGTCCACGTGCTCCGCGCTAAACTTAGAGCAGACGGTGCTCTTATAAATAGATGTCTGTGCACCACGACCTGCACTCTGGAGGCTTTGGCTAGTGCCAAAGCTCAAGTGCGTCCTGACCAGATCGGGCCGGTCTTGCCATTTAACTGCGCGACTCTGACATTCCTGACAGGACGGCAGGCGCACCCGTCCGCCGCGGTCACCCGCTGATCTCAGATCGGCGCCCAACATCGAGCGGAGGGATGGCTGCCGCCTTCGCGCGCAAGGTTTCTGAGGAATTTCAACGGGCAAGCAAAAAAACGTGACGTTTCCACGTTCACAAAAGGACGGGAACTCTCCTGAGAATCGTTTGCTGTGATTTATCAGTCGGATATGAGTCTCCATCAGTGACTCCATCCAGGTGAAGCAGAACATATGAGGAAGGATTAGTAATTCCTTTGCATGCGATTTATTCACTCCTAGGTAAATACATTTCTTCAAGGTAAATACATAAATACATTCATTATGGTCTTCAAAGAGTCATCAAGTTTAAAAAATAAAAGCACATTTCAGGGTTAAAAACACAGACCTTAGTTGTAAGCTCTGTATTTGGATACTTTTTTCTTTTTAAACAAAGCATTAAAGCGACGCCGTGATTTCAGGAGCTCTTTACCTGCGGGACCACAGAGCAAATTATCTCCTGGTGGTTTATCGTTTGAGACTCCTACGTGGAATCAAATCACCACCGCCGTATTTTGTTATTCAGTGTGTGGGTGAGGCCGACAGGCCTCTCCACTGTGTAGCACATCCTGTAAATGCCACGGACGGATTGAATGAATAGGCTCTGCGGCAGGAACAAGGCTCAAAAGGGATCCGCGAATCAATAAAGATGTGCTTTGATAATAGCGGATTAGCATATGTTGATGTTGAAAGAGGACATGGTTTATGCATGAGAGCTTTGAGTGTGCCCGAGGCAATTGTGTAATTCCTCCTCTCCGGTTGGGGATTGTCACGACGCCCTGATACCGGAGCCGTTTCACAACACTGGTGAGGCACAAAAACCATCCCATCAAATCATTCCATGTGCCGCTTTTTGCAGAAAGAAATTGGTGTCGTTTATATTTCACCCTGTGTTGTCTGCGCTGCTTTTTGGGAGCGTAGAGGTTAAATTACAAAGCAGCAATTTGATAAATGAATAATAAAGAGGCTCGGTTTGAGCTGAATCAGGCAAAGGAAATGTGTGTGTGTGTGTGTGTATGTGTGTGTATGTATGCTTGACCTGAAGCCAAACGGAAAGCTCCCAGTAAAAGCGACAGACTTGAACTGATTTACCTGCATTTGCCAGCCGGTGAATTGTGTCTCCCCTGTGAGGCCTAATTCGAGAGGATGACGAGAGGTCCTTCTCCGTACTCTGACCTTCTCCTTGGCGACTGGTTTGGACCGCTTGCTTATAAAAATAGGCACAGGCTGCAAAACATCATTAAAATCGCAGCAAAAATCACTAGGACGTGGTTACATGACCGGACAAAAGGTCATAGGTAAGGTCAAGTCCCAGATGCCCCCCCCTCCTTCCCAAAGGAGTTATTACTGTTGGACCTTTAAAATCTGTAGTCACCATCTTTTTTTTTTTTTTCAAAGTGTGATATTTAAATCCGTCCTTATGTTTCTGAAACAGCCTTTTCTTTTAAGTAGACAGTGTTTCCTCTGCTGGCTGCACTCTCTGGCCTGGTGGCTGCAGCGTGGGCCCTTCTGTGGGAACAGCGCCACCGTGTGGGGGATCTGCGACATGCACCAAAAATAGCCACGAGGCGGTTCAATTCACGCTGCACTGACCTGCACTTGAGCTGTAAATAATCTGCTGTTGAGCCCAGCAGACATTCCAGCAGACTGAAGCTGCGGCTGTGTACCAGCGGGCACGTTTGATGCAATTTGTGCACCAATTGAAAAAGAGATTTCCTTGTGCAAAGGGTCTTACCACGAATACACTTGCTCTGGATCTGGCCCAATCATTGTCGTTGAGGCAAATTATTGGATTTAGAGACAATATAGAACTGCATTTGAGAGTTTAGCTTGGATTATTTAATCAGCAAAATCGCAACTGTGCACTAGACAACACACTGTTTTCCCACTGAGCACAGCTCTCCTTTTCATTTGGCTTTTGGGCTCTTTGTTACACCGAGCGATAAAAACGTTTTCCTCACATCTAAACTATTAAACCTTCGCAACCACCTTCAGCGTTGTGTTTATAGGTTGCCAAGTCACTGTTGTCCGGTGACCGTGGACGCCTTGGCGACTCGCTTTAACGACGGATTCTCAGGAGTGTGAAGAACATGCATTTTCACCTGAGAGCACACGTGCGTGCGTCTACGCCACAGGTCCCTCGGGTGCGCAACGCCTTTTTTTTTCTTCTTCTTCTTTTTCGTCCCTTCCCAACAGCACGCAGAGTGAGCGGCGTTTTTGGGAGTCGCCCGTAGCCGCGTCACGGGGGTTTCCTGAGGATTTTTTTATTTATTTATTTTTGGGAACGGCTCTTTTGGGCCCCGCGCGAAGGACGAGATGAAGGCCAAGGCTCTGTCGGTGAGGGAGTGCGCCTGGGATTCGGAGGAGTGCCGCCCGGCGGACGAGACCCCCGGAGACCCCCGGGGCGACGCCGCGTGCCTGCCCAACATCTTCCGGCCCAAGCGAGCGAGGCCCCTCGCCGGGGCCCCGACCGGTCCCACTTACCAGGTCTACTACACCGCCAGGGAGCTTCTGCTCAAAGCGCTGGACAGGGGCGCCATCCAGAAGCTGACCCGGAGGGCCGCGGCGGCGAGGGCCGTCGCCGCCCGCCAGCCGCACAGCCAGGGCAGAGAGCGGAGCTCGGGCCTGTCCGACGGGGAGTACGCCGAGGCGCTGACGTGGTTCTTCGCGGTCCTGCAGAACGGCGTCTCCGAAGGCCCGGGCGGCGGCGGCGGCGGCGGGCGCGACCCCGCGCCGACCCCGAGGCTGGACGGATGGCAGGGCCTCCTGAAGAGGAACAGCTTCCAGAGCGACCTGGCGTCCCTGACCCGGCTGGAGGACGGAGAGAAGCTCGAGATCCTGGCCGCCTTCTGCGGCCACGTGGCGCGGGGCTACCAGGAGCTGTACGCGCCGGGTCGGGACCTGGCCGTGAAGAAATACAGGCTCTCGTCCCGGGGGGGGGCGTGCCCCCTGCGCCTGGCCCTCCTCTGCGACCTCGGCTCCGGGTTCATCTGCAACATGCTCCTCTACTGCCCGGATCGCCTCCGGAGGCGGAGCCGGAGGGCGGTGGTGGAGCAGGTGGTGGAGCACCTCCTGAGGCCTTTCTGGGGCCGGGGCCTCGAGGTCCGCCTGGACGGCTCGGCGCGGGCGAGCGGCGCGCCGGCCGACGCCTTCTCCGGCGCGGGGTCCCGCGTCCGCTTCGCCGCGGCGGCGGAGGCCCGCGGGGGAACGCCCGACGCCTCGGGGCACCTGCGGGGCTGGACGGGGCCCGCCCTGTTCCCCCTGCCCGACCCCAAGGGCCCCGGGGCCGACGCCTTCCTCCCGGGCCTCTGGGCCGCGCTGCACGTGGTGTGCATCAACACCTTCACGCTCCACGCGCTCCAGGGCCAGGCGTCGGGGAAGAAGGCGCGCCTGGCCGAGTTCACCAGGGCCCTGGCCTCCCAGCTGGCGGCGGACGGCGGCGGTGCCGCCGCCGCGCCCGCCCTGCCGAGCCTGACCAGCGTCTCGTACCGGGAGGCCGGTCCGGCCCATCCGGCCCGTCCGTCGGAGCGGAGGTTGGTTTGAACCTCCTCTTCCAGACCAGCTGCAGTCTAGCGACACCTCAGTGACCCCGTTTACCCCCCCGATCTTGAAGAACTAGCATCACCAGAGCGGGGGTGTGCGGTTTGGACAACTCGGGCAACTCCTGCTACTTGAACGCCGTGCTGCAGTGTCTGTGCTCCACTGCTCCGCTGGTGGAGTATCTCCTCGACGGGGACACCCAAGCAGAACTGGCCAAGTAAGACCTCCATGACCTCTATCTTTTGCCCGCTCCTCCTCCTCCTCCTCCTCCTCCCCTCCTCCTCCTCCTCCTCCCTCCTCCTCCTCCTCCTCCTCCTCCTCCTCCTCCTCCTCCTCCCCCTCCTCCTCCTCCCCCTCCTCCTCCTCCTCCTCCTCCTCCTCCTTTCTCCCGGTTGTCCAGAGCATGAGGGGGAGGGTCGAAGGTCAGGTCGCTAGACTGATCAGGCAAAGGAGGTCGAATGTGAACGTGAGTGCGGATGCGGGACGGCTGCGGGCTTTGCTCCTTTTAACCCTTCGCGCAGGTCCAAGTGCCGGCTGGCGGAGGTGTTTGTGCGCCTGCTGAGGAAGATGTGGACGGGGGGCTGCTCCAGCTGCGCCCCCGTGGAGGCCAGGTCCGTGCTCTGCTCCGTCCTCCCCCAGTTCAACAACTACTGCCAGCAGGACGCCCAGGAGCTGCTGCTGTTTCTCCTCAACGCGCTGCACGACGACCTAAAAAAGGTGCCCCCCCCACCCCGAGCGAAAAAAACTAAACAAGGCGCGCAGCCCCCCTAACACGCCGCGGCTCGTTCGGAAAGGTGACGAGGAGGCGGATGCGCCCGTCGGCGCGGCAGCAGCGACAGAGGCCGGCCTGGAAAAGGGCGTGCACCGCTGCAGCCTGGGAGTCCACGGCCGTCTCTCGGCTCTTTGAGGGCCAAATGAGTTACACGACCCTCTGCATGCACTGCGACCACCAGGCGCACAGCACGCAGGCCTTCACGGTGCTGTCCCTGCCGCTCCCCGCCGACGCCGTCAAATGCACCATCCAGGTAACGTTCAGGAGCTGCGGGCACTGTCGGCGGAGACAACGTCCTCTCTCCCTCTCTCTCTGTGTGTCTCTCCCTCTCTCCCTCTCTCTCCCTGTCTCTCTCCCTCTGTCTGTCTGTCTCTCTCCCTCTCTCCCTCTGTCTCTCCCTCTGTCTCGTCTCTCTCCCTCTGTCTCTCTCCCCTCCCTCTCTCTCTCCCTCTCCTCTCTCTCTCTCTCTCTCTCTCTCTCCCTCTGTCTCTCTCCCTCCTGTCTCTCTCCCTCTCTCTCCTCGTCTGTGCTCTGCAGGACTGTCTCTCACTGTTCTTCGAGCAGACCCTCCTGACCGGGGGGGAGCGGATGCTGTGCTCGGTGTGCGGGCTGAAGCGAGAGACGACAGTCTTCACCTTTCTGGACAAACCCCCCGAGGTCCTCACGCTGCACCTGAAGCGGTGGGTAGAGCCACGGTCACCAATGGGGGCCCTGGCGGCTGGTGGGCACCATCGCCGCGGCCTCCTCCGCTCCAAACACCACGCGCGCATTTACCTTACCGATATGAAGCTTTTTATCGTGTCTGAGAGATGCTGGACACCCTGAAGTAGTCTGATGTCTTTGCCCCGCCCCCCCACCATGCAGGTTTGGCTGCAAAGGGAAGAACCAGGTGAAGTTGAGGACCAATGTCCTTTTCTCCATGAAGCTCAATCTCAGCCCGTTTCTGTCCAGCCCGGAGCAGACCTCCTCGTATTCCTCATACAGCCTGTACGCCGTGGTGGTGAGTAGCAGCTCGGCTGTAACCCGTGAAGATCAGATGTTTCTCAAAAGAGTCAACGTGCTGATGGTCTGCGCTTGTTATTTACTTAAGACGGTACCGAACTATGGAAACGACAGCGTGCAGACTCGAGCTGTGCATAAAGCCCGCATGACACGACCGTCTTGTTTTTGCCCTCTCTAGAACCACACGGGTAATCTGAACGTGGGTCACTACACGGCTCTGTGCCACAGCACCGTAACTGGGACCTGGCACCATTTCGATGACTCGGCGGTCCGAGAGGTGCGGGACGACTTCGTGCAGTCGCCCAGCGCTTACATGCTGCTCTACAGCCGCAGGCCTGTTCAAAAGCCAAACATCCACGGACTGTCTGATTAACCTGTGGGACAGTGTCGACTTCACTTTTTTTTTTTTTTTTTAAACATGTTCAATAAATTGATAGATTTTTAACCACCAGGACTTTGAGGGTTTCTCAACAATTCCTCAGTGACTTAGCAACACAGGCAGAGATTAATTGAAGCAGCTTTAATAAATAGTCATACAAGTTGTTTGAGGTTAATATAATTGTTATATCTGAAACTATTATTACAGAAGGTAATGAGGGGGAAAAAAAATATGTAAATGTATAAGAAAACCAATTCCGATCGAGGCAATAAAGCTCTCAAAACCTGACATCTCTCAAAACCTGACATCTCCGGTCCATCCAGGAGAAAAATTAAAAAAAAAAAAAAAACAACCCCAAAACGTAAAAGTTTGCGCTTGCTCTCGTCGGTCTGTCGATCAGCAAGTCAGGCAGCAAAGTTTGACACTTAAACACCTAAAAAAAAGTGTCTCCATATTCTCCTGGGTTCAGCACTGAACACAAAAATCAAGTTCATCAGACCAGTCAAACCTTTATCCTCCGAGAAACCTTACGTCCAGACCAATATCCCATTGCAGATTTTTAAAATATAAATAGTGTTTATGGGTGTTTAAATATAATGACAGCAATAAGAAAGTGAGAATCAAGAGAATAAATTTCACATTAAACCTCTGCCACTGGCGAAAAGACAAGTAAATATACTTGGAGAGCATTCTTAGTCGATCGATGCCTGCTGTTAAACAACAATCTATATCAATAACTTAAAGTGATTGCATAATGTGTAAATGTGGGAATGCAATTCGTCTAAAGATTGCAGAATTTCTGGATCAGGGTCAAACTGGCAAAGGCTTCATTTAAAGCCCTGAAGACTGATTTGCTCCTTTAAATGTGCTAATACTACAATGGCTGCTAGTTAGAAAAAAAGAAAAGAAAAATAAACTCAATTTGGTCACTTTAAAAGATTGGAACACTTTGCCTTCGAGTATTTACATCTTCATTGTGCAACATTAGCATTTTTCAATGTAGATGGTATTTAACTGCTAACCCTGGTGTCTGAGGTGGAGAACAGTTCTGCAATTCCATCCACTCTAAATGCAACAATAACAGTTTTAACCAACCCTACAGCACACAAGGTCTAAAAATCAGTAAAAGCAGCATCTGCTGAGTCTCTAGATTATCAAGAATACGAACAGAATGCATGTTTTAGCAGATGCAAGGCCCCTGTCCTCCTGAAGCAGCGAGCCTGCTACAGAGGTGGGCTCACCCTCGCACTCTTCAGAATGGCCTTGCATGCACGTACGCGACCAGTCAACTTGCGACTGTGCCTGCCCGGTCCTCAGATTGATTTTATTTTAAGTGAAATTAAACAACCTCGCTCTCTGAGCATCATTGCCCAGGTGACGTGATTCCTCTTCTGGTCCGACAGCTCCATCACAGGGTGGAGTAAAACAGAATATAGGCTGCGGAGGACTTGACTGAGGAGGTGGAGATTTCAGACACCTCGTGGTCGTCAAACTTGTACCAGCGCTGTTTAAGGACACTCTTACAGTAGGCTGTGTAATGGCCACCATCCAAACCTCCATAGTGGTTCTGTTGGTGGAAAAGAAGAAGCCGTCACTTCACCTCTATTTCTCCTGGACCTCAACCTAATTGGTTGGGGTTCAATAACTACTCATTTTTACTTACTGAAACTCCAAAAAGGTTGTATCGTTTCAGACTCTGTTTCGGCCCAATGACATACTGGGCCAGGTCCAGACTATCTAATGGGAAATCCACAGACGTCTGCAGCTTCTGTTTCCATCTTCCTTCATAGGAAAACCTGCAAAACAAAGTTAGTCTTTTTTTAAAACATTTGAAACAAGAAACGTGGAAAATTGAAAGGGAAGAGTGCATGGGAACAGTGGTACAGACCGTTTTAAGTGCACCAGGAGGATGGGTGGGACTTTCCAGATCTCCAGTTTCTTGGTGGAGTCTCTGTGGGCTTTGCAGTGTCTGCAGAACACCTTATTGTTGTCAGTCAGCTTCTCTTCCTTGGAGAACAACCTCAGACAATCCTGTTGAGAAGCATCAAACATCAAACCCTTGAGGAGTAACAGCTATACAACAAAAAAATATAATAAGGGGGTAAATTATTTTCCCTACAAACAATCAGCTCTACACACCGCCCCCCCCCCCCCAAGAAGTGTCTGATGACTGACCTGCAGGGAACACTTGCTGGTGGACGCCAGAGGCAGCGACAGGTACATAAAGGTCTCGAAAGTCCGCGACTTGCGATGGCAGGTAAGACACTGCACGGTGGATTTGAACTGGCCCTGGAACAGCGCCACAATGATGGACTCGTTCAAGAGCTTGTGTTTGCTCCAGGCCACGTCTGCTGCGTTCTGATCATCTAGATGGTCGTTTTCCTCCTCCTTGTATCGCTTTCGGTTATCCGCCTGACAGCAAAGAGATAAAAATGTGGGAAAAATTGTGTACGCGAGAGTGCCTGCAGCTTTAGATTTGTGGAACATTATATAATAGTAAGGTCACAAAACTAAGGTTAACCAGAAAAAAAAAAGTCTGTTTGAATTTTTACAGTCTCAGCAGCATGCAGTTCAGCCAATTCATTTTTATCACGACAGAAAGAAAAACATTAAGAATAAGTATTTGGAAAATAATATTGATTTATCAACGAGCCCCCAGGTAAACTGAGCTGGGACAGTGAGGATTGGCACATGATCTGAACATCACACAGGAGAGAGATGATGAGATGGAGTGTCATGAAAAACACGGATAATCAGCTGTTACAACCCAACAGGTGACATGTAATACTTCAGGCACCTCAGGCACAGGTGGGGACAGTTTTACACTGCTGCCTCTATCATTATCTCTAACACTGGGCACTAATTGATTAGAAATTGGAATATTACACTGTTAAAACATCATTATCTTTTCAGGCGTCTACCGCACTAATATGCAGATGAAAACATTTAAATAAAATCAGTCCATACAGGCAATGAGGCATGTCTTGGGTCTACATGCAGAGATTCTGACAGAGCATCAGACCAGACAGATGCAGACACGCCACTCACGCTGCTGCAGGAGGACCAAACTTACTTACTCTCTAATTTGCCATCAAAAGAAACCCAGCAAAAAAAAAAAGAAAGAAAGAAAATTGTAAAACGGACTAAGTTGTGCAACACGAAAAAGATTGCAAAAAGCACATATTCACTCTGTATTTCAGTTTGTGCATATCAACTTGAGATTTGTTGCTAAATGCCTGAAAATACCTTGTTGAGGTCCTCGTGGAGCCCATCCATGAGAAACAATAGCAGCTCCTGGGAGTCTTGTTGATCGTAACAAGCAAACTGCTCATTGATCTTTCCGATGGTGATCTTGAAGTCCCTCGGGCTGATACACTTGTACAGACCCGACCACAAGGCTTTCATGATAACCCCAAACTCTTCTGCCACCTCCCCTTTATGGCCAAGGATGTTGGACCTAGAGGAGAGAAGAGAGGGCAACACAGACGTTAAGTATATGCTGATGTCTGATTTCTTTGGGAAGTCAATGAACTTATCTCAACCCTGACCGATTGATGTCGTCCATGTAGTAATTGTTGTTGAAGTACTCGGTCAAGGCAGGGGTGTTACACAAACACTGCAAGATGGAGTTCATGTAGCACGTGTTGCCAAGGTTGCGGAGACCAGTCAGTGATGCACCCAGACCCCCGAATGAAGGATTCAAACTGCGAATTTTGGCTGCTGACGGTCGTGTAATTTCAACTTTGGAGTAGACTTTAGCAGGGGCAGGTCTGGAAAGCAACAAGTAGATTAAGAATAGTTACCAGACACAAGACACTGTCGCCCTCTCACAGTCAGTGGAACACTCGCGTCTGAACTTAAATTTCGCAAAGCATCAAAGTCCCTCACTTGGTGTCCCTGTTGATTGTGGGTATGACAGCAGCGGTGGGTGGAGCAACAACCTTCTTCTGGGCCTCCTCTCTCAAGTCTTGACTGATGTCGGGGGAGGAGTAGGAACGTTTCAGTTTCGACTGCTCCCGCTCTTGTTCACGGCTGGCATCTGGCTGAGCGGGCTGAGGTGGTTTCTGCTTGGCTGTTGGGGGTGTGGACGGTGGGGTCTGGGGAACGGTGACTTCGGGGGGGTAAAGGTGGACACGATTGGTAGGGGAATGGTAGTATCGGTATGTCCCGGTCACAGTGTCAAGAAACTGATTTGAAAATTAAAAGAAAAAGAAAATAGAAAGTTGGCAACGGAATATGCAGGTTAATTGTAATTTTGTAATTTTGAACTAATTGGAGTTAATCAAATCCCCATCCATCCATACCTTCATCCAACCATCAGGAAGGCCAGGTACACTCCTACCCATCTCCTCACTCCGAGCTCTTGTCAAGGGCTCTCTCTGTGAAATAAAAATATATACAATAAAATATAAAATATATAATAAGTGAATTATTATTTCGGGTTGTGGAAATTCTCGTTTCCAAGACAGGTGCCATACAAAAACTGCAATGTACAGTCTACTGATAAACACAAGTGACAATTTTCAGTGATGGGCCTGCAGATGTTTTCATTTGAACATTTCAATCAGACTGCCCATGGTAGTAAAACGGGCTAAATGGGTGACAGGAAGAGTAGGTAACCAGTACACAAAATACTAATTTCTTAAATAATTATTTTGTGACTTGAAGGGGCAAAGTTGCACAACTCATTGACTGAAGGTTTGAGGAATTAATGATGACTTCTATACACACATACACTTGACAGACAGTATGATCATTTATCCTGTTTCCACATTAGGGGACTCACCTTGATTTCACTGACTACATGATGGGGAGCAGGAGAGTCAAGGGACATACTTTTTGAAGTTGTGTCAGAGCTCTGCTCCTTTGCCCTCTTCTCTTTCCCTTCCCAACCCCTGCTATCTTTGTCCTCCTCCTCTTCTGCCTTCTGTCGTTCTAACTTCTTTCTCTCCTGCTGTCCCTTCTCCTCCTCTTCGTTCTTGCTACTTTCACGTTCCTCTCTCTGCAGTCTTACTTTCTGCTCATACTTCTGTTCCTTTTCCCGCCTCTCCTCCTCTGAGCGACGCAACTGGTTGCGTTTTTCCTGCTCTTGTTTCGCTTTCTCCATCACAGCAATAGCCTCTGAGTGGATCTGACTCTGCTCTTCTTTTGACAGCGAGGCTGGGGGGGCAAAGGACGGTTTAACTGAGCGATCAGGGACAACTGGGCCATTCTGCGTGTAGTCCTTCGCAGATCCATTTAGGCTGTGCTTAGGTTCGTCCGAAACCTGGACTGAAGGCTTCTTGCCACGGTCGAACTAGGAGAGGAAAACAGGGAAATTAATCAACCCTATATTCTTTAACATTTTAAATTATATTACCTGAGAGGATTGATGAAATACCTGTGGTAATGCCTTGGCTGTTGCAGCTGACTGGTTGGATGAGCCTATACCCGGTCCCATCTTACTGAGGTCTGGCCCAGAGTTTGTGGAGCTTCTGATAGGGGAATCAACAGTGTCTGGCAAAGTTTGAGCACCCACTGATGTTGTAGAAGTGGAGGATTCTGTTGTGGCCATGCCATTTACGAGCACAGGAACAGAGGGCTCCTGGAACACATCCCCAACCTCCAGTTCTGCTTTAGGTGCACTAGGAGGTTTTGGTTCCTCTAGAGAGGGGTAACTAAAGTTTACTGTTAAAAAAAAAGAAAAGAAAAGAAATTAATGAGACTATTCATGCTGTAACATGTAAAAAGCACTCTGATACTGACATTGAGGGAGGGTATTGATGATGTTCTGTCTAGGAGGCTGGACTTTAGCATTTGTTGTGTACATGGGATAAAACAGTAGCCAGTTCTCATATCCTCCCTCCAAAACCAGTGGCTCACTGCGCAGGATGGTGATGCTGTCCCACTGCAGAGTGATAAAAGATATTATTGTTGCTAATCGCACAATTCTGTTGCTACGATTCACTGTGTTTGAATCAAATACAAAGAAATCCCAAAGGTAAACACATACACAATTACCTTAAAGAGGGCATCTTTGAGGCTCTGGAGGGTGGTGCCAAGTTTGAGGTCTGTCACTGAACTGAACCAGTCCAGAAGGACTATATAGTCCACAAATCCCCGCTGGCTCCATTGGTCTTTGGATACATCTGGCAACTTTGCCTCAATCTGATTCACAGTGATTCTGAAGTGGCAACAATCAAGAATACAGAAAAAACATTACAATTGAGATAATCTATCCAAATAACATTTCCCAGGTGACATTGTAAATTACAGTTTTTGCCAGACAAAATAGTTACCCCGGACTAATTGCCTCCTCAGGCACAGAGATGCAACTCTGGGTTGGAACTTGTATGTGAGACTCATCAAAATCTTTTTGGCAGCGAGCATCCATGACAATTACTGTTATTGCCTGATCCTTCATCATGTGGAACAGCTTCTCAGCAGTGACTCCACCAGCAGGCACACAACCTTGTAAACACATTTTTTCAATTAGCAAAAGACAGTGCAGCTTTAATCTTTATGAAATATAAATGTATAGAATAGCCGAGAATGTGGCCTTCTTGTGGTATTCTTCTTACTTTTTGAAGACAACGTCTTCTGTTGATTCTGTTCTCCTTTTATCTAACCACCAGATGCAAAACAAAGTTAAAGCCAACATATTGTCAACAGCTATAGAGCAGAAATCATGTAGATAGAAAGTAAAACATAACGCAAGCAATTTGCAATTTGCAGAATAAGAGAGAATAAATTAGTTCTCATGGGTGTAACAATACTTCTCTACCTTTTTGCTGTCCTTCTTGTTTGCTGCTTTTGGAGAACTTTGACCACTATCTTTTTCTGTTATTTCTTCCTTCCTTTTTTTCTCTTCTTGTCTATCTTTCTCTTCCAGTTTTTTTCTTACCTCTACTTCCTCATATCTGTTGAAAGTGGGGGGAAAAAAGTAAAAAAATCAGAATGCTCGGGTCTTGGGAGACAATAAAACAATGTGAAGCTGCAAACAAATTCCCAAACCTGAGTTTAAGGCTTCCAGACAGCTTCTCAGCTTCTTCAATGGCTTTTTTAAAGCTGCTTGGACCAAGCATGGTCATGTAATAATCCTTTGAGAATTGAAATGCAAGACATACTCAGAGTGAACTTTAAAGTATTCAGATCTTTTCAGAGGTCAAGAAAAAATAGTCATATGTAGGAACAGTCAGATAATATAATACAGGATATAATACTCATACCGGATGCTGCTTAAAGTCTGGTCTTTTCTTGATGATGTCATATACTGTTAAATACTTCATGTACAGCACATAAGCTTTCTCCTCATCTCTGTCCAGACGGCACTCCTCTGCTGCCTTAAATATCTTGCAGGCACTCTGGACATAGCTGCAACATTAAAAAAAAATTAAAAACAGAATTACTTCAATGCAAACCGACTTAAAACCTCAAAAGTTGTAATGTTCTTGACTCCAATTTGAAGCAGGGTGCTTCGGTTCCAAGTGACAGCAGCGACCTTGTGCTCCTGTCACCTGTTGGTGTCATTGCATGCGTTTTACCTCCTGGTGCTCGTCTTCTCCGGCTTGACCTCGGCCTTTTTGTTGAGATCACCCAGATTTGTGGACAGATAGAGCTCCTTGACCCCGCTGGACACAACAGGCATCTTTGCGGTCAGTTTGGTCTAAGCTCCAAGGCGGACAACCTTTCACTGCTGTACCATAGTTCGAAACGTGTCTAGTGGAAAAACAACAACAACAACAACAACAAATAAGTGTTTATTCTCGGCTTCTCCACCTTTTACAATAGCGTCGGGTGACTCCCACAAGCTAATACTTAGCACAAGTTAGTACTGGCCTGCGACGTCACAAACGTCGAGGCGACATAACAAGTGTTACTTTATCGCCCAAACGCCCCGTTGTAGCGAAAGGGACCGGCCTGAGCCCCCCCTCAGAACACGACTCGCCGGTGATGAAAAATAATGACTTTGACGTCGCCGCCGTGTGACGCTAACAGCGTTAGCATCAGTCCGCGGAACCTGTCAACACCGAAGACACGGAAGTTCACATTTACGGGCAAACAGCAGCTCCGCGGCTCTGCTCCCAGGACAATGCTCTTTTTTACATTTTTTTTTACCGTAGCCTGGACGGCCGCCTAACCACCAAGTTAATCCAAACTGAACTTAACCTTTTGGGTAGTTGTTATTTTTATTTGTTGTGTTCCGAATTAGCGGCTAGCTACAGAGTTAGCGGGTACCTTTAGAACTCAAACGGAGGAGCGTTAGGTTGCCTAAATTATTAAATACCTCAAAAGACCAGGGGGAGTATACAAATACCTTTTTGATCAGATTCTTGCAATAATTTGTACTTTTTGACAGCTGAAAGCTGTGTTTTTCTTCTTCGTCGTGTTCTCCCTCTTCTTCGTGACTCTCCGAATGTAAAGTCAAGGTCGAGCTTGTATTCCGCCCCCTATTGTAGAGGAGGATGTTGCGTTACGCAATTCCAACCGCGTTGTTTTTTTTAAAAAAAACAAACCAGAAGCCCTTTCTTTTATTTATTCTCTCACCCATCGGTACATCTCTAAATATCATTCGGTGTCCCAATGTTTTTTTTATTGATTCAATTAATTAATAAATTATTATTATTTTTTTTAAAATAAAGAATATCCTCCTTCCTAACATTGCATTCCTAGCCAACATAAATTTAATTGTAATATACTGTTACTACCTCTATAGTGCCTGTAAATATAATATTCTAGAGCTGGGCATGCTACACCTGCACACCTCTACTGTATTATGCTCTTCATTCACAAGTGTTAGATTGAATGGAGATTGCTGTACTACGTAGTTGTAGTCCGAAATAGAATATTTATTTGAAAAAAAGTCCCAAAAAAAAATAGTTATTTGATGTCGAGCCTGTTTTGTAAGTCATACATTTCTGTGTTGTTTGCCTTGTGTCACAATGACACAATTTGAAGCTGTAAGTGAAAGCTGTTGCTCATTATCATGCACAAATACATTTTCTCTCTGCTCATTTGTGTACCACTCCTTTTCTTTAAGCATTTGAAACTCTGTCAACCATTTTGTAAAGATGGTCATGTAATAATTTAACCAAACAAAGTAGTGGAAATGTACATAAGTGTCAGACCCTTTGGTCCTAAAAAAGTCAAAGTGTGGATGACATTAAATCAAAAGTGCCAGTCGGTTTCTATTTCAGGCCTATATGTATACTCAGCAGATACAACTGGCAGCTATGACAAG
The DNA here is from genome assembly GCA_911728415.1 of Lagocephalus sceleratus. Classification (NCBI taxonomy): domain Eukaryota; kingdom Metazoa; phylum Chordata; class Actinopteri; order Tetraodontiformes; family Tetraodontidae; genus Lagocephalus; species Lagocephalus sceleratus. The sequence goes on along the minus strand of CAJVRN010000017.1, from coordinate 7,944,962 downwards.
AAGGTTTTTTTTTACTAATATCAATACTGAGTTTCCCCCTTTTTAATGTTTTATATAGAAGCGTTTAAAAATGTCTTGTTGGACAGGAAAACATGCTCCCAATGGGTTACATTTATTCTAACTATTTTTAAAATAGCAATACAGTAAACCCTTGTTTATCGCGGGAGTCACGTTCCGGAAATAACCCGCAATAGACGAAATCTGCGAAGTAAACGGCTATATTTTTTAAAATTATTTTACAGGTTTTAAGGCCGCAAAACCCCTTACCACACTCTTTTATACACTTTTCTCTCAGGCTTTAACGTTTCTCACGGTTCTCTCTTATTCAAACACTTTCAAAGTTAAAACTTCTTCCTCCGCCTTTTGGGTGCGACTGCAGGGGCCTTTTCCCCCGCAGTTCGCCAATCTGGATTCAGAGCACAACGCACTGGAAAAAAGATCCACGAAGCAACGACGCCGTGAAAAGTGAACCGTGTTATAGCGAGGGTTCACTGTATAGTGATTTTTTTTTCTTTCTTTTTTTCAAATTGTTGTTTCAATCCATTAAGATACACCCTGCTTCTGGCTCAGATAATCAAGATTGCGGCCTGTGGTCTTTGTCACAAACTAACTTTATTATTATTTGAGTACAAAGCAAAAAAAAAAAAAAAAAAAAAGAAAAAGAAAAAGATCCATCAGGAATCATTTTGGCTTTGATGCCAAAAAGATTCAATTGTCCCGTGATGATTAGAAATGCTTTGATCACGCTGGGTTCTCTGGATGTAAAGGCATACAAGAGGAACAATAGGCTCAGTGTGCTCGACGTCACAAAACACACATTTTATTATGTCGCGCCAACACGGGCAGCCATTACCCCTGACACTACCCGTCTGGCTTTCTGCCTTCATCACGATCAAATTGTCAGTTATATTGCTGAGATTGAGGTGCTGTTCCAAGTAGCAAGGTCAAAGAACAACAGCAGCAATGTTTTAGCATTCAAACACGTGGTGATCTCCGGAATTTATATGCCCGTCACCTGTGTCTGCATGTTCTGAGAATAAACTACAGGAGAACCTTAAAATGGATTTAGTGAGACAAGAAACCAACCGTTTTAAAAACTCCTAAGTTTTTAGAGGATACAATGGAGAGTGTCTCAGAATCCCACTGGAAGTGCTTGACGAAGTATCCGGGTGCAGGGAAATCTGGGCCTCCCTGCTTAGACCACTGCCCCTGTGAGTTGACTTCACTTTGCAATAGTGATAAACTGCCTTTGTAATAGTGATAAACTGCCTTTGTAATAGTGATAAACTGCCTTTGTAATAGTGATAAACTGCCTGTGGATCAGCTGCCAGGTCTCATCGTAAAACGATGTCAATGCCTGCGTGACAGCAAGAGACGGGAGAGAGGCTTGTGGGGTTGAGAAGGAATCAGCTGATGGTGAATTAGCGGGCACATTTGCGGGGTGATGGGAATTCTCACACGGCAAAGGACGTGGGAAGAGGCAGAGGGAATATTTTTGGTCGTGTTAAGATCGGTGAGGCTTGTTCAGTCAATTACCCAAATAGCGCATCAAGGAGGTCATGGTTAGATTTAAACGGGCAGCAGAGGGCAGTTGAGTTAGCGAAGTGGGCATTAAGGAAGGGAAGAATAGATAGGGAAGTGAGTATCAGTAAGACTCTGGGGGAAAATCAATCAAATGTCACAAGACAGGTGGGACAGAGAGGGCAAAGGGAGGCATTTGTTTCAAATAGAAAACAGCAGCAGAGTCACTAGGGCAGGTACGGGTCACGGGAAGTGGTGATAATGAGGCTGAGGCTAGGGCACCGTATGCTGATGGTGTGGCTATAGAGGGTTGTGTGTGTGTGTGTGTGTGTGTGGGTGTGTGTGTGTGTGTGTTGTGGTGGTGGACTATTTTCTGTTCCCCATTCCTGAGCAGAAAGGGTAAGTAACATGCTTGTTTCTGGATGCACACTGCCGTGAGACTAGGAGAAGAAGGACGGAGTGTTTGAGCGGCCAAGAGAGCGGAAGCAAACGAGGGCACGAGGGCCCACATTGTGAAGAAGTTCAGTTTATTTTAGTTGAGCATCAAAACTTCTATTTTCTTTGTAAGTACCTTGTTTTGGTGCAATGCGCATTTTGGGAGAACTGTGTATGAAAAGAAACACTCGTCTTTTTTTACCCCGGGGACCTTGCCACCTCAAACCCTTCCACTCTGGAGTGGGACTCAGAACCGGTGGCAGTGGGGTGCCAGGCCAGTGCGGGTCAGTGAAGAATATGTCAGGATGAGCGAGAGGCTGGCCATTAAACTGCCCTTCTTTTTTGACCACGTTACTCTGTTTTCATCTTCCCATGAAGATGGCAGTTTTACGGGTGTGAAACCTGTTATGCAGATGTTTAATGGTGCAGATGATATTTTTATCCTTTGGAAAAAGTCACACGTACGTTTAAAGGTCTACTTGCCAATCACAGAAGAATCTCAAAAACAAAAACTCCAGCGACAGAGTGTTGAGACCACCGCGGCTGCTTCGTGGGAACCAACTTGTTGACGAAACGCTTGTGGACTTTTAGCTGCAGGAACAAAGTGGCCGCATTAACATAATTGCATAAATACACATGCAGATATTAAGCCATTTCAACATTTCTTCTCAAGAAAATGAAAGTAAACATGACTTTGTTGACACGTAATATGAATACATGGGAGGGGCTGCAGGCCACCAGGTGAGGCCGGGTGACTGGAAACCTGCAGGTTTGTTGCCCTTTGTGTTTGTGTTCAGTTAGGATTCGCCAGGGAGTGGTGAGAAATAGGAGAGTGCAGATGTATGAGAACATCGAGATTGAAGCGACCACCGGGAGGGCGTGCCAAGCAGCCCTCGGAAGACATCGTGGAGCAGTGACAGATTGACCGATCTGTTCACAAACAGACTGACTCAAGACATTTGCAAAGGTGCCATTTACACATGGCGGAGTTGCATTAAAATCCCCTTTAAAAACATAAAATGAGACTGGTTCTGACATCTGGACAGCTACCAGATGTGGCTGCCATGTTGAACATCTCAGTGTTCAAAGGACCTGAATCCCATATACAGCAGGCAACCACAGGCTAATTTCTCATGACTGATGCCAGAATGCTTCACTTGAAAACTACTGCCTTGGCTGCCTTCATTTTTCCCTTCAAAAAACACAGCTACATTTTCTCGCACACTGTTCACTCATTTGTCTGGGGGTAAATATTACTTTACTATTATAATTAGTTACTTCAGACATTTACAATCATCCTTTTCTCCAAACAGGACCCCCCCCCCAACACACTCTGTCTGACTGACTGTCACAGATATAATGTACTCTCCAGCCCCTAACCATCTCAACTGGACCCCTGACCCTTAACCTAAACCCAAATCTAACCTCAATCTTAAAACCCGGTCTTAACCTCAAACAATCCTTTGATGTTGGAGACCAGCCAAAATGTCCCTACCTCCCCAAAATGTCCTCACTTTGATAGTAGAATGGGAGCTTTGGTACTAAGTGTGTAGCAAGTACAAGAACACAGACATGCACACACATGCACACAGACACACACAGACACGCACAAACACACACACACACACACACACACACACACACACACACACACACACCACCCCACTCCAATCAGTTAAAACATCACTCATATCCCTCTTAGGCATAATAAAATAAAGGGACTGGCCATTATTATGGCTTCCAAGTTAATGTAGGCTAAAAGTCTGGTAAATGTAAAATAGAATTATACAATGAAACCTTTCGGGGTGTGTCATTTATATTTGAGACTATTTAGCTGAGGCGTTCTGCTTTGGGATAGACAGAGCAGCATTAGAGCCATCTGCGCGATATAGCAACTTAGGACTGCACTTGTGAGAGAAATGCAAGCGGAAGACTACAATCGCATTGGTAACACTGTGTTTCTCTGAGGAATGCAGAATGAAAACTTTGTTTATATACCATCCAGGTTAAAAGTGAAAAGAATGACACTTGTGGGTCTGAGCCGTTGTTCCAGCATCTATTTGCGTTCAGGTAAGGAGCTGGTGGACTACATCACCCAGTATCTGACGACCATCAGGGAGAGGAAGGTCTGTCTTCCAGATGTGAAGCCGGGTTACATGAAGGATCTTCTGCCTCAGACTGTGCCCACGGAGCCGGAGGACTGGGACAGTGTCTTCAACGATTTTGAGAAAATTATCATGCCGGGAGTACGTTCTTGCTTGAGTTCCCCAATTTGAAACTTTGTAGGAAATAATATGTTGCTTTATTATCCTACAGATAACTCACTGGCAGAGTCCTCACATGCATGGCTTTTATCCCGTTCTGAATTCATGGCCCTCCTTGCTTGGGGCAATGCTGGCAGATGGGATCAACACAATTGGATTTTCAGGGGTAGAAGCGCAAAGATGTTTGAATTTACTGGATTACAGTGTTACAACAATGACCCATTGGTAACCCAACCCATTTTCCCACGTAACCTGTTTTAACCCATTGTGCTAAATGGCAGGCATTCAGCCCGGCTGCTACAGAACTGGAAATGCATGTGATGGACTGGTTGTGTAAAGCCCTCGGACTCCCCACCTTCTTCCTCCACCACCATCCCGACAGCAGAGGAGGAGGGGTCCTGCAGGTAGGCGACCCGCCCCCACACCACCACCATCTAAGGGTTCCTGGCTCTTATTTCTGGACTTTTCTTCTTCTTATCTTCTGTCAGAGCTCCGTCAGCGAGAGCACACTCGTTGCTCTGCTGGCAGCCAGGAAAGACAAAATCCTGCAGCTGCGGGCTGAGCTGCAGGAGGACGTGGACGATTCCGTCCTCAACGCAAAACTGGTGGCCTACTGCTCAGACCAGGTGGGCCTTACGGCCGTAGCTGGACTATAACTTTGGTCTTCAACAGTTGCTGTGAAAGAGAAAAAAATGTTTCTTTCTGATTTCACAGACTCATTCTTCATTCGGGAAAGCAGGTCTGATCTCTCTGGTCAAGGTCAGATTTCTGCCCACCGACAGGTGTTTCTCCCTGCGAGGAAACACTCTGAAACAAGCCATTGAGGAGGACAAGAAGAGAGGTCTTGTCCCCTTCCTGGTGGGCATTTAACACGAAAGCATCAGTGCACATGTAAAATCATATAAATCCCACCCATTCAGTCCAATACAGATGGCGTGTTGAGTCCCCATGACTAATGAGAGACAAAACAGATTCAAGCAACGAGCTAGTTTAAAGGAAATATAAGTTTAAAGGAATTGGGTGTACACATGGTGCAATACATTTGGTTGCATTAATATGTCGTGCCTGGAAATGTTGGTAGATGACGGTCATCTGTGCCTCAAGGATACAAAACCTCAAGTTTCGACCTCAAGTAGAGAAAAACTCCACACTTCAACTGCTTTTTCCTTTTCATCAAATATAATTAATAAATAATTCAAGTCGGTTTTGCCTGTTTTCAGCTGTGTGCAACTTTGGGGACTACAGCAGTATGTGCCTTTGACAGTCTAGCTGAACTGGGACCAGTCTGTATGTTATTAAGTAGATTTTTTAAAAAAAATCTTAAATAAAACCTGCAAATGCGTTAACCTGGAATACACTACTTATCTTTGCTGCAGGTGAAGAAGAAGGACTGTGGCTCCATGTAGATGCTGCATATGCTGGTGCGGCCTTCCTCTGCCCGGAGCTGTGCTGTGAACTGAAGGGTGTTGAATTTAGTGATTCTTTTGTCTTCAACACCTCAAAGTGGATGGCGGTCCACTGTGACTGTGCGGCTTTTTGGTGAGTAAGAAGGAGGACTGACGACGGTAGATTTGAAGACGGAGGGATCCGTCCTTATACATCAACCAACTGCAAATTTTCAGGGTCAAAGACAAAGATAAGCTCCAGCAAGCTCTCGTTGTCGACCCTGCTTACCTCAGACATGAGAATTCAAAGGAAACAACTGAATTTATGGTATGTTGTTGGTGTTACTCTAATGGAAATATAATGACAGCAAATTGTTTCACGTCATGTCCTGACAATGCTCTTTTCTGTTGTTCAGCACTGGCAGGTGGGCCTCAGGAAACCATTTCGTTCTCTGAAGCTCTGGTTTGTTATGCGCTGCTTTGGACTGAGAAACATTCAGGCTCAGATCAGACACGTAAGAAGACAATGCATTTCATACATTGGGCAATAAATATCGGGCATGAAAGGCTTACACAGGTATGCCATTTTTGTCTTTTTTAGGGAATCGAGATGGCAAAGCTGTTTGAGTCTTATATTAGGAGAGACCCAAAGTTTGAGATTCCTGCTGAGCCCCACCTCGGCCTTGTGGTCTTTAATCTAAAAGTATGTTTTAACAGTTATTTAAGAAGGCAGGTTACAACTGAGAATAAGGTTCCTCAAAGAGGAAGGTTTTAAGCCTGTTCTTAGTAGGCCTCATGCATCAGCACAGCCAATATGGTCACATTTGGTCTATTCATTTTATAAAGCAAAGTTTTTCAGCATCCGCTGTCATAGACAGGACATGGAATCCTCCTGCTGCGGCCCATGTGGTTTAGGTGTAGGAGAATCTTTCTTCCTTGGATCTGCAGCCTGATTTTACCCACAAAAAATATTTTCCCAACTGCTGTTATAGAGCTCATACTGATAACTGATTTTGATCATATTGGAAGATTTTCACATTTGCTGCTTACTTTTCTACTTCTTTCTGGTGTGGATTGAACATTTGTTTTGGAAATCTTCAGAGATGTCTTTGAATTAACGATGAAGCCCTTGTCCTGTTGCAGGAAGGAAACGTTTCAACCAGGGAGCTGCTCAGGAGAGTGAATCAGACCGGCAGAATACACGTTAGCCCTGGAGAAATTCACGACAAATTCATCATAAGGTTTGTCGTGACATCCTGGTTCACGACCAAAGACGACATCCTGCAAGCCTGGGAGGTCATCTCGGAAACAGCTTCCACTCTCCTGGCTGAGGGATGAGCTCTGAATCACGCTGACTAAGTAGAATCACTGGGAGGTTTGCAGGTAACGGCTACTGGAGGACCAGATCCCGTCAAATGTTCCCTGAACGTCTGTAGATTTAACAATAATCTAGCAACATTATATCATCCTGGTGTACATGATGTATTGATTTTTGATAAACATATGGTGGACAGAACAGATGGAAGACTTGTCAAAGTGACTAATTGTTTATTAATGTGCAATGACATTTAGTTAGCCAAAGGTCCATATAAATACAAATGAACTGTAACTTAGAAAGGTGACTCAAATGCAACTGTCTGTAATTGGTTTATTTAACAGGTATACAAAAAAAACACAAAAACAAAACTGAGATATGAGTGAAATTAACTCCAACTAACTAATAATCTTATGAACAATAAATGTCAATGCAGTAGATCATACATATATATTATATTTTGATTTTTTAAAATTTCTATTACTGCCAAATGCAGCGAAGTCAAGTGAGGCAAAAGACTTTCTGCTTGTGCCCTCTACTTACTATGTTATTCTAGCTATAATAAAATCTGTCACTAGTCTCTGTGTTTCTGCTTTTATCTCTCTCTTTTTATTCTCTCACATTTGTCTCCTGCTGCAGTCAGTATAAGTACATTGAATTGCCTTGTAGCTTTATGAATACAAACTGCCTTTCTTTTCATGGCAATAAAATGAATGCATTCAGTAAAAAGAGAATTGGCTGGAACTTTTCAGGAAAATTGACTGATGTCAATCGGTTTGCTTTTTTTTCTTTTACTTCCACTGAATTGGGAGTCTAATGTCAACATGTCATTGTTCATCTGGACTGCTGAAATGAATATAAAACGAAATTAAAAAACCTACCATGTCATGCTCTGGACTCCTGTGATTCAGACACCTCACATCCTCTTGATTTGCCTCTTTCCTGTCACTTATTCTTCCTCTGGCCTGAAACTGAAAACACAATAATGTCTTTTGGTGAAAGTTTTTTTGTTTTTGAGATTTTCTTTTTCCTTCTATCTTTTCCTTTTACATACACATTTACAATAATTAAAGAAGATTAAAAATAATCATAAATTAAACTAACAATTCAAATGTTATTCCCTGACATAAATCCCAGAATTTGACGAGTATGCTTTTTTGCCAGAATACTGACTTGTCATTTATTTTATGGTTTACTGGCTTAAAATTAAAATGTTACATAGGTACCATAAAACCAAGTGATACATTTATAAAGCTGCCGAGCAAGTTCAGTGTAATTAGTCAACGCAGTTTTACATTTTAAAGGCATGATGGTTTATACATTATGCTTGAGAATATTGAAAAATAGACCAGTCCACCGACCGAAGACCAATATTTGTTAAGGCACACACATTTTATGAGCAAAATCCAATGCAGCAAACACGAACACTCCCAACATTGTTGGTTGACTCCCAACTATGCTGGGAGTATTCCTCACAACAGTTTATATAGTGAGGTGAGCAGTGCTACAGGGCACACAACAACCTTCAGCAGCCTCACATCACACATAATCCAGTGAAAAGGCTTTCAACCTCGCCAAAACCCCCCAGATGCAGGCAGAAGAATACAATCGCCGGGGTACTAATGGGTGCAATATTGAGTTGTTTCATGTGTGCCCGTGATGTTACAGCGCTGGTTTGTGTCCAGGGAAGGAGCTGGTGGACTACATCACCCAGTACCTGCTCACCATCAGGGAGAGGAAGGTCGTTCCCAATGTGAAGCCAGGTTACATGAAGGGTCTCCTGCCTGAGACCGCGCCCGAAGAGCCGGAAGATTGGGACACGGTCTTCAACGATGTGGAGAAAATCATCATGCCAGGAGTACGTTCTCACTTTTATTCGCCGCCACATCTGAGGTTTGAGGCAAGGCAATGAGGATTTTCTGGTGTTTCCCACAGATGGTTCACTGGCAGAGCCCTCACATGCATGCTTACTACCCTAGTTTGACTTCGTGGCCCTCCATGCTCGGGGAGATGCTGTCTGATGCCATCTGCTGTGTCGGATTTACCTGGGTAAGTCTAACTATTTGAAAATAATTACATTTACTTAATATAAGAAAATCTTATTTTTACCCACAAATATTGTACGTGTATCCAGGCATTTGCTTTGATAAGCATAAATCATGGAATCATGATTTATTTCTTCTGGAACTGGATCATTTTCCATATTTATAAACAGAAGAATACAAGTTATTAATTCTGAAAAAAAAATCTAATAACCATTTAATTTTAGATTGCAGTGGCTATAATGTCAATACACATGAAAATACATGATTATATGTGATTTGTGCTTTTCATGTAAACTAAGATTACTGAGAAGAATATTTAGATATTTATGGACATACAAATAATCACAAATCCTTATACTTAATGACGCTGACAGGCCTCCAGCCCGGCTGCTACAGAACTGGAAATGCATGTGATGGACTGGTTGTGTAAAGCCCTCGGACTCCCCTCCTTTTTCCTCCACCACCATCCCGACAGCAGAGGAGGAGGGGTCCTGCAGGTAGGCGACCCCCCCTACACCACCACCATCTAAGGGTTCCTGGCTCTTATTTCTGGACTTTTCTTCTTCTTATCTTCTGTCAGAGCTCCGTCAGCGAGAGCACACTCGTTGCTCTGCTGGCAGCCAGGAAAGACAAAATCCTGCAGCTGCGGGCTGAGCTGCAGGAGGACGTGGACGATTCCATCCTCAACGCAAAACTGGTGGCCTACTGCTCAGACCAGGTGGGCCTTACGGCCGTGGGGTTAGGGTTAGAGAGCGTAAAACCACTCTCATATTTGTGAAGCTGATTGGTGTGTTTTTATTTCACAGACTCATTCTTCATTTGAGAAAGCAGGTCTGATCTCTCTGGTCAAGGTCAGGTTTCTGCCCACTGATGAGCATTTCTCCCTGCGAGGAAACACTCTGAAACAAGCCATCGAGGAGGACAAGAAGAGAGGTCTTGTCCCCTTCCTGGTGGGTATTTAAAACAAAAGCATTGGTGGTTATTTACAAGGGTATTAGTGTGAATATTTGTGCACGGTTAGCTTTAAAAGTTTAAAAGCAAATATGTCAAGTAAAGTAAATATATCATGAAATGACAAAAACATGGTGTTGGTTCCAGGTCAATATGTACCCAAGAATTTTCTCAATTTACTAAAGTAATTTAACTTACCTAAACTTGATTAAGATTTACTTAATAAACGTTTCACTGCATTTTAGTGATTTTTATTCCAGCTTTGCCTGACTTTGGGAACAACAGGGGTGTGTGCATTCGACAACCTACCTGAACTGGGACCAGTCTGTATGTTTTGACTTTCTGATGCGATCCACTTTTTTTCCCTCGGCCCTTTCAAAACAAATGAAATGAGGTTCCATTTATCACACAGGTGCAGAAAACAAAGTGTGGCTCCACATTGATGCTGCGTACGCCGGGGCGGCGTATCTGTGTCCAGAGCTGCGTTGGTCCCTGCAGGGTGTCGAATATGCTGATACTTTCGTCTTCAACGCCTCCAAGTGGATGGTGGTCACTTATGACTGCATAGCTTTCTGGTAAGCATGTCAGGGACAATAGAGACCTTGTCCTGCCTGCCAGGGAGGAGAAAATGTCACAAAAATAAAAATTCCAGTGATATTTATGATTGCCTAATATATATATATATAATAAATATATATATATATATATATATATTTTTTTTTTTTTTTTTTTCAGGGTGAAGGACAAATATAAGCTCCAACACACGTTCATGGTCAACCCTGTTTACCTCAGACATGAAAACTCACAGTCTACTACTGATTTTATGGTACCATGGGTCACATTTAATTAAGATTGTGTAAAAGTCCCCCCGGTTCTAACAGCCCTGCTTTTCAGCACTGGCAGATTCCTCTCAGCAGACGCTTCCGTTCCCTCAAACTCTGGTTTGTCCTGCGCTGCTTTGGACTGAAAAACCTTCAGGCTCACATCAGACACGTAAGAGAAGTTCTATTTCACTGATGCAATACGTGACATCTATCAAATTCTTAATTAAGTGTGATGGGTTTCACCACTAATCTGGTAAAAGAATATAAAATATGCATCTGTGGGACTGCATGAATTATTGTAAATAAAGGTATCTTTGACTCAAAAATGAAGTTTCACTCAATATTCCTCGGCATATTTGTTGATGGAGGAATGCATTAAGGCGACACACTGCTTGGATATCCAAGGTGAAACAGTCTTACAGTCAAATTCTTTCCAATTTTAATGAATAGCTTGAGGTTGAAAAGAAATCAAACAAAGCATTTACCGCATTGACAAAAAGGTATTTTAATCTCTTTTAATTAACTGGTTTCATTTTATTTATTTTTTCAGGGGATTGAAATGGCAAAGCTCTTGGAGTCGCACATAAAAAAAGACCCAAACTTCGAGATTCCGGCTGAAAGACATCTTGGTCTGGTGGTCTTTTGTCTGAAAGTACGTGATGTGAACCCCCCCCTTCAAAGCACTGGTGAATTGTCTGATGTATTCTGTTATCTTGGCATAAAATGAAAAAATAGAAGCGATCACCTTTGGATTGGATCATCCCACTCTGTAGGTAATCATCATTGAGGTGAGTGATGATTACCCACAGAGATCATCATTGAGGTGAATGAACCTTCCCGTCCCACCCTGGTCAAAGGTTAATTGCTCTTTTGATTTTATTCGACTGTAATTCTCGAAATAAAAGCAACCCAATTAACAGAACTGGACTGTCTGAGAAACCAGTGGGAAAGTCAAAGGCCATTCAGGGCCAAATAGTTCTGCAGAAAGCTTCTTCCTACTTTCTATTCATATATCACCTTCAACGTCAACATGTCGGCAGCAGCTCTAATTGATGTGGTTTTCTTATGGCAGGCAGGAAATGCTTTGACCAAGGAGCTCCTGAGAAGACTGACCCACTCAGGGAAGATCTACCTCATCCCTGTGACCATACACAACAAGCACATCATCAGATTCGTGGTGACCTCTCAGTTCACCACTGCAGATGACATCCTCAGGGACTGGGCCGTCATCTCCGAGACGGCTGCTGCTCTCCTGGCTGAGACCGCGGCTCCGGAGGACACGCGCCCTCCCGAATCTGGGAAAACGGCGTTATGGGGGGGTCAGGAAAAGCAAGTCTCGGTCGGCCGGTGCAGCAACGGGGAGGCGGCCAGGTTGGAGAAGGTGGAGGTGGAGCTGTGGATCGACAAGGCCCAGAAGCAGCGCGGGACGCACCGCAACAGCGGGCCTCCGCCCCGCACTTGCTCTGAAACAGAGAACGGTCACGGGTGTGAGGAACAGCCCAGGCTCAACGGCGCCGCGGCGGCGCCAAGAGCTGGGCCTCAACCTGAGGTCGAGAATGCAGAATAAAATCCAGTTCTACTAATAATAATTAAAAAAAACACTTTATAATGCATAATTGGTTAATTGCGTTACATTATTGTGTGTCGAAACAAAAGAAAATCATGTCACATGACCGTCATAGATCATATTTTAAGAAAAAGTTGAGACAGAGGGTCAACATGTGAAAATGAAGGACGAGGAGTGCTGGAGAAACCAGCACAGGTGATCTTTAGCCATGTGTGAGCCCAGGTAAATCTGGCCTAATCGATGTTCGCCTTCACGCAAACTGCGAGCCGCGATCGCTGAAAGTGACGCGTACACGAGCACGGTTCCATTACGTCGCATGTGTTTGTTAACTGGTGTGCGCCTGCGCTGTTGTACTTGTACATGAATTAAATGTAGTGTCCTTTTGTTCCTGCTGATCAGCGTTTGTCGTGGCCTTTTTGTCTCCGTGGCGGATCAGCCTCGCCCACATCTAGCATAAAGTATCGGCTAAACCTTTCAGTCCGTTGGTCGATGCGGTGCGCGTTCAGAGCCTGAGCCTTCCCTCGGCGATAGAGCTAAATATGTCCTGCGTCATGGGGACGTAGCCCTTGCTGTCCTCCAGGAAGAACAAGCGGTCCTTGGTGGCGCAAGGGTTGAAGCCCTCCTCGGCCAGCGCCATCTTCATCTGTTTAAAGGTCCCCGTCACCACCAGAGCGTCCTACGAAAAAAAAAAAAAAAAAAAAAAAAATCAAAAACCAACGACTGTGCGCGTGAGGGGAGGTCGCCCGGCTCTGTTTGCCCCGCGGGCTGAAGGTCGCGTCTGACTACCTGTATGCGGATGAAGCGCGGCCTGGCGTAGCTGGGCAGGTAGTTTTTCACGTGCTGATACGCGGCCTCGCTGTCAAAGTCCATGTTTTCTTTCAGCTTCACGGCTGCCATGCCAATCCTTCCCTCGTGTCCTGAGGTCAGATCCAGAGGGGAGGTCAATCGAGGGCATACTTTTATTACAGCTTCATTTAATAATCCCCAAGAACAAGAGGCTCAGTTTACACATTTAACAACCCTTCAAATTACACATTTATAAGGCCCTGGTTATTGAAAGTTAATTATGAGCTTCAAATATGGGATGGTTACTAATAAACATTTTACCTGGGACCTTCACGCCGTAAACATTAGCCTCCTCGATACAGTCAACCATGAGCAGGTTATCAGCCACCTCTGTGGTCGCCACATTTTCACCTTTCCACCTGATTGTCACAACAACCGGTGATGCAGGACAAGCATCTTCAACAGACCGGACCAAAGCGATCGCTGTGCGTGTTCGCGCACCTGAAAGTGTCTCCGATGCGGTCCTGAAAGTAGACGAAGCCCTCGTGGTCTATCCTCAGCAGGTCCCCGCTGTTGAAGTACTGGTCTCCTTTGGCAAACACGTCGCGGAGCTTCTTCTTCTCCGTCTGCTGCTTGTTGTTGGCGTAGCCGGTGAAAGCCATCCGATCCCCGATCTTGGCCACCAGTAAGCCGGTTTCTCCTGCGGGCGAGGGCGAGGCGGCGTTGGGAGCTGGTGGGAGCTTTTGAGCGGGAGGCCGCACTCCTTGGGGGGGCCGGGGGGAGGGGGGGGGGGTTCACTCACCTCTGGGGACTTCGATGCAAAATCCTTTGGAATTCCGGACCGGCTCCTCTTTCTCTGTGTCGTACCGGATGAGGGCATACGGGCATCCCATCTGAAATGCCATCCACGTTCAAAGTATTTCAAACTCAGGTCCTGTGAATCGACCCCCCCCATCCTCCTCCCCCTTGCAGAAAACATCATCCTCCTCATCTCACCTTGTGGAGGAAGTGCTCCTTGCCGATGGCGCCGATCTTGCCGATGTAGTTGACAAAGCCGATGTTGCCCTCCGTGGCTCCGTAGCATTCGCAGATGCGGATGTCTCCGAAGCGCTCCAGGAACTCAGCCCAGGTGTCAGCCCGGATCCCGTTCCCCATGGCCAGTCGCACCTTATGGTCTCGGTCTCTGTCACTCTGCAGGGGGGGGTCACAGAAGTACTGAACGGTGGTTGAAAATTCCCATTCTTCCAGTATCAGATTTTCAACAGAGGAGAGCGTTGAAGCGTTTTATTTTCCGCCGACCACTGCTGAGACACAACTGCACGTGAGCTTAAAAACAAAGCTGAAATCGCTGCTAAAGGGACAGAAGACAATCTGATCCGGAAAGTGGGAGTTTTACCTTCGGCGTGCTGCAGAGATAGCGCATAATTTCTCCGATATATTGAATGACTGTGACGTTGTACTTCCTGCAGTCGTTCCAGAACTGGGACGCCGAGAATTTACGCCGTAAGGCGACCGTGATGCCTGCAAAAAAAAAAAAAAAGGAAAAAAAAGAAAAAGAGGCGTTATCTCCCACTGAAAGCCGTGATGTGACCTCTATGAACTTTGACCTCGAACCTGTGTTTATCGCTAATAAATCACCTTTTTCGATGGCTCCACACAGTCCCATCAGAAAACCAGAGCTGTGGTAGAGAGGAAGGTATATGTAGATGACATCATCGGAGCGCACGCCGGCTATAGACTGAAGGAAAGTTGCCATCCACACCCTCTCATGGTTAATGACTGCAGCCTTGGGCAACCCTGAGGAGAGAGCAGAGTATCTTTACAGAGCTGCATCTATCGCTGAAGGTCTGCACGCCTGAAGGAAAGCCGGTTTTAGAGGCCCAGGCCGGGTTACCTGTCGTCCCTGACGTGTAGATGTACAGAGCGGGGCTCTTCATGGTGACGCCGGCCCTCAGCTGAGGCGAGAGGGGCTCGTCCGACGCCTGCCGGATCTTATCCGAGAGGCTTTCGATCCCCTCCACGTCGCAGTGGTCTCGCAGAATGAACACGCGGCTGCCCTGCTCCTTCAGGGTGGGCAACACCTCCTCTACAGCCGCAAGCAGGTCTGGAGAAGAAGAAGAAAAAGAGAAAAAACAAAGCAACAAAAGAGAGAGTTGAGTGGAGAGTTGAGGTCAACGCCCCTACGTTTCTCCTGTGCATGCGAGTCAGATGAGAAGTAGAAAGCTGGCTGTTATCTGCTTATTTCTACAAATTCAAAGGAATGATTCTGCTACAACCAGTATTTCAGGACTATCTTGCAGCTCCTCCATCATGATAACACACATCACAGTAATTAGTTAGTAATTAATCATTGCACAAACTGTTGAGAGAGACTTACTTCAAAAGAAAATAACTCTAATGCACAAGCTTACCAGAGCCGACGACCAGGACTTTGGCGTCGCAGCAGGCGAAGCAGTGCAGCAGAGATTTGGACCTGATGTTGAAGTTGAGGAAAGAAGCCGTGCAGCCCAGCTTGGCCAGAGCCAGCCACATCCACACAAAGTTGGGCTCGTTCCCCAGCAGGAGGGCCACGGTGTCGCCCTCCCGCAGCCCTCCGTGCAGGGCCAGGGCTCTGGCCGCTCGGTTGCTTTCTCCGTCAGCCTGGCTGTACGTGTACGACCCGTCCTCGAACAGCAAAAAGGGCTTGTGCGGCTGCTCGGCCACCCTGTCCAGAAAACGGTCCAAAATGCTGTAGATGGGCGTCCTCCTTTTGAATCTGCTCAGCCGCCTGGCGATCTGGATGGCGGTCAGCGAGTAACCCAGATCATGCAAAAAATAAGGGTTCTTCAGGTACAGCAGGAATGGCACAAGTGCCAAACCCGCAAGAGCGGTGTAGAGACAGTACGCAAGCATGTTGTGGAGGAGAAACACGTCGGTAGCCGACCCGAGGTGGAATCCCTGCCCCCGTCAGGAGATCAGGTTCCAGCTGCAGCTGAATGACTGCAAGTTTACAAGCCCCGACCTTTGGACATGTTGGGAGGGGGGTGGAATGTTTGCTCTTTGACGGACAATTCGTTTACCGGCGTGATTGAGGAAGACAATGATGGCGTGAGACGTCTTATTGTTCAGGTTTATTTACGGGAAAATGGGAAGCTTTGTTATCCCGCAGTCCTACATCCACGCTGTGGGGGGGGGGGTGAGGTCGAGAATGAAAGCACGTCAGGGTTGGCGACGGGAACGCTTGTAACGCAACAAATGAGCGACTTTTACCTGCATCTTTAGCAGTTTAGAAGTAATTATCACGATAAATGCGAGCCGGACGAAACTCGAAGCCTAATAACAAATACTTGACCTAACCACTAGATGGCGCAGGCAGCAAATGCGTCCGCCACAGCTGGCTCATCTGTTCCCGTTAAACGATTTAACTCATAAAATCCTGATTGAAATATGCTTTTAACGTTTAGAAACAATTAAATGAATGATCCTTGACCCCTGTCTTGGTAGACCTTTGAAACTTTAAGAATCTATGTATAAAATATTACGTAGGAAAATGAAGAAGTTATACACTAGCTTTCAAAGGAAATGACATTTAATTAATAATCATCGTTAGATGATTTAAATAATGTAAATAAATCTAGTACTAACTTGAAGAATAGGTTTCTCTATTGATAAATTGTGATAATCATTGTTTAGAGGTGTTTTATGAAAGTGTTGAATTCTATGTAGTGTTGACGTCATGCTTGCAGGAATTGCTCAACAACATGTTGCTCAACAGCATTCTTGAAATAGTCTGAATATGAATTCACATACAATTACTTCTACTACTACTACTACCACTACTACTACTAATAATAATAATGGTAATAATAATAACAATAATAATAATGGTAATAATAATAATAATAATAATAATAATAATAATAATAATAATAATAACACTACACACTAAAGAGAATTAAACAAAACTTCAAATCAGTGCTTTACAAAGACAAATCTGCTCCTCCTGTGGGCTTCTCTCTTTAAACCCAGTTTCTTAGACGTGACCTTATTTATGCTGTTTACCAACGAATTTAGCGGACATACAATCTGGATTTTTAATGAACACTTTCATTGACGTAGCGAATTAAATATGAAAACTCTGACACAGCTGTGCAGCAACAATGAACAAAGACGTGTCATTCTCCTTATAACCGCATCACACACACACACACACGCGCGTCAGTACCACACAGCAGAAAACACAACGTGAGAAGGGTAAACACTAGACTTTACTGCACATGATCAACATTATCATTAGGAATTAAAACAATCATGTCACACAACAACACTTTACAACATATAAAAATGTCTCCAGACTTATTTTTAAAGGCAGGTGGAGATATCCTTTGATACAAAAACACGTCATGACATGATAAATCACGGTTTTACGCAGCTTTGGACAATGTTGCACGTCATCGTGAAATTCAAAAATCATTCTTTCTACACTAGTGAATCAGTGACTTTAAATGTTCAGAAACACGCACGCTAATATTAAAGGAACTGAAATGTAGCTCTGCACCTTTCAAACGGGATTAGTTGTTTTTATTTTGCCACATGGTGGCAGTAGAAGCCGCAGACTATAATTTAGACTACGCACAGATTAAGCATATCAAACATGAAGCGTAGGCGCCTCTTGGACGCCCCCTGGTGACAGGTTGTGGAATAGCGGGAGGACGACCAAAAGTGTTTCTTCTGTTATTTGTGGTGGGTCTAATAATGCTAATGCA
This sequence comes from Lagocephalus sceleratus, assembly GCA_911728415.1. Taxonomy (NCBI): domain Eukaryota; kingdom Metazoa; phylum Chordata; class Actinopteri; order Tetraodontiformes; family Tetraodontidae; genus Lagocephalus; species Lagocephalus sceleratus. The sequence goes on along the minus strand of CAJVRN010000017.1, from coordinate 7,927,124 downwards.
TGTGAGAGTGTTCAGTGCTCAGGTTAATTGTCATTTTTGCGTCCCCAACCCCTTTTTGCTGGATGGGCTAAATTGATCCAACATACATTGTGATTAATATCAAAACAGCTGCGTTGCATCTCATGTTACAAGCACCTTATTATTGTTTCTCATACCCTTACGAGCTACCATAAGCTGTGTTTTCATTATAGCATCCCATGGCATGTGTTTGGATTTGAAAGTGTTGGTTAATTGTAACGTGTTCACCACGCACACATTTAAAGTTGCCTTTTACAATAGCACTGTTGTGGATCTTCAGTTGCATTGTAAATGTCAGGGCCTATTTAATGGAAATGAATGCAGTCCTTGTGTTGGAGGTGTGAAGCTCAGCTCTCTCCTTCTGAGCTCTGTTCTAAAGAGACGAGGGGTGGACGAACAGCATCCTGCAGAGTACGACAGTCCAGGTCACAGATCCGCATTCAGTCCAGATGAGATATAAGAAACTCGGCGATGGCGATGAACTCATCGCTGGGCGACGTCACAGCCAGGATGGAGAGGAAAATGGTGCCCGCTGTCCGGTTCATTAGTCAGCTTTTCTACGCGGTCTGTTCTTCTCTGCATTGTCTTCACTTAGGCTGCCTCTGTCCTTCATCACACGATGAGGGAATCCCGGCTGAGAAGAGTATTCTGATGAGGTTAAGAGAAGAACCGTAAGTGATACAAAGCATGTTTACTGTAACACTTAGAAACCCATCTGTCTTATTAGAATGAACGATTAGTTACATTGGAGGGATAAATATAATGTGGAAGAAACTGAATTAAAAATGTAATTATAAAAAAACTAAAAGGTAGAGTCAAATGTGATTCCAGCAATGAAGTCATCTTTTATATTGTAAATTTGCCTTGTTAGGGTCTGGAAGGGAGGAAATAATGAGTGTTACTGGGAGCAGTAGAGCTGAGTGTTCTACCTAGTTTTCAATGTTGTAGCATCTGAACCTCACCTGTCAAAGGTACAACAAGAACACTCACTGTGGGTTTGACCTGTTAAAAACCAAATATAACACTAAATCCTAATTATTCCTGCTCTGCTGTGCTGGAGAGGAAAAATAGCCTCGATCTAATATCCAGTTAAATTCTCTGGGGAAAAAAAAAGAGGCTTACAGGGCAGAGAGGTGTAAATAATGTTTGTGGGGCTCTTTACAGAGTGTTTTGTTTGAGCTAGCCTTGTGCTTTCTTTACAAGTTCATAAGAATGTTCCTTAGCTGCATATTTTTTTTATTTTTTTTTTTACCTTAGATGTTAAAAACCACCGAGGGTTAACTCAAAAACACGACAGAAGGTCAGCTGCACTCGCACGCAACGCCATTATTAACACTCTGGCGAGAAAGCAACTCACCGCTTTGCGGCTTTTGTCTCTGGGTTCTTCTCTGCGGCCAGCGAGGGAATGGGCCAGAGTTTGAGGAGGCCGAGCGTTTGCAGGCGGCGGCCGAGGCGATGGCCTGTCGGTCCTGCTGCGCTCCGAGTCACAGTACGGGGGCAGGGATTCCACCTCGGGTCGGCTACTCGGCGACCGGCTGCTCTTCTTGGAGCTGCTCTTGGACGGCGTCTCGGACTCCCCCTCGCTCTTCCCCGGGGCGACTCCTCGCAGCTTGGCCTTGCGCTCCAGCAGGCTGCTCAGGAAGGCGCCGTCGTGGTCCCTCTCCGGAGGAGACGACGGCGGACTGGCTGTGGGACGCGGCGGGAGAGCGGGCCCGTCCTCCTCGGGGCCTCTCCTCTTCGGCGAGCGGAGTGGACTGATGGGACGCCTGCCCTTCTTGTCCTGTCTGAGATGGTCTTGAGGAGCGCTGCGGCCTTCAAGCTCAGTCTCATGACGGCGCTGCGGCGGGCCGACGCCGTGGGAAGGGTATCGCCCGAACTCCTGAAACTCCATCTCATAGACGCCTTGCTCGCCATCTTCCTCGTCTCTCCCTCTTCTCTGCGTGTAGGAGGCAACGAACTCCTCCAGCTCATCCAGTGAGCCAGATCGCCCCGCGGAGTGGTACTTCTTTCGATGGAGATGTTCCGAACGCGGGTTCCACCTGCAGCAAGCAAGGTCACTGAAAGGTCACCGAAACCCACCTCTGCAAACAGGCCCGCTGAGTCATGCTTTTCCCATCCAATACAAATAAAGATTATTCAAAAAGAATACGGAATTCGGTACCTCGGGTGGTTTTCCTCCTCGCTGGGATTCTGTTGCCGATACGTTCGACTGGGCCTGCTCGACTGAGAGGAAGGGGGGGGGTCGTCGCTGTACCGCCGCTGAGGAGGGGGCTCGTCCGGGCCGCGGCGCGGCTCCGGCTCCCGGTCGCCGAGGCGCCGCAGCGGCGACGGCGGACCGTCGCGGCGGCGACGCGGCTCCGGGCTGCGGGTGTCCGAGGAGCGCTGGGGTTCCGGCGGAGCGTCGCGGTCCAGAATGGGCGGCAGAGCCTTTTTCTGGACGGTCCTGTATATTTGACGGAAGTCGGCGTCTCCCTCGTGGAGGGAGCTGAGCTCAGACAGGCTGCAGGCTGGGTGGGTCAACAAAACACAGAGTGAGGCGCAAAAGAGGAAACAAACGACATTCGATTGAAGGAAGCGTCGCATTTCAAGAAGATCCGGGAGGTATGAAAGACAGGGTCTGCAAGGGATTAAAGCGAGCACACGAGATTGTTAAAACCCAATATTTGTTCAGATGAGTAAACATGCACGACTGTTCTGCGGGGGAAGTGGATCAAACATGCGGAGAGGCGAGCAAGGCAAGCCGAGAGGGAAAACAAAGCAAAAAGATGACCGACACGATAGAGCATGCACTGCCTCCCGACCGAATGGGCATGCTGAGCAGGAGTTCCGGACGGGATGTCCAGGAGAGCGGTCAGGACTCTTACACTGGTGGCTGGTGGACCTGGCGGGGTTGAAGTGAGCCAGCTGTTTTTCTACATACTGCAGCACCCTGAGAGAGTCCTGCTCCTGAGGCGAGGGCACGCGGTAGGGCAGCCCTACGGGGTGGATGGGCACTGCGGATACACACTCGACCCATCAGCACGGAAAACTCGCCATCTTTCAGGGTGTGTTTCTTAGGAAGTTTTTTTTTTTGTTTGTTTTTTTTTTTTTTAGGAATGTTCTGCTCTGGGCTGTTTATTACTCCATTCATTTGTAATTGTACTATTATTTCTAGTCAAAATGGAGCCAGAAATATTAAACATTTTATTAACACAAGTACTATGAGCATTACAAGACATTAGCTATACTTTTCATGTATATTATTCCAAATGAAAAATAATTGATACTTCCAAAATTTTGGGGAATAGTCACTTATAGGATGCTTTCTAGTAAAGAGTAAATCCTTACCTGCTGTGAGCAGACTGCCATCTGAAGGGGGGGCAGTGGAAACCTTGTCCACGAGGGAAGGGGGAGCGATTGGGACCATCGCTGGGAGGCCAGTCACAAAATACGGAGGATAGGCAGGAGTTTGAGGGGTGGAGGTGCCTGTCTTGATGCCTTTGCCTGCTTCATAGACTGCAAACAACAGACCATTTTTGTTAGGACTTTCTAGAGAAAAAAAAAAAAAAAAAGAGTCTCATTGCATTTGAGGACGGGTTGAGCATTTGTGTGCGTGTGTAATACTGACGGTGTCTGGGGCAGCAGCACGTGTCGGGGCAGCACCAGCAGCTGACGTAGCAGCAGCAGGAGTGAGGACAACACTGGCACCAACAAATCCCAACCAACAGCAGGAATAGCACACTGCCCAGCACCACTGCAGCCACAAATACCCACTCTGGAAGCACACACAACAATGGATGCATATCATTCATAACAAACAATGTGGAAATATACGTATAATCAGTGAGATGCTGATGAAAGCGTGTGTTATTGGCATGATTTTTACATATATTTATCAGTCTGGGGCAGAAGCCAAACACTGGAAATCAACAAAATTAGTTTGTACTGCAAATTGGAAAACATTTATAGGATCTTTGGAATTCTTAAGACATTGGAAAATGCAGGAAAACACAAATGTGGGTTCTAAAAATGTGGAGCGTTGCAGTGTTGAAGTGAATTATGAGTGAATATATAGTATAAAGTATATGTACATGTGTACAGTGTACAGGGACAAAGGAAAGGACACAAGTCAACTTTCAATGAGGAAGAACCAAAGACAAACACACACAGGAAATCCCGTTTTGCTACAGGAAGGAAAATGACAGTGCACTGCTATGTAAAATACAGACGATCTGGCTGTGATGACAAAGAGCTTGTCATATAATAACATTTACACCATCATGACCCCATCACACACACACACACATACACACACACACACACACACACACACACACACACACACACTTCGGTTGGCCAAGAGGGTCAACAATGTGTACAGCATTAATACTGACACGAGAGACATTTGAGCAGTTCTCTGTGACTCATGCGCTGTTCTGGGGATTTACACACAATTAAAACACACTTCTCCCACTGCCCACTGTCTCTCTGAGGATTAGGCGTGTTTGATGGAGGATTTCTCATCAACAAACCTCTTGCTTATTCACTGGATGTTCAAGAGGCTGTGTCCCAGTGATGATAACAGGCTGTTGACCTCAACAGTGAATACCTGTAATGACCATAATAGCTGTTTTCTATCGCGATTTATCAAGTGGCAATTGCGTCATCATTATCTGGTGGGAGTGATTCAAAACACTGGGTTAAATACAGCTTTAAATGTTTCAACCTTTTCTGAATTTCAAAAGCATAAAAGGAGTCTTTGTCAAAGAGTTTGCTTTAATTGCCTCAGTCTGTGGGTTTTTGGTACTTTTGCGGTTCAGAACGATGTATTAGTTCAGCTAATCGGGTTAGTATGAATGTAAAGAACCAGGTAAGGGGGGAGAGTTTATTACACCCCTACCTGGCATAATCTTCAAATCAAAGTCTGGCAGAAGGTCTTCAGGCACACTTGAAAAACCTGGAGAAAGACAGAGTGCGAGTGCAGAGAGAAGGGAGGAGAGGAAAATGAGGTTGTTGTGAATTTGAATAATGATTCGGGGAACGTGACGGCTGCAGCGGCATGCAAGAAGAAGATGGATTTAAAAGAGATATAGAATAAAAGAAAGTGGGCGTCAGCATGCATCAGTGAGCTAAGCTTGCTCCAGAAAGTCCCCAAACCCGGGCAAGTGACCGATTAACCACATCAGGGTTTCCTCTGTCTGGTATGAAGACAGCCTGGAACGTGGCTCATTCCTTTCATTTCAAGAAAACCTGCCTGGCTGGGAGGAAAGAGGCCAAAAAAAAAGACAAGCGGGAATGCTTTTCATGCGGATAGCCAGGAAACAGTTTGTTGGAACAATTTAATTTTGCCTCCCCGATGTTTGACCCACAAATCATCAGACCTGATCAAATCATCAAAAAGAGAAACAGAAAAGACATTTGTACAAGTGTGAGTTTCAAGACTGCGCTCAATGAGTCACAATGTTCTTTGGAGGTGTGGACTATTTCATAGATTTGTTACTTCCTCGAGGAGAAGTGTTGTGTCTCACCAGGATCCCGACAAGGTCACCCGATATGTGACCGAAACACTAGCATGACAGATAAGGACGAAAAGCATTGGATTTGTGTTTGAGAAGGAGCTAGGAGAGAGCGTCTGCTCTGTTTTACTGTTTATTGAACAAGCGTCTGAACAATAAAAACAGCAAACTCCGAACTGGAAAGCAGCAACCTGAACTTGCTCTTCCTTCACTCGCGTTAGCCACTCGAAGTTCCACATCAGTCGAGTGTCTCTCCCCATCTTTTGTGCCTTCCTGCTCTGCCGTCCCTCCTCTGCATCATTAAATCATCCATGTCTTCATTCTGAAGCTGTTGCTTCGCGGACAAAGGACTCTGTCCCCCTCGGCCGTTTACGGCGGCCTCGGCTGTTGTTATGGAGACACGAGTGCCTCGCACGCCGTCTTACATCAACGTTAGACAACAAAACACACCGGGATGTGAAAACGAGTTACTTGTCTGGCATTATCGCATCCAACAAACTACATCTGTACTAAATCCATACCAGCGTTTAAGCTAAATTAGTATAAACACTGTATAAAATATTGCATCTATGTACTCAGTGCTTCCACATGTGTGTTTTCTTTTGTGCACACACACATAATTCTCTGAGTGCCAGCCATACAAAAGTTCACCTTCAGAGTAAATCAGGAAAGCAACAGCTTCATAGCTTCAGCCAAAGCCATGGTAACGTTTGAGAGAGTACACCCACACTGTAAAGATATAACAGACCAAGAATGCCCTGCTATTATCTGTTTTACGCTCCTCACATCAGCCCCTGGCACAAAGATGGTTAACACACCCTAATTGGGCCTATGGGGGCAAGGTGACATAATCAAACCATTTCTAAGTGGCAGATTTTCTGCATCTAGCAGGTACAAACTATGAATGAATACAGTTGCCATGGATACAGATTACGCTCCGTAGCCAACGCATCCGGGCAGTCAGTGTTGCCGCCAGCTATTCATGACAGCAGAGTGCAGAGAAAAGCATTCATTTAAGTGTAAGAGTTTGCATGTTGATGTACAGCACGTGGGAATCGCAGCTCCTCCCGCAGCGGAAGGGTTTGACTTTTGGGCATCCACCTTCTTCCCTCTGGCTTCACGTTACACAGTGGAACCCATCACGACTTACCAAGAACCAGCAGCTCCACTGAGTCTTCATTCAGCCCCGTCAAATCGTCAGATATGACCACTTTGCAGATGTACACTCCACTGTCTCCCCACTGCACCTCTCCTATTCGCAGGTCAGCCTCTGGAGGACAAAAAAAAAAAGTAGCTATTATTAGATGAACAGCAACTATGCAACAATGGCTCGGCCCCCACCGAGTCATTGTCGATAAAATGTGCATGCGCACAAAAAAAAAACAAAAAAACGCATATATGGCTTGAATTTTTCCAAATGTGCTGCATGGCCAATTCAGATAGGAGGAAAATTCTGCAGAGCATAACTTTGGTGCCGAATAGGTCCGACAGAAACCAAAGCAAACAGGAAATTTGTTATATGGTTCACTTCCTTTTCCTCTGAACTGAGGAAAGGGGAGGAGAGAGGTGCTAACCAGACTTCAGGGCCGAACCCAGACTTCACGGCCCTTGCAGCCCCTCTGCACTCTTCATTTCCCCTGATCTCATATCATTTCATTCATTCAATATCTTCAAGCAAACACAAAAAAAAAGCAGGCATTCTACCGCTTTCCCGTTTAAAACACGTTTGAAATCATTGTTTTTTTGTGTGTCTGTCCCGTCCATAAGATTGGAGGTCTCAGACAACCCCCGCCCAGCGCAAGCTGGGACAAACTCCAGCTTCCCCGCGGCCGTCAATGGGATACGGACGATCGGGCATCGAAGGGGGCCAAAACTCTGAGGTGACGGCTTTCGCTTTTGTCCAGTTTGTCAGTGTTTGACTGGTTTCAGGAGAGGAACATGACTGGGACACAAAAGGAGAAAAAAAAAAAAAAGAAAAAAAAAGTGCCTTGAATGCACAAAGATGCGCGCGGATGATGGAGACCCGGAGAGTTGGAATAAAAGTGGAAGATCAGAGGGACGGAGGGAGAGGTCGGGATGAATGAGAGGTCGGCGCGAATACGGCTTCTTTTGTCTCCGTTCCCGGGCGCTGAAGAGAAGGTTGATTCTTCGGTCAGAGTTACAGCGCCGTAAATCTGAGGCCTGCAAACAGGACGACCCCCCCCCCCCCCCCTCTCTCTCTCTCTTCGTGGAACACACAGACTCACGCACACACTGTCCTTCAGTTGATCTTTAAATGGTGCGAAAGCATCGCTGCACTCAGGACAGGGTGTGTGTGTGTGTGTGTGTGTGTGTGCGGTACCGGTGCCTTCACTGACGCCTCTTAAAGTTGAATCCTACTCCTTTCAAACGCGTTCTGATGTAGCGCGCGCAGCGGGGGCGTCACTTTTGAGTCTTCAGCTCGTCAAATGTGCAGCGCGCGCCGCGGGAGGCCCTTACTGTTGATAATGGAGATGTCTCTGTCCTTGTAGTACTCTGACAGCGTGACGGAGGAACCTGAGGTGGAGGCGACCATTCGGACCGTCCTGCTGCTGTCCGCGCAGTCCAGATAGCTCGCCGCCAACCCCGCCGCCCCTCCGCCGCCGCCGCCGCCCGCCCTGCCAATCGTCCCGGCTCCTCCTCCCAGGCCGCCGCTCAGCCCGTCGGCGTGGCTGAAGGAGTCCCGCGTGCGGTCGCGGCAGTACGACTTGTACACCCACTGCACCACGGGGGTCTGCGCCGACGCGCTGTTGTAGTGGCACGGCAGGACCACCGACTGGAAGAGCACGGCGTACCTCTTCTCGTCCTTCACGAACACGTTGACGCCGGAGGAAGGCGGCGGGAGGGCACCTGCGGGAGATAATGAGGGAGGAGGATCAGGGAAGTGCGAAGAAGGAGAGGTTTAATAAGACACGGGTAATCCCTCGACCTCTAAATCCACCGGAGCACCATCTCTTCTCCACCCAGACAGACCGACTACAAAGAAAAAGGCTTTCTCGCAAGGCAGTGATTTATCGTCCGCGTGCAACCTGTTCTGTACACGTGCGACACCCATCCTGGGGTACTCTGTTCTGCGTAGGCCCCTTTTCTCACCACATACAAATAAAAATCTAGATCTCGACTGGTATGATTTAGCGGCGTCGGGGGTAACTGGACGCATCAACAGCCCCCCCCCTTTTCTTTTTTTGTTTTGAAAGAAAGGAGCGCTGGTCTTCGACCCCAAGTGTTCTGTGACTCTGAAAGTGCTCTGGGTTTTTCGGATGCACTGCAGATGTGAAAGCACACAATGGCCACGAAATGGGTTTCTGGGATGGTTTGAAAACAAAAAGGACTGACTCATATCCCGACTCAAGGTTCGAGAAGACGCCTGTCCTTCTTTGCTCGCTGTGCAAACCAAAGCCACGATCGCATGCTTGATGCTCTGCCGCATCACGCAGTGTGGTAAACTCGCTGTACGTCCCGAAAGAATAGATGCGGTGAAGTAGACATATGCAATGTGTTTTCCCTTTAAGTTGGAATGGAAAGAACCACTGTAAAGGTGGGTAAATGGAATGAATGCCAAGGGGGTGAGTTGGCCCGGCTTTTGAAGCTGCAGAACTCTGCTGGCGAGCAGAAGCTCAAGCTCTGCAGAGCAGTAAAATACAGTTCAGAGGTGACCATGTGAGGAAAAACGCACCCCACACACACACTCGCACACCCATAAACATCTGCGTGCGCTGCTGCTGCTGCTCTGTTGTGTTTCTAAGGCTACGCAGCAGGAGATATGAGTGAATCAGACCAATGGTTGGGGAGTGTAAGACAGATTTGGACACTTGTGAGGTTTTTTTTTTTTTCTTCTACTAAGAGCTTCTCTGTGTCTTATAAAATATGTCTCTTCCCAAATACTCGCTGGTCTACACATGTTGCCTTTAAGCACAGCCACGCCATGCTTCTAGAAAAGACACGCTGAAGGTGAATGGTCGTCTTATGATTTAATTTTCCCCCGTGCCCCTGGTATGTGCAGCCTTTTGTGTTTCATCTAAAGCCAATCTGGATCTTGACGTTTGGCCTCAGTTGTGAGGATTTACACAAAAAAAAAAAAAAATGAAGCATTGTTTCTCGTCAGACTCAAAAGAATCGAGCTCACTGAAACATACATTCCTCAGAAAGAACTTTTTTCTCTACCTGGTGTAAATGGAATTAGAAATTAAAAAAAAAAAAGAAAAAGCTAAAAGGCTGGGGCCTCCATAGGATCAGTGTTAGGGTGATCCAGGCGTTATTAGTTTTGAGAGGAAGCCACCTCCAGAGAAGAAAATGAAAACAGGACAAGGAGTAGGAGGAGGCTGTCCTTGTTGATTTGTGCCGGGAGAAATATCAGCCCTTTCATTTCCTTGAAACAAAATCTTCAGGTTACTTCGTGTAAAGTGCAAGGGTCAAGAGGGAAGAATTTGAAGAATTACATCTGTTATGCCCATCCCAAATTCCCATAATCTAAGAGGACTGCTTAAAAACCTGATGTCCGTGGAGGAAAAAAAAGAAGAAAAAAGACAGAAGCTCTTTGAACTCACGCTAAGACACGTGTGCACCATTATAGAGTGTGAAGTTACATTCTTCTCACTTTACCACTGGATGGTCCAGTTTTAAGGTCGGCCTATTGTGTCTTTAAAAGCCAGACAAATCACTCAAGTTAGGCCTCTTAATCCACAAACCTGAGAGCTGCTGGTCGAATCCTTCACACATGATCACACAGCCGGAGCTGCACTAGTGCTACACTGGTGCTGCACTGGAGCTGCACTGGTGCTGCACTGGAGCTGCACTGGTGCTGCGCTGGTGCTGCACTGGTGCTGCACTTGTGCTAGCAGAAATCCATCATTCCCTATTAGAGGATCTGGTTTGAGCTGACGCTAGAAGCATGTTAGAAGGCTCCGATGGTGGGTCATGTGTTGAATGTTTCGCTCAGCTGTTCCAGCCCCACTTAAACAACCTGCTCAACCAACTCCGCTCGGTGCCTTCCAATCCTTTTCTCTCTTACCTGCCAGGCAAAAGATGCACATCCACCACTCCATCGAAAGCGTTTTGGAAGCGGCGGGTGTGTGTTTCATGTGTGGGTGGGGGTGGTGGCCCTTGTCTTTCTCATCCCGGGTGTCCAGCCGCTCCGCAGAGTTTGAACAAGCGGATAACGGGACGGCCGCGGCGGGACAGGTCAAGCTCACCACAATAAAACTTACATTTTCCGGTCAGGCCTTTCAAAATAACACGCTGGGCTCTGAAACTAGTTGCTAGCGACAACTAGCGTTGTTTTCGTGCTCTATTTAAAAAAAAAAAAAAAACAAACTAAAAAGGAAGCATTAAATCCATCGCAATTCAATCTTTTGGTTTTTGTTTAATGCCAACGCCAAAAAAGAGAAAAAACAGAAATAGATCAACACGATAAGAAAACTACGAAAGCTGACTTCACCTAAGTATTGTTAAAAGCGATATGCCCATACCGATATGCACAGATATCACAGGCGATGTGCTTTTACCGATACTGACTCAAAACTCCAAGTCTCCTGATAAAAATACAAACTTTAAATCGATCACGTTTCCGGTAAGTTTTATTTTGAAATTCTGGATACCGCATATCCGGGGGTAACACTCTCTAACAATGCTCGAACGCAACTCGGAGACGTTGGACATTAAAACGGCCAGAAAGAAAGTTTTACTAAGTAGTAAAAACAGATTTGGCGGATCTCTAACATCAGACTAAATAACAGCCCGCTTTTCCCCTTAACTCGCCAAATTTTGGATGCCCATCATGTGTAAATTGCTGTGTTTTTATCATGCTTTGTTGTTTTTCATGCTTCTACTGGAGCGCTTTGAGATTTGTTGCAAAAGTAAAGTGCATTACTAACAAAATATATTATTAATTATATTATAATTATCATTATTATAAATTAGGAGTAATGTTGCCATCTAGTGCTCAGGGTTGGTACCGATGGTCGACAGGATTACTTAAATCTTTGCTTTTAATAGCAAAATAACTCGAACATTTATGGATTTTAATGTCATTTTTAGAAATGTCCAGAAATTTGGCAGAAAATGTTTGTGATGGGGAACAGATGGTTAAATGTTGATTTTCAGGATGCCATATTTGTAAAAAATTATTTTTAAGGTCTGTTGCTCTGAAAAATAAATGACTTTGCTAAAGGCACTTTCACAAGCGAGAAAATAACTGCAATAGATGAGAGATCAATTCTGCCCCAAACACAGCAGTCAAGACCAAAGGAAGTGCTTGCATTTTCACCAATTAGTCAATGTGAGTGTGAATGCACGCTGCTCAAAAATGAAAAGTTAGAGGAAACAGGTTAAAAGTCTTTAGCCTGCTCACTGGTCAGGGATGCTTCTGAATTATGCAACAATCTCAATTGTCTTGTGCTAAATGTCGGGTATTTATCAAATTTATTGACCACTTTGAGCACAAGAACATTTGCATGACCCCATCTACTCCTCATGTGCATTCACTGGTTAAAAATAATAATAATAATTAAAGCTGCAAGCAGCATTGAACGGGGGCCGCCGCCGAGCCCAAAGGAGCGACGCACGTCAGAGCAGGAGCCCAAAAAGGCCGCCCAGACCCTCGCAAAAGAGGCCTATAAGCAGCTCGCTTCAGCTCGACGCGCCGCGCGAAAAAGCTCACGGAAAAAGCTTCGCGATTTAAGACAAACGCGGCGTCGTCGGGGGCGGGGAGACAGACTCCTGACGAGACTGCTGAGCAAACGTGAACGACGCCTCTCAGACCCTGAGTCTAACAGGCACACTGAACCCTGCAGAAGAGGCCTGAAAACACCTCATTCAGCTCCCCGCCACGGCCGCGCCGTTTAACATATCACAAAAAGCTTGGCAATTTAACATCGCACACGTGTCTAGATGACACCGGTCGAAAAAAAATCCGAAATCGGACCATAGCTGTAGGAGCAGTACGTCACATTCCATTGTACGCGCGTCTCAAAAGTCACCCCGCCAGAATCGGACGCTGGAGTTTGCCACGCCCCCACGGGTGAACCCTTTGACCGAAATTAAAGATTTTTTGATATTCATGTGCGTGAAGGTCTCGAGAATCTTCAGGTCAAATTTGAAGTGGATCTGATGTAAACTGGAGGAACACCGAGGCAAAACAGTGGGCCTGGATATGGATTGTTAATGTGAACATGGAAATTGATATAGCTCGCTTCCTGTGGGGTTTAGCATATGGGTCGCGGTGACTTTTTTGTAGAGTTTGGCATCCTGCACAAGCCTGCCGAATTTCATATTTCTGGGTCGAACCTGGTTTTCGTGGCGCTTCTTTGAAATATTCTAGGTGGCGCTACAGAGCCATTTTACGCCGCACCCGCTAGCTCCAAGAGGATTTTTTGTAGCCCTTGTGATTCTACACGTGCATGCCGATTTTCATAAACGTAGGTCGCACACAGTCCCGGGGCTGCCTCATTGTTTGTATCTAGGTGGCGCTATAACATACAGCCAATATTGAAACGTCGATCTGTTCGGGACGGAATTCTAGGACGACCCATGGAAGCAGACGCGGATCGGACTACATATGTCCGAGTTATGGCAATTATAAAAATCTTGATGTTTGGCACGCCGCCAAGGCACCGCCCACTCGTTTAATTGTGATGGTTTTTCTCACCTTCCTTCACCAAGGCCTCGTTGACTTCTTCACCCGTTTTGGGCAGAATCTGCTGAACGCAGTCCGATCAGGACGTCCCAGAGTAAAACATGACATTTCCTGTGCCCAGCAGGTGGCGCTATATTAATAACTGAATATTGACTTTTCGGTTCAGGACGCGACATATTTCGGTTCAGGACGCGACCCCGATCACACCCGTGACCTTTGACCCCAATCGGACCTTGTATGTCCGAGCTGGGGCAGAATATTTTTTTTGCCGACGGGCCGAAATCGGGCCGAAACTTTGCAGGGCCGCCACGCCCAAACCGGAGCGAAATAAGAAAAAAGCTTCGCAATTTTGCGTCAGGCATCAGTTTCCATGGGATGCGTCAAATATGAACAAAATCGGGTGAAAAATCGTTAAATTCCTTTGTTCGCGCGTGTGCAGAAAAGTGCAAAAATCGCAACTTTGGACAAATATTGCGGACTCCCTGTTGGAGTTAGGCCGTCGCTCCAAGAAGAACAACAAGTTTTTCGTCCGGACCGGTACGATAAATATTGCCAGCGAAAATTTTTCGCTGCCCTTTGGGGGGGGTAGGTCAAATAAAATCAACTTTTCGTGCATGTTCAGGGGGTCAAAAAAGGCGTTGTTTTGTCGGAAGAATAACAACCAGAAAAAAAAAGTTGAAGAATAATAAACATTAGAAATACAATAGGGCTTCGCACCGAAGGTGCTCGGGCCCTAATAATAAGCTTATTTTATTGAATCACTTTTTACATCACACTTCATGGGCGATCAGAAAAGGTTTCTAGAAAACCTCTTCTAAAAAAAGAGATACAATTGTAAAGGCTGGGTTGAAAGCATACAGTACATCCTCATTTCTGCATTCAAAAATTATTTCAACATACAAAAAACAAAATACACCACTCTTATGTAGCTATAGATACTGTAACCTCAGCCATTTGTCTACAGCCATTTGTACATGTTTAATTCCTTTTAGAGTAATTTCCATAGTAACACAAACGCTTTGCAACTCGGATGATAAAAACATACAACATTTAGCTCAAAAGTTACCTGATAAAAACATTACATGATCACCAGTGACATAAAAAGAGATGCCCTTTGGTGTAAAATTACCAATGTTAGCTTGACATTTAAGTCAGGGTAAATTCTGCAAGATCTGGAACCTACCACATACTTCCTCACACCCTTAGCCAAACAGTATGTGTTATAATGGATTTCAATGTTAAACATTACTGTTATTATGGTCATAGTATTATAATTATATTATTATTATTATCATCCTTATTATTATCATTATTATTGTTATTATGATCAAACAAAAATATAGTATATTATATCGTATCTTGTAGTTTTCAACTTTGAATGGTCAAAGTTTGATCTAAGCTAATGAGAAGCAAGAAAAACCAAATGTGTACTTAAATCACTGGAACGATGACGTAAAACAGAAAGTGATCTTGAACTTAAATGTCACATGGTGGCTGACTAGTTGGCGTTCAGGGTCTGTCGTTTTTGCGATCATCGTAGGGCTCGTCGTAACGGCGGTCATCATAGCGGCGGTCCCTGCGTTCTTTGTCGTCGTTGTCCCGGCGTCGGTCGTCGTTGTCCTGGCGTCGGTCGTCGTAGTCCCGGCGTCGGTCGTCGTAGTCCCGGCGTCGGTCGTCGTAGTCGCTGCGGCGGTCATCGTAGTCGCTGCGGCGGTCGTCATAGTCACTGCGGCGGTCGTCGTAGTCGCTGCGGCGGTCGTCGTAGTCGCGCCGCCGCTCCCTGCGGTTGTCGTAGTCGCTTCGCCGGTCGCTGTAGTCGCTCCGCTGGTCGTCGTAGTCGCTGCGGCGGTCGTCGTGGTTGCGCTCGCTCGTGTCTTCGTAGCGGTCGCGGTGCTCGACGGAGTCCTCCTGCCTGTCGACATGTCGGCTCTCAACATTTTTCACTACCTCCTCGTCAGTGTACTCATCCTTACGAACTCTGAAAAGAAAATTGGGCCCAACATATTTTTGTACTTAATTTTACTAAATTTGACCTTCAAAGTTTCACCTCCTTGACACATTCAGCACCTGCAACCTCCAACAACTGATTGGTTGCCACCCCCCCGTGTGTGTGTGTGTGTGTGTCCTACCCCATGGCATATTCCTGGTCTTGCTTCTTCTTCCGGCAGCAGCAACAGTAGATGATGATGATTATTGCGATCAGCCCAATGACACCTGCGACAATGCCGATGATTTTCCCGACGGAACCGAGGTTCATGGTGGCTGCGGTGGGGAGGGTGGACCAAGACGTTATTGAGGAACAGACCGGCGAAAGATTGACAGGACAGATTTGATTAAGTGTATGCTCACGCGGCATGACCGAGAGGGTGATGTTGCACTGAGCCGAGCGGATCTTGTTGGAGCTGGTGCAGATGTAGTATCCCGATGTTTCTTTGCTGATGTTGTATAGAGACAGGATGCCGTTCTCTGAAAGAGAAAGAAACCAGGCGAATCACGCGCGAGGCGCGATGGCGCGATCCGTCGTAGCTTCGCGCGCATTGTCGGAGCTCGTGAACGAGCCTGGGTTGGGCGTGGAACCAGCAATAGGTAAAAATGGGTCTGTCTGGAGGCGTCGTCCTCGACTTACTGTCAGTTGTTCGCGGGTCTCGGACGCGTGGCATGTTTCGGACATCGCGACCTTCCCACTTATAAGTGGGCGGCGGGGAGCCTTCATCAGACTTGCACGTCAGGTTGATGTTCTGGCCGTACTCTGCCCTTCCCTGGATGGCACATTTGGGGGTAGAAGGTGCAACTACGCGAAAACAAATGGATTTGACATTTGATTACGCTTGTGGTTCAGTGTGAGTTGCGACAACAGAATATGGAGTTGCACATGCGAAAGCAAAATGTTAAAAATGTACTTCTCCCTACAACCACCAAACTGGAGAACACGCACACAACTATCAGAACTCGGTGAAAGGTTACCTAGAACCACCAGCTTCGCTGTGTCAAAGAGTTTGCCCGAGTCATCAAGTGGGATCTGGACCCGGCACTCAAACACTTTGTTGTCCCTCAGGGTGATGGAGGACAGTTTCAGGTTAGCCTTCCCCTGGTCAACATTCACATCCAGGGCCGCCCGGCCTTCGTATGCCGGCGCAACATCAACAAGCGATTTAGTGGAATAATAGGTGACGATCACGTTCTGTCAGACAGAACCAGAGTTCCGTTAGAAGAGGAAGAATTCAAGCTTTCCCGTTTATCAGAAAGAGCCAATAATCAATCAGACGTATAAGAAGAGCAGTCTCACCTCTTGGGCGTTGGGTTTTTCGGCCTCGGCGGACCACGTTATGATGACCAGAGGTGGCTTGCTTTTTGGGACAAATTTGCAGGGCAGCGTGATGTTGTCCCCTCTGGCATACTCATAGACCTCCTTTTCGATGTTCACTTCGAGGGCATCCACGCCCGGCCACGCTATCAGACACGCACAGGAAGAACACTCAGCAGCCGCATTAGACGTGACATTTCCAGATTAGCGTAGATAGGCGCGTTGTGTTATGTCTCAAGTGGGAATAAAACAAAACTCGATGAGTTTTCAACCGGAGACTTAATCTCCTTCATTCTTTGGGGTATCCTCAAAGAGTGCAGAGTGCTTTTCAGAAGAACATGGGAGGTATGTACTTTACAATTTAACTTTATGTTTCATGGTTTTTCATGGCCTGACTGTATCGCCACCTGTATGGAGCCAAATTAGATCCAAATTATTTTTATTTGATTTTAAACTGAAAATTAATGTGTTGATAGTAAATTCTGAAAACATAATGTATTCAAAATAAAAAATGAACTTATGAAGCTTTTTCCCCCCCAGGATAAATAGAATTTTGATTCACTTCCGTAATTCAGGATAAATGATTGAGTTTGTTTTTAATTGCATATATAACACTTGAAGTTTTCAGTTCCATATTTTAATGGCGCCTCATCTTTCGAAAGTAGCCTTCATCGAACGGAGGAACCACAGTAAGGGCCCTAATTTGGCCCCGTGCGCCTGCAAGTTAAATGTACATTTTAGGAACGAGCAGCCATATTACCGCACCCATCCTTGACACACACGCGCACAACAAAAGGTTTCACTGAAACTGGACAAAACAAAGGTATACCTCCATTTCATGTTCCGATTTGATACATATGTTAAAGGCGTTTCTAATAAAGACACAAACGTAAATGCTTGTTTTCCTTGTTGCGTTAATGAAGAGTGATATTTCATGCGTAATTGTGGAAACGCCGAAGATGGCACGGACGCGCGTTGTTCTCAAGAGCTTTTGTCACTTGAAAATATTGCGTTTGTGCCTGAAAAACGAGCCACATTAGTCACCTAACGTCGCTCCGTGCTTAATCTGTAGACGCGCAAACAGGTGTGGCACCTGAGGGACGCGCGCAAAAGGGGGCCAAACGATGCAAATCTTAGACGAAGTTGATCGGGGCTCACCCAGACACAGCAGGGAGACGCTGAAAAGTCTCCAGTCCATCACCAGGAGCTGCAAGGTCGACCAGTTCCTCCAAAGAAAGGTTAAAACAGCTCGGTGAAGAGATCCACAGCCTCCTGGCAAATGAACCACATCTGCGTCGAAACCCGATGGCCCGTTTAGGGCGGTGACGAACAGCTCTCTCCGCCAATCACAGCGCCCCTCGCAGCACAGGTAGCATACTTGGCCAGCTCACCTGACGTGTCACGGCTTGTTGGCGGCTGTGGAGAGGGGATCCTCCTTTAGAATACGTTTTTCTCAGGGGTGCTTTGGCAACGGCACCATAAAGGTACCGAAAGGCCGTGGAATGACGTCACAATGAGAAAGCCTTGCAGGATCCACCAGCAGCCAATCTAGTGATACAATCAACACATTCTGATTTACTTTTGACAGAGAGAGAGAGAGAGAGAGAGAGAGAGAGAGAGAGAGAGAGAGAGAGAGAGAGAGAGAGAGAGAGAGAGAGAGAGAGAGAGAGAGAGAGAGAGAGAGAGCGGGTATTTTAGCAACTGATACAAAACTCCACAGTAGGCGTGGGTAGTGCGGTTTGGTCCGGTCAGACTGGTTTAACTGGGATTCATCTCCCCTGCATACACAGACACACATACACACACATACACACACAGGTACACGCACACACACGCACATTTCCCAAGACCATTTGTTCCACTATTCCCTCAATTAAAAGAGTCTCCTCATAGCCAAAACAATTGGATCATTAGGGTGTGATTGCAAGGACCAGTTTTATTTGGAATGTTTGGTACCACATCTGCAATGTCTGAATAACAGCTGATTGCTATGTGCTGACGGTTTAAATTGAGAAGCTGCAGCCGAGTGTGTAACATGAGTCATTTTGTGGGCTAGTGTATTTTTTTTTCTTGGGAGAGGGAAAAGAATCGCAAGCAAGCAATTTGGCGTGTACGTTGCCTTTAATATGTTGACAAAAAATGTATATACTGGAAGGTTTTCTGTGAGCTTAGTGCCTCTCTTTATGGTAAATTAATTTACATCCTGCCGGAGTTCAGAGACTGGATGTGGCATTTTGTGGTGTACAAAGCATGATTGATTTATTGAACTGTGCATTTAACTGCACAAATGACTGTTCTAACAAGCTTGGGGTAATATCGTTGTTGAGATCCCCCCTTGTCATTATACTCTTTCTTCAGACCCACCAATTTATTTCTTATGTTCAAGACCTCCTTATCTCCCCTCTCCATTAAGAGTACTGATGTAACTATGCCTTTCTTATTTTAATGTAATACACGGTAGCATGCAGAATTCAGCTCAGGGTGAAAAACACAACATCAGTGGCTCCTGTGTCTCTGGAAAATTAGTTTCTGGTGGATGACAGTCATCAGCATTCCTGGGATTTCGTAATCTCATTTAGAAATTTCACTTGATTACAAATAAAGGCTTTTCACAGCATAGTTCCTTGCTTAAGCCTACTTAAAGTCCGTTTGTCATTTGTGGCACCTGTGAAGTTCTATTATTCTGACATGGACAAGAGTCTATAGAGGTATTACTTTCTATAGAGGTGATCTGGTTCACTGTAGGACGTGGAGCCACTTTAAGAGAGCCACCATTGTGTTATATCACCATCTTGCAGGGGCTTAATGTGATTGAAGGTGTGACATGTCAACCCCAGCCATTACAGTGTGAGACGTCATCAGAGATGGCGTCAGGGTCCTGATTTCCATCAGGACTCGAGATTTGACTGCATACATTTCCAACCGTCCAGAGTCACTGAGCTTTCTAGGATCAATACCATAAATATATAAATAAATAAGTTAAATGAGGTGTGTCTCCCTCTTAAACATCTTTAGTTGTTACCTGTTCAGTGCCAATGGACAGGTTACACCCCCCCCCCCCCTTATAAAGATGTTGCTGTTGTTGTCATGGCAATCTCTTTTTGCTCACTTGTAAAGTGGAATATTGATGGAAACCTCCAATTTTGTGTAAGATTCACGAAATAGTAAAGATGATAACTGAAACGATGGGTGTTTTCGAGTGCACAAAACTATCAAGGTTGCATCTCACTGAACTGAGAAGGTTTGAATAGGAGGGAGCTTGAGAGCTTGGGAGAGGGGAGAGAGAGTGGGGGGGGAGGGGAGAGGGAGAGAGAGAGAGAGAGAGAGAGAGCGCGCATCGCATCTGTATCCAAACACGTCGCGTTGCGTTTGCTTCCCGAATCTTTTTCTTTTTTTCTTTTTCTTTTTCTTTTTTTTCTTCTTTTTTTTTCTTCGGGAACGATGTCCGGCGCCGGCGTTGTCATCGCTTCTGTCTACAGTGTAATCATTGCGCTGGGGCTAATTGGCAACACCACGCTCATTAGGACCTTTTGCTCCTCCAAATGCACCCGCAACGTGCCAAACCTCTTCATGTCGAGCCTTGCGCTGGGGGATGTTTTACTGCTGGTGACCTGCGCTCCGGTGGATGCCAGCCGTTACCTGACGGAGGAGTGGCTGTTCGGAAGAGTGGGCTGTAAAATCATCCCCTTCATTCAGCTCACTTCGGTCGGAGTGTCTGTGTTCACTCTCACGGCACTGTCTGCTGACAGGTAGGGTATGGGTTACGTCTTCCTGACAGGTCAGAACAACTGTAACAGTCGTTTTCAAAGTGCACCTGTGTAGTGCACGTGTAAAATTCTCGGGGTCTCTTTGATTGATCCTGCGGGAGTCTGGGGGTCATGTTACGCACAAGAACTGTTCGCCTCAGGGCCACCCGCAGCAAAGGTGATGGTTGTCACCGTATAACAAATAATCAATCGATATTCAACAACAACTTTTGACCTGTATTGTTAAATTTATACGCAAATCTTTGCTGCCAAAGAAGGGAATCTATCAAAAACGACAATAGCTTTATGGCTATTATCTAAATGTGATTGTTACATTGGGATCTGATATTTTCAAATGACAAATTTCTGAATGGGAAGTTCTAAAACAAAAGGGGTGTAAAGCAGTCTAGGCGTTGTTTTGCTCTCAAGGCTTCAAGGTAATGGAAAAATCATCCTTGAATGAAGTGTTTTTCAAATGTTTTGAAAATGTCTCAACTGAGGGATGGTAAATGGAAGACCTGAATGGAATTCATTAATTAATCGATGAAGGACATGTAAAAGAAAAGGGGAAAGGAACATTTTTCTGGAGTCTTGTGTCAACAAGTTCAAAAATATAATTAAGCATTAGACCGTGTTCTTTCACATATTCATGACATGATGTTATCGTTTACACAAGGCTTGTTTTCTTTGGGTCTCATTTCCTATATTGCTTCCTCAACATTTTCCGTATTACTCTTTCAAGTCGACAGACTGCCAGGCTTCAACATACATACTTAAAGTGACGTTTGAGTACACTCTTCTTTCAGCTTTTGCCTTTTCTCCGTCACTGATTTCACTTCATCACTCCTCTGGTGGACCATCCAATAACAAACCTGCACCACGTCAAGTGAAGCATCAAATATACTTTGTCTGAAGTGTATGTAATGGAGGCCTTTATGACAGATAGCACAGCTCACCACCATCATTGGTCAATCCAATCAACATGCCTCTACTGTGCATGAATGTATGGAGTTTAAATGTACATTATTTGTATGGGCTTTCAAAACCCTATTCTTATCATCAGGCATCCAAGGTTAAATATTCTATCAGTGAATAATAAAGTGCATCAAATGCAGGCATTCAGTTGTGCTAACTTCAGAATATATAGTTCTGTTCGTAATGTTTTATAATGTTCAATGGGTGAGGTGGTGAATATTTGTCAGTAATAGACCTGGTATATTGAGTGTATTTGACAGCCTGACAATGACACTCAACTGTCTTATCCTTTGCACTTTTAAAGGAGCTGTACTCCTTTACTGTTGAAGCAATAATAAACCACTCATCATTGTGTAATGCTGTTTGTCACAGACTATCCTCCAGCTCTGCTGATGTACTCTTGAAGATGTGGCTTAAGATTTTTGTATAGTGTAATAATTTAAGGATATATGTTAAAGGACAAGACGACTGTTTGTTCACTATCTGCTGTTTTTCCAACGAAACTTAAATATGAAAATGCACGAGCAATATCTCAGATCTATGCGTCTCTCAGGTACAGAGCCATCGTGAAACCCCTGGACATCCAAACATCGAGCACCACTGCCAACATTCTCCTGCGGGCAGCTCTCATTTGGCTTTTATCCCTGGTTTTGGCGATCCCTGAAGCTGTCTTCTCGGACCTTCACACTTTTAACATCACCTCCACAAATGAGAGCTTTGTCACATGTGCCCCTTATCCTCACGCTGGAGAGCTGCACCCCAGAATTCACTCCATGGCCTTTTTCCTCATTTTCTACATCATCCCCCTGTTGGTCATAACGGTGTACTACACCTTCATCGCTCAGAGCCTGATGAACAGCGCCTCGAACCTGCCCATGGAGGGAAACACACACGCAAAGCAACAGGTGTTGTCTGTCTGTCTGTCTGTCTGTCTGTCTGACTGTCTGTCTGTCCCCTATGCAGTTTACTTGTTTGATTAAACTCAGGACTTTGTTGTAGTTTTTGTAAAATTGCAAAATGCTCCTTTTATCACCATGAAATAGAGTGAAATAATAATTTGGAGGAATCAAATCTGTTGGTTTTTACAGGTTAAATCCAGGAAACGCTTGGCCAAGACCGTCCTTGTGTTCGTCGGTCTCTTTGCAATATGCTGGCTCCCCAGTCATATCATCTACTTGTATCGCTCTTATCATTACTCTGAGGTAGACAAAAATCACTCTTTATTTTAAGTGCATTTGCTTAAGCTTCAGAAAATATATTCCTAGATTCCGGTTAAGGTATTCTTGCACTCTGTTCCTCCAACAGGTGGACACTTCCATGGTTCACTTTGTGGGCAGTGTTATCGCTCGTATTCTGGCCTTCACCAATTCCTGCCTCAACCCGTTTGCGTTGTACCTAATGAGCAAAACCTTCAAGAAGCAGTTCAACCAGCACCTCTGTTGCTGCTGCCAAACAGTCCTCAAACGACCTTTACCAAGCCCCACCAATTATACCGGCCGGGTGACGTCCGTCCGCAGCACGCATCACTCTGTGGCATCACTCAGCATCAATGGCAGGTGGTTGTATCAGGAGGACTGTGTGTAGAAACACTGTGAGTGTGTGTATGTGTGTGTGTGTGTGTGAGTGTGTGTGTGTGTGTGTGAGAGAGAGAGAGAGAGAGAGAGACAGAGAGAAAGACAGAGAGAAAGACAGAGAGAACATTTGTTCTTTTCATGTTTTATTGTGATTTTAATTCATAAATTCTGTTTTTTGTGCTGTGATGTATGGTTGTGCTGAGATAACTACTATATTTGTGTATTTTATGACTATCAACAGTTTTCAGTAGTTTGATTCATTTCCTTTTTGGTTAACATTTAGGGTTGCATTGCGTTGTGGTATTTGTAACTTTGTGGCAATTCTGCAGGAGACCCATTGGCACGTATCAAGGTTGCTTTTTTTAAAATATCGTCCTTGATAACAATAGATGAATTCACAAAAGTATAAAGCCTATTATTTGTGGCTGTTTGTGTTGTCGCTTGTTTCAGCCTTTCCTAACATCTTTGATGGACTCCACTTGTATCCTAATCCACTCTTTTAGTCATGTACTGTATGTGTTCAAGTTCTTCTTGTGAATTCCTCAAAACTACTTGTGCAATCATCACAGCATTGTTCACTTGTGCTCATCCAAATATCAGTTTCTCACTTCTTTAGTCAAGTTGCAAAGGCTTTGGTATGTCCATGCTAATTATTATGTACTGTGTCAGATTTGTGATGTGTAGTTCAATGTTTTATTGCATTGGAGAAAATATATTTGTTGTTTGTTTAATGTAAGATGAAGCAACATGAAACCACCAGCTCACATTCATTAAGAGTATGCCGGTCCAAATCCCTCCCCCTTTAGTTTTAGTCTTAATTTTAAATTTAGAATTTCTGCAGGGAACTTCTGATTATGCTGACAATTTCTGTAGGCAACCATCGTCAGCCAAGCAACATCAATGTTGGCAGTGGCACCCGAGCAATATTTGGCAATTTATATGTGAGAACAGGCAGAGAAATTGCCCAAGATATGGCTTCACCCTAACTTCACTTCAGACTTCCATGCACACACAAGCTACTCCCTTGAAGTTCAATCTGTACCAGTTGATAACAACAGCATCAGTTTCACCAGCACACCAGCTTTGTGTCAGATTTAATATACCCAAAGTCTTTGGAAGAGGCCCATAGTTGTAGAAATACTAAGCAATTGGATGTGTAAAATTACATAATATAGGAGTGAAATTGCAGGTGATCCAATTGTAAATGCTTTGGCAAAAGACTCCAAATTCTTTAAAATATGTATGCACCACATAGTTGTTTTATTACTGCGTTTACTGCATGTGATTGTTCTGCAGTGTCACATGCTGGATTTACAGTCTCTTCATGCTATTATGCCCTAATTTGGTGTTTTGTCACAGAAGTATAGGAAGGTTGGTTATGATGAGCAATATGTTCAATTTAGCCTGGACTAGGTTTGTTTAATTTAGAAAAAGGTCTTGACAAATCTCCTTCCAGCATATTCTCAAAAATCCAGTTTATGGTCTGAAATGTTCTTTCAAATGTCTGGTATGTAAATGTAAATGTAAAGAATTCATTGGATAAAAATAGAAATAAATCAAGATTATTGAAAGCCAAGTGTACAAAGGAATTCTGTATAAATCCTCTATTGTGATTGTTGGATAGAAAAGTTTAAACATCTTTGCTATACAATGCAAAATAATGCACGCTAACTTCCCATGGATACCTCGGGATTTGTTGCAGAAAGAAGAGGAAGAAATGTTAGTAAAAATATATGCAAACAGTTGCATAGGTGAGCATGTTTATTTGAAAAAAAAACAAAGCAAAACATGATGTAAACAGGTCAACATTTGTTGTAAACCATACAGTGCATATGCACATTGATATCATACTTAATCATTTAAATATAATAAATTTAGAACAATAATTTTGCAGCACAAAATAAAAATAGAACCAATAAATGTATGAATGATGTCAGGCATTGATGATGTAAAGTGCTGGATGTGATCACGATGGTGTTTTTGTACCTTTGGCGGATCTTAGCGTCTCTGTTTCAGCACACCTTAAGCTCTCCCAAACCTCTCCCTCAGCCACTTTAAAGGTCGCCATGGTGCGTAGGTGTTGTACCTGCTCAGTGAGCAGAAACGCCAATGCAAAGTGTCAGAGCTATCAAAGGACATCAGACCACTGAAATTACCTCAGTTTTATCCCCACAGTTGGTGCCAGTGCTGCTTTATAGGGAATTAGTTAGACTTTAAGAGGAGACGCCGGGGCCCCTTTATAGCTCCTCTTTATCTGCGAACACAGCCACGAGCACATTTTTTTCTGCCAGGTGTCAGACCTTTGCAACTCCCAGAGACTTCTGGTACTGGAGTCAGATAAAGAAAGTGGAAAGTAGTTCAAATTGGATTGTATGTGTAATTCCGTTCTTGCATGGGAAACAAAATTTTTTTTTTGTGGAAAAACATATTTCCCCCAGGAATCCAAGGTGTATATATTATAGTCGTCCCTGTTGAGACAAACTTGGAGAATCAGATGTGATCTTTTGGGTTTCATTACTGTTGTAATTGATCTCCATTCATTTAAAAAAAAAGTGACATTTCAAGAACATTTTAGAATTTGTCAGCCACTGCAGTTTTGTGTCTGACCTTTAGCTTTATGGAGCAATTGCCAGATTTGTCTACCTTGCAGCACTAGGCATATTCACACATTTTCACACTATAATTCACTGATCAACAGGTGGCAGTATAATTCTAAGATAGACAGGAACAGCGTAGCCACAGACAAGAGGAAGAAGATGGCAAGCAATTTTATTGTGAAGTATTGGGGGGAAAGTAGCTTTTTGGGAACAATAAAAAGAAGACTTTTTTAATTTATCAGGGGAGAGCCTCATCGTAACTGGCAACCTTTACATCGGTACAACACTCTACAGCAGGGATCTCCAAACTATTTCACAAAGAGTCGGTGTGGCTGCAGGTTTTTTTCCAACCAGTCAAGCACACACACAGTTTGACCAATCAGCTTTCTGAAGACTCAGATGAGTTGATTAAACGAGTCCAGTCTGGTGCGCTGCTGCTGGGTTGAACAAAAACCTGCACCCCTTTGTGGAACAGTTTGGAGACTCCTGCTCTACAGCAGGGATTCCAAACGGCATCCACAAAGAGCCGGTGTGGCTGCAGGTGTTTGTTCCAACCAGTCAAACACACCCAGTTTGACCAATCAGCTGTCTGAAGGCTCAGACGAGCTGATTAAATGAATCAAGTCTGGTGTGCTGTTGCTGGGTTGGAATAAAAACCTGCAGCCACAAGGCTCTTTGTGGAAGCTGTTTGAGATCCCTGCTCTACAGTATTTGGGATGTGACTGCAGCACCAGCTTTGGCCACAAACTTACATATAGCTTTTTTTTTTCCCCAGCAAAATATTCCCATATGGAATGCTGTTGCTATATAAACAACAGTAAATTAATGGTGTTTACAAGTTACACATCTCTTTTATGAGAAGTATTTTCACAGTCTACTCACGCATTCTATAAGTTTATAGAACGTCAAAGAAAGTTCTGCTCTGAACCCCTGTGCATCAAATGCTTTCAATGGTAATTTCAACTTTCAACATGAATGTTAAAAAAACACAATCTGCCAAAAATGACATCTAATTTGAAATAGTCAATTGTAGCATTCATCCCTCTTAAAATTAATTATCTATTTCCACAAAGATCTTGTGCATGTGTGTATTCTCACAACCGGAACGGAGGTTCGGCCTGTGTGGTGGAAATGTCTCCAGTGATTACAGCACAGACATCTGTGTGTAAAAGGTCAGTGAGCCTCAATTCAATTAAAGCCATCAAGGACACATGTAAATCTGCCTGTAGTAAGTCTTTACAACCTGATGGATGCGAAAAAAGGAAACTAGGGAAGATTCAATGCCTGCACCGAACATCATTTAATCAACATAATATAATATAATATAATATAATATAATATAATATAATAATCTCTAATTGATGTAAAACATTTGCAGTTTAATTCATAACTAGTACAAAAATAATCTTGTTTAAAAAAATCTATTAACATGTTCATGCAAGTTAATAATCTCTTAATTAATTCAAGCAATGGTCATAAATAGGAGTGTAAATAAATTATGAGCCTTTTTCTCTGCCTTCAAGCATCCTTGGTGAGCAGGTTGTCATGATGTATTCCCCGGGTCGACTTCTACTTTGACCATTTGCATCTGTGAAGGTGAAAGAAACTTAGTATTTTAAATTAAAACTGCTTTTTTAGCTTTTAATGTACCAGACGCTGCAGGTGCATGTCTCATTACATATGCTATTGGAAATTCACTTTGATGACTTGTTTGCAAGAAAGCGATTCATAAACACTTCCATTTCAGATGTGAGTTCTCCAAGAATGAGCTCTGAAAAAAGAATCAGTTTATTGCCTGCAGGAGAATTGATCGACGTGCTGATGTTTGTGGGCACAAACAGACGAGTTGAGTTGACAGCGGTGGCTCAGTCAAGGCTAGGGAGTTGGAGCGAGTGGGGGAAGACAGTCGCAGCTTTCCACATCTATCTCACAGTCAGGCATCCAAGAGCTGAGTGGAAAATCTAAGCGAGATGGTGTTAGTGTCGTTAGGCGATTATGGTTTTCCTTTCTCTATGCTTGCACCCTCCTGTATGCACACCTGATGTACTTGAGGGATAAGGCACGCATCTGTCTGTGGAACAATCCCAAATCAAGCCATTGGCACAAAGTCTTCTGGAGTCTTTTGACAACTGTAGCATTTGAGAGCAGCTGCAGGACAAGATAAATTATAGAAATCAAAACATTCAAACTCTTATTTTGGAAAGTACAGGGAATCGGGCTGTACTGACCCGTTGCTCCTGTGATGTTGAGCATTGCGCCGTATTATGGCAGGTTCCATGCACCTACACTCTGTATGATTAGCAACTTTTATTAACACTGGCTCAGGTACAAATTTGAATGTAATAACACTAAGGACCTGCAACATATAGAAATACAGAAAAGCACAAAACAAAAGCTTAATAGAATGGAATACAATAATAACTACCCATAATAATTACCCACTTGTCTTGTGTGTTTGCTTACAGTTTTGTTCACATATACTGTAGTTGTGTTTCTGCAGGAGACACCCTCTTGGTTGCAGCAGCCACTGCACCTGTCAAGGGCACAAAAGTTGCAATTATCTAAAATTTTGGGCTTTTTCAGAAATAACACAGTTAAGGACATCTGTAAAATGTAGAATCTAGCTGTGCTTACATATTTGGTTTTATGTGATTACATCAGGGATGCAAGTCAATATTAACCAGAATAACTGAAACCTCAGGACAGGGGAAGAGTAACAAACCTGTGGACAGCCACACAAGGGGGCTTGAAGAATATAGAGGGATCTGTTCCCAGTTCCTTGGCCACGTCGACACAGGTTTCCCTGGGCATGCACTGAGTCCGCTGCCATTCTTCATCTATGGCTAAGAGACAGAAACACGTACATGACCACCAGTGCATTCTCCTAACATGTACTTTTAGGCCATTGATCCAACCTTTAAGGATCTCCGGGCTGTAAGACTCAGTAGCATAGCGTGTAGAGCGATGAGAGCCCACTGGCGGTGAAGAAGAGCTGTTCTCCCACTGCTGCAGCCTGAGACGACATTTCCACAACTTCCAGTCGGGGAAGTCTGTGAGCCTCAGCAGCTCATCCAGACTTGAGGCTGAACGCACCTTTTTCTCCCACTGCTTCATCACCTGCAGGTATCACCACCATTAAATCTAAATACGAACCTTTCCTTTCTCTTCATCTTGATGGGAATGTTCCTCTGGGAAAATGGAGTTATTACCCAAAACATCTTTGAGTTAAAAAGTGGTTATTAAATGTGTGATTGAAGAGCTCATACTGAGGCTGAGGTGATATGATATTTGCTGATAATGGTACCTCTTCCCATGTCACACCAAGCCAAAACATGATTATCAACAGCATGTTTGTGTGTTTATCTTCATCCACCTCAGCCTCAAGCACACATTGCTGTTACACCAGTCTGTGTAACCTTGACACAGACTGTAGCAATGAGCCCGATTTAACCCAGGACATGTGAAAATCAGCTCGCAGCTGAAGAGAAACACATCTACCCACAATGTGAGGTTCCACTGGCTATACCTGTCACAACCTCCCTACAATTTTAATAAGGATTTTTACATTCACCATTCTCAAACATTTAACATAATTAGTTCATTCAAACATCAGAATGTGCACACTGCTCTCATGTCAACATGACTGTAAAAAGCACAGGAACAGCAACGAGTTCTTTCTTCTCCTTTTTTACCATGTTTGTTCCGGTGACCCACATAGACAAATGACTGTACAATAACTTGATGGTTTTATCACAGAGGATCTGTTTTTGACACCTGATCTAGTCTTATTAAAAATGCTCGGCAAACATTACATGATTAATATTTTGATCGCCAGTGCTTTGATTAACTCTTGGCTCCAACACAGACTCAATCATGACCTTAAATATTTCCTTTTGAAACATATTAGATGGATATCTCAATTTGCCTGTCATCAGTAGAAACCAGCGCAATAGCGTTACATGGCCTTACCCAATGGACAGCGAGCAGCGTACAGTACCAGCTGCAGCTGTAAGGACGAGGTGGCCGAGTGGTTAAGGCGATGGACTGCTAATCCATTGTGCTCTGCACGCGTGGGTTCGAATCCCATCCTCGTCGTACGGGTTTTTGAAGTGCCACTAGCCCACATTCAGAGGACATTTCACCATGTTGCTGTTACAGGAGCACCACTCTCCCAAAGCGATGTCATGCCTGTGGTCAGCCTGTGTGCTGCTGCTTCTAACTGCACTAATCGTTATTAACTCTCAACATTTATGCTTTATAAACGCGTGAGCCTGTGCTGACCTGCCTTACCACACTCGTGCGAAGTCCCAGCAACAGCAAAAAGCTCAATTGAACCATGGAACTATATAAAGGTTTCTTTGCAATCACTATAATTAAAGTAAGATAGGTTGGTTCAAATCGAGGCAGCATTGCTCTATAGACAGTAGGACAGGTTGGCCGCTTCCAGTTTTCCAGGGAAATACCAGACAATAGTCGAGTTAGAAATTTGAAAATAGACCACCACAATTAGTTATAAAAGACATTAAGATCAGTTTAAAGGTAACTGACATACTTGCCTTACTTCCTCCTTCACTGTATATGCCAAGGGTCACGGATATGCAGCTCAGCTCCACTGCCAGAGTCACAAAGCAAGAGATTCTGTACAGAGTCCGTCTCATTTCGTCACTCTCTCTGCAGCTGCACTCGCTGTCTGAGAAGCACTCGACAGCATGGACTTCTCCTTTTATTGCTGCAGAAAGCACTCAGACTGAGACTCAGTTTTCCAGACCAGCTGAGTTCATCGGACCACACACACACACACACACACACACACACACATACAGACTGATGACAAAATGCTTTGCGTGTGTGAGCGTGTAAAGCCAGATGTCAACTGTCAGAATGCAGTCATGAGCCAAACGAAGACTAAAAAGGCTTTAACACATACACGTCTGAGTGATGAGCCTCCTCACGTGTGCAATTTAATAACAAAGTACGAATTTAAAGAATTGAAAAATAATCAGAAATAACTTGGATGTATCAACAATCTGTTTTAGGCAAATGGATAACACCTTACAGGTACTTCAGAGGTTTGCAGACCTAAGTTTTGGTTCATATAATTCCAGTGGAACATTCACATCTCTATCACATTTCTCCAGGACCTGGTGAGACCATGAGGAGGGATCTGTGTCCTACTTCGTATCCTTCTCACTGCTTCTGATGTGTCAAAGCTCATCTTTTTACCCAGTCATATTGTGTCATGTTTATCTGTTTGTATCCATGTGCTGCCTGTCTAAAACCCTAACAGAGGTCTTTTCCTCTTCAGTTGCCAGAGCTCACAAAGAGCAGCAACACATGTTTTAAATGCGAACCAGACCTGTCTGATCTGTAAAGGCAGGAAAAAGCCCCACCCACGTAATCTGATGGGAACTTACCTTCAGTAATAACGGACACATGAGAAAAGGCAACTTCAAAACGCTTTACACATAAATGTCCTTACCCCATACTGTTAAATTATTATTATTTTAATTGATTATTCTTGATAATAAAAAGCAGCACTTAACAAGAGAATAGATGGATGCTTGATGAATTAATTCTCTTCATAAGGCAACTGTTCATTACTGACATTGTTCCACCAGCTGCATGTTAGCATTTGCTTCAGTGAATTCATTACAACATTCTTAATCATATGACACTCAATTTGATCAAAAGAAATGGATGAAAGAGATAGCACACTACAACAAAACCCATAAATAAATGTGATAAAAGCATATGGAGTCTCAGAAAGAGTCTGCGATCTTTGACCTCCAGTTTCTGGCCCTCTCAAATCCGTTTCTGCCTGACTGGTAGTCGCTGATTGCTTGTTGGATCTCTTCTTCTGTGGTCATTACAAACAGACCTAAAAGGACGGCCCAGTGCAGGAAGGACCATTACAATTCTGGCTCACATCCCAGTTGAGAAAGACATTTCTGAGAACATGTTTTTTTTGTCAAAGAAAGTGAGAAGAGAAAATGAACACTGCAACGTACCCCGCTGAACCACAGGTTCTTTAATCGGTTCTCCAGCAATGACCACAAAGTGCGAAACTTCAGACCTCTGAGGAGGAAATGTGGCAGTTACTGAACGTAATCCAGCTTTAACTGACTTGCTATGCACCTCAAAACCAAAAACATTAAGAAAGAAAACATTATTACTCACTTTGTTTTGAACTTTGACACAGTCTCCATCTCCAAACAGAATGGTGTGATGGGCTTCTACTTCCTGTTGTTCCTCCTCAGGGCCTATAATATAAAGCTTGTGAGAAAAAAATGCGTTCTTTTTCATTGCTTCTATATTAACTTAATTTTACAATATTTCGAACCCCGTGAACATACATATGCAGCTTTATAATGGCAGTAAGAACGGGACAGCAGCTCTTTTTTTTTTTTTTTTTTACAGTGTCTCAGGATAAAACTGCAGATTGGAGACTGAACCCAAGAAATTTTAAAGTAGGAACACATGTCTGTTGGCTCCTTAGATTAAGATCAACTGTGAGTGGGAATCGGATCAGACACGTTCCTTTTTTTTTTTTTTTTAAACTAAAATTCAGGAGTCATAGCAACAGTAAAGACCGCAACGACCAAATAAAACAGCAGCAGATTTGGCATTTCCTTCAGAGAACTCAACGTGGGACAAAACTCACCAACATGAATGGCTCCTGAGAGTGTGTAGATGAATGCAGTCCATCCTGTTAAACATGGAAATATTATTTATATGGATAATAAATGTGGTCAAATCACTTGTAAAGCTGCAATATAAAATGTTGGCTGCCTGCAGGAGAACACATCACACAAATATAGCAACTGTTTATTATAAACCCATTTGCTTATTTACTTCTACGGCAGATACGAACCATTACCAATAACTGAAAATCCAACTAAAATTATATTTGAGCACAATTTAAATGTCCTGTAGAGGTGCTCAATATAGTTTACTGGGAGGATGTAAACAAAGGTATGAACATTTTGGCACTATAGGTGACAAAAATATGGAATTTTAGTGATAACCACAGTTGAATGAAGAAATAACTGAAATTGAACCATAAAGGGGTTTCCCCTTGTTCCTTGCATCATGAAGTTCTCCTTCCCATGTTTCCCACTAACTAGTCATTTAAAAGTGCTGTACTATTATCTTCTCCAGCAGCTTTACAAGCTTTGTGGGCCCTGGGCTTTTTGAACTGGAAGTGACTAGTGGTAATGTTTTGTCAACTGTTTTTGTACTCCTTTGCCAGTCTCTGATTGAAAAACAAGCAATCTTGAATGACAGGTCAGGCAGAGATTAAAATAGATTGTAAAGGAGGCGAGAATTTATTGTGACTTGATTGCAGCCATTGGATGTGTAAACACCGATAAAGAGCTGCATAAAGGGCTGTATAAAGTGATCATTATTCATAATGTTATATTGTAAGGACGAGCCATTGAATGCTGAGTACACAAGGATCAGGCTACCTTAGAGGGAAACCATGGCTCTGATATGTTATCATATATATTGTGAAAATGTATTTTGAAAGTTTTATTTATATTACTTTATTGGATAAATGATTCCTGATTACCTGAGGGGACAGGCTGCACATGCACGGCTCCTGCCTGCATCCAAAAGTCAAGGTACAAGGTTGGCGTCCTTGTGAAGACCTTTGACTATAAACATACACATAAACTTACTTATATATATATATGTGTGTGTGTGTGTGTGTATACACACCTGTAAATATAGATGTATATACGTGTAAGTATATACATATGTATATACACGTATATACATATATATATGCACACACAATTATAGTAATTTATTTAATTGGGATAAAAGCAAATAGCCACATCTAATACAAAATGTGGAATAAAGAAAGGATAGTCAGACATTGAAAACAACCTTTTATGAGTCTTTTAAATCTGGGCAGATCAGAGCAGTGCTGAGTAGGGCTGGGACGTCCATAGAACAAATGCTACAAACATCATTAAAAATAATGATTATCTTTCGTATTAGCAGAAACACAGTTTTGGCCAAATTCTGAAAAATAGGAGTTCACTGAGCTGTGTTGACTCTGAGCTGTGTTTTTAAAGCCAAATTATGACTTAGTGTGTCTGGTACCCCGCAGTAACCTCTTACACTGCAGACATACACCAGCCAAGGCAATCTGTGTCTCATTTGCTGTTTTCTCATTTTAAAGACACACTCCTTACACACTGGTAAAACACTGTGGTTAGCAGGAGCTTTAACTTTTAAACACATGCCGCATGTGTGAATGCATGTATGTCTATGTCACTGCTTCTCAGCCTTTCCTTTATGCCTCCAGCATCAAATAAACAATCACATTGAGGTAAGCAGAAAAAGTATTATAAACACAAAGACAAACACACACACACACACACACACACACACACATACACACACACAAACACACCTTTGCTCCTAAAGCCTCTCCAGATATCACAGTCACTGTAACTCCTCCTTGGCTGCGTTTGGGGAGCTCTGAACCTTTCAGTTCCTGGTAGCTCGGCTCTAAAAGTTTATCCCGTCTCGGCAGGTTCACCCACAGCTGTAAGCCCACCACCGGCTCCTCGGACATGGGCATCTCAGCATGGACCACCCCCTGTCCTGCAGTCATCCACTGGTTAGAAAAAAAGAAAAAATCAAAACAAAAAAAACACAAATTGTTAAATCAAATGTGACACATGTACAGAGCTGAATACAACTTCCTATCTGTTGGCCAGACAGGCAGTCGTATTCAGCATTATTCTATATTTGTCAATGGAGGCCAGGGGTATCCTGTTATGAAGGTACATAATCATGCCAATCAAAATGGTAAATTGACTTTATATCAAGTGTAAAGAATAAATTAAGCACTGCAGTACTTGCAAATCTCCAGGTTTCAACCGTCCTGAGTGGCCACAGAAGTCTTCATGGGCCAGACACCCCTCCAAAACATAAGTGACCTGTTTGGAGAAGCATGTTTTATATTTTTTTAAATGTGTATTGTTACAACATAAAACACATACTGTATTTTGGGGGACTTATAAAAAGAACAATTCAGTTATTAGTAATTTAGTGTAATTGTCCAGGGTTGTCTGACTCCAGTGCAACTCTGCAAGGGTGCAACAGTTTCACTGCCCCAGCAGAGACACTTGTGAAGTTCTGAGTTCAGAGGTGAACATCTGCCTGAGGGCGATTGTCTCGAACCCCTGGCGTGAACTGCCTGTGATCTATTTCCACAGCTGTGCAACTCCAAAAGTCATGTAAAAGCATCCAAACACACCTGCTGAAAGGCACGCTGAGAGCACAGTCTAGACCTACCCCGATCAGATCGGGTGCCAAATTGATTTAAACTCCACTATGAAGACATTAAACGGGAAACAGTACTTTACAGTATGGGACTATAACTCACACAGCCATTACATTTGTAAGTTTAAATTAAATTTACATTACATTTGCAAATGAATTATGGAAATACAAAGATGAATCAAAAATTTTAACTGTACATATTTTCTATTTTCACTGGGTGGGATTAATTTTATCAAATAAAATTAATAGAGCATTTTATTCTGCTTTGTTTGTTGTCACAGTTTTCATGTTGAACTGCTACCCAGGTGGATAGAAATTATTGATTAAAAAGAAAAACCAGGCTTGAATTTTCCCCTCAAGCTATGCTTTTGTGTTTTTTATTACCTCCGCCAAGGAGGTTATGTTTCTGCCGGTGTTTGTCTGTTTTTGTGTTTGTCTTTTAGCAACATAACTCAAAAAGTTATGGACCGATTTTGATGAATTTTCAGGATTTGTTCGAAATGTGAAAAGGAAGAACTGAAGAAATCCTGGGTTCTGGATCACTTTGAAATTTTTGTTAACATTGTGGTCAATGGGGCCAAAGGGAATTGTTGTGCTTGGCGGTCTGCGCTCTCTGAGTCCTTTCTAGTTATTATTATTATTCCTTCTTCTTCTTGTTCTTCTTATTATTATTGGATGGTCAGTGTTATAAGATGCAAATCTGGACATACAATACAGTTTGACTCTAAATAAGTTCCAAAATCAAAGGTTTCTCAGGAAACTGGGATTCATAAAAGGGAACTTGCTGTCTCAAATCCCCTATGAGGATGATCTGGGAAACCAGCTGGTTTGGCCACTCTAAACTCATCCAGCAGCAGGAAAGGGTCCATGTTCCTTAGCTGGAAATCAGAAGTACACCACAGTCAAATTTAGCAAAATGTTTTGAAATAATAACCCCTGAATGAACTTACCTCCCTCCTACCTATGCTCCTGCGTACGCAAGCACCGACTCCCTCTGATTGCTCCACACTCAAAAATGCCTTGTCTACATTTCTCACCTTCATTATTCTGGGAAAGAAAATGGGTAAAACAACCCATACAAACATTTAACAGTCTTTAAGTTTCCTCTTTTTTTTTTTTTTTAATGGCGTAATCATGATTGAAAAAACTGAAAAAAGGTTATTCCCGCGCACAATCAATATGAGTTGCACAAACAATACACAGTAAAGACTATTCAATACTATTAATCTCGAATTAAAAATAAATAATGGGCACGTCCTGCTGCCATTTCAAGTTCCTCAACAATAAAACTAATCGGCTGATCAACATAAGAAGGAATAAGGCGGGGGGCAGTCAACACTACCACGGAACTGCAGCAGCAGTAACACTGCAGCAGCAGTCAACGCTACCAAGGAACCAGTTTGAGAGTGTATTACCGGAGGTGTGGCGCAATCTGAGATTTTTAAAGAGCAATGTGGAAGACTGGAGGACAGCAAGGACAGCAGCAGCACGGTGGATGGTGTGAGTCATGCGATAAGTCATCTGACCGGGATGTGAGCCCATCACCGAGGGCTCTCCCTCACGGGGCTGGGTCTTTCATTTCGGTTTCATCGAAACGACGCGCTCGGTTTTACCGCTCAGTTCCAACCTTCCTTTGAACACTGTTTCCATCGAGCAACACCGAGACCCGTCGGCCTTCGGGGGCTTTAAGTGTTAAATGACGCTAAGATCCAATGTAAATCATCTGTAAGAATACACCCACGTACCTCTGAGTCAGAAAAAAAGAACAAGAAGCCCGGGTAGTTATGAGATTTTCTTAGATCACGTCAGGTTGTTGGTAAATCTAACCACCTGAGAAGGCATACAACGCGGAAGCATACAGGGGGCGTGGCTAATCCTCATTAATTATTTATTACCTCAGCGAAGAAGGTAAAGTAATGAGCTGAAAACCTGATGAGTTAAACCTCTAAAAGATATGTGACATCGGGAGGTAATCAATGCATCTTAAAACTGTCTTTATTGTCATTTAAACCGCACCAATTACAAAACAAAGCAGCTCATTATGGAGCTACAGCAAGGTCAGTGAGTGGAAAATCTAAATTTACATTTATCAGAATAATTCACTTTAAAAATGAGAGTTAAAAGATAAAGTTCAAATCACACACTCTGCTTTTGTAGTGAAAAACAATCAAGCAAAAACATGTCCCCTGGACATTTTATGGGTCTGTGTAATTATATCGAATAAATAAAATGGCTGTAAACAAGCTTCGCCAGACTGTCTCGTTTCATAATTTGATTCATTCGCACCACTTAAAGCCACAGCAGACCCTTCATCTGTTGAATATATTCCTCCGTTGTTGATTTCTCTCCACTCGGCTCAGAAACCTTGAGGATGCCCTGTTGCCGACGGCGTGTGATATCCTTTGCGATTCGCATGCTTGCAGCTTGTCCACCAGCCAGGTTTACTGCATGAGGACCGATCTGTGTGGGGGGAAAAAAATAGGTTTAAGGGAGTCTGGGAAAGAACAGAGGTTGGTATCTGTTTGTTGACTGTCGATGCAGACCAACCTGGAGAGCAGCATACTGCCCCATCAGATAGAGCGGACACTCTTCTGCCCACTGTAAACTTTCTGATATGCACGGCCAACCATCAATGACCTTCATGGTGGTACAAGTTGCAGGCATGATGTTAAAGCATCTATATTTAATTTCAGCGTATGTTTAATTAAGCATACCAACAGAAAATCACCTGAACTGGGAATTCCTTCATCACCTCAGAGAGCAATGGGTCCTGTTTGACGTCAAGTTTGCAACCAGTGGCGAGCCAGATCATATCTCCATTCCAGTGCTCCCCATTGCTGAGAGCAACACTCCAGGCCTGGTTCCTGTAGCACCAGCTTGTTTCTCTCACCTGGACAGCAGCATCAGTTGTTAACTTAACCCAACAGGGTGCCCTGACATCACTGACTGCCTAATTCCTGCACCGGGGGATACCTGACAGTACGTCTTCACGTCCACCTGTCCTCGCTGGATGAATGGTTGTAGATGGACGTAAGCCTCCGGCGTGACGGCGCCTCCCTTCCTCGCCTGGCGTATCATGGCCAGCCTTTTGTGGAGGCTTCGTTCATTGTAGAACTGTCGTAGATAGGCTTGACCATCCATTTTGATGCCGTGCTCCACGTGAGAGTAACGTCCCACCAGGGTCTCCACGTCCCCCACATCAAACTGTTTCAACTGTGGAAGAAGCAAGGAGGTGTGTTGAAGGTGGATTACATAAACTCTTTATGGTTGTGGTCCATGAAGACTGTGACTGGACCTGCAAGTGTTTCCTCATGACCCAGGTCACATGACTGGCACCTTGCTTCAGGGCAATTGAGACTACGTGAGCACTGGTCAGACCTCCACCAACTACCATCACTCTCTGCCCTGCCTCATACACTACACGCGACTCTACACAGGCATAACCATACATCCAACTGAAATATATACCAATTTCAAATATCACATATGAGACTGGAATCTTGAATAGGAAAATTTGACTTACCTTCAACCTCTTTTTGTCCTTGACAAGCTGAGTCGGCAGCTCTGTGTTGAGCAGCGGGTCGGTGGTGCATGAGCTGCACTGTGTGTTGCAGCCGTTGCTCTGGGAAGCTCTCTCCAATGTTTTTAACCCACGACGGGACGTTTGCCATCTGGGCACGGGTTGGCCCTGTTGCCATCACAACCCGGCTGGCTTTTAGGGTGACACCCTCCTGAAGTTTGATTTGAAAATAATCCACTTTTTTCTTTGAGCCTTCACTCGTGCTTTCAGTCACTGTCATGGCCTCATCCTGAGTTGTCGGGGCCATGATCCTGTCGGTTTTTTCCTTCATCACAGGGATGATATGTTCCACTGTTCCCTTTATCAGCACTTTGTCCAACTTGTATCTTTTCACCTGCAGATTTAAATTCAGCAGTTCAGGAAGCACACTGGGTAAAGACATGAGTTATAATTTTTTGAGTCAAAACAACATAGGGGAAGTAACAGCAACATTTTGAGGAACTGTCTCACATGCTATATTGTCTCTCACTGTTTATTTCAGACAATTATTCTCATGTTATAACAAGAAGGCTAGCAGTCAGGCAATATCAGAGGCAGAGAGCAACTCCAGCAAAAGGTGAAATTCAGGGGGCCGTATTATATCTCTCTGTATTAGAAGGACAAATGCAGAGTTATGTGCTTCTCAGAATTTATCAAATACATCTGCATCTACAAAAAATTTTTAAAAAATTATCTGATCAATTTACTTAAATCATATAATTGCCCATTTGTTCTTCATCCTGAATGAAAATGCAAAATACATTCCTTCCATGGTTATATATTCATCCATCGCATTGGTTAAAAGGTCCAAACAAGCAAAAAAGTTCATCCAATAGGTTAAAAATAAACATGTCATGCTTTTATTTTGAGATTTAATCAATTGTGATAAGCCAGCCAAGTATCCAATATTTTTCATAGCATTTTTCATCACCCATGAAAACTGGCTATATATGTTTTTCCATATATCCCATATCATGCAGTGCACACAGTTGCAACAAGGCCGTGTCTGTTTGACCTGATCTTTAAAGAAATCCACACTCAGTTTGGTTCCTGGCAGACTGAATGGTAAACTCTTCCTGAGTGTTGAGGTGATATTTAAACGTCTCCTCTCCTTCTTCCCAAGTCTCATGTCATTAAAAAATGCATTTTCATCCAAAATATAAACCTGGTCAGGAAGACTGTGAAGCTCCGTTGAACGGTCGTGCTTTGACACAAACTCCTGCAGTGCTTCCTGTCCAAGAATGTACACACATTCTCCTTCAGATTTATACTGTACCGCCCTGGCTGCTCAAGAGGAATCGGTTTACATTCATACCTTGTTGAAAGGATCCGTGTGCACCAGTGTGTGTGAGCGCAGATGAGGGATATTCAGAGCTGTGAACTGGCTTTCCCACAGTGTCGCCCACTCTCCATAGGAATCTACTACTCTGAAACTCAATGGTGGGCCAACAACCTTTTCTGATCTTGATGGTTTTGCTTGTTGCTCCTCCAATGATGTATCTAAACAGGGCAATGACAGACCCATACAATAAGTGGAGAGCTTTCAATACGGTGTCTCTACAAGGATTTTGTGTAAAACTGCAATATGAGCTTTTCTGGAAAAGCCAAGAATCTTTACATTTTTAATGTAACCTAGTTTTCACTAATGTGACTAACAATTCCAACTCTAAAATCCAGTCGTACCAGCAACTGCTTTCCTCCTCTTCTTCTTGCCACTGCTGCATTTGGTGTCGAATGGTTTCTTAGGCGAAGTGTAGATCCTGGAGAGTGATATGTCCTGCCCAGGGTTAGACAGTAAGCTGGCCAGGGTCAGGGCATGTGGGCCACCACCTATTATTACTACATCAAGTATCACCATCTGAAACACACACAAAGCACCAAAATTACAACTCAACATACAAGAGAATGTTTTCATTTCATGATTTCACTTCTCTTAACAGCAAGTAAAATAAGTTAAGTAAAGTAATCGATGGCATAGCTTCCTTGAGTTAATGTGGTTGTATTTATATGAATTCCAAAACAGGATTACTTGGCCACATAAAAAGCATTTTTTTTTAGCATCACAGGATTTATTGTGATCACATTCCAAAGGTCTAGTTTGACTTTCATAACATCATCTGTACACGTTTCCCAACCCTTTGAACTCTAATGACGCACTTCCTCAAATTCAGACCAAATCCTCAATCACAAACACATGACATACCTTGACTTTCAGGTCCTATCAGAGAATCCTCGGGCTGTAAGAAACGTGGTACGTCAGCTCCACTCTGACTGCAACATGCCCCATGTGACCTCAAGATTTGGGACAGTGGCCTTGGGCCCGCGTGTAACACAACCCACTTAAGCGTCTGGGATAGCTGGAAATAGCTTTGGGCTTTGTATAGATTTAGTAACACAAGCCATTGCAGTAAAAAAAAAAAAACACACTGAAGGCCTCGCAGCAGCTGATATGTTTGCAGACATGTGCACTCAGACAACATAAACTTCCACTTTCTTTCCTATTCCTAGAAAGTCTTTCACAAAGTCGACTCTTTTGAACGCACATGGCCAAAACGGCAACAAGGTAAAAGCTCCCCAGAATATGTCATATGCCATATATCATAACCTGTCAAAAATATTCAGGTAAGTTTTCTTAAATACTCTTTACATTAAGGTAAAAGATCAAGTAAGTTCTAATTATTACCAATAACATAAAGAAAACTGGAGTTCCACTGAAAAAAGTAACATAGTTTTATTAAACTATGATTAAAGAGCCTCTCAATTTTACTGGTTACAGGGGATGTCACTTCCTCCCAGGGGTTGAAGAACTTTCTCAGGAAGATGTAATTTCTTTTTCCTATTTTCTGTATGTTTATTGTTGACAGTTAACAGTGACAGTGAGAAAGACAATGGGCACCGAACGGGAACACCATTCTTCTAAAACTGTCAGAGGTGGAAATGGTTCAAATGGCAATGCGTAAAATTAATGGCCTGCTTTTCGTGTTATATTTCTATTTTACTACACTTTAGCTAGTTCCTCATAGGTCCGCTTCACATCAGTTCCACATCTATGCCCGTCCCCACTCACTTCTCCTTTGGTACATTTTAACGGAAGCAGAATCTTCCTGACAACTATAAAAGAGAAGTGTGCTCGGTCTGTCCACTCATACCTTACAGCAAACGCAAGTCTGCACCATGGACCTAAAGGTGAGTGAGAGAACATGATCTTAATGAATGCTCTTAATAATGAGATACATTTGTCAATATTTATTACTAAATGTTTAGGAATCTCAGGTAAGTGGAGCCATGTTAATCGCTCACAAGATTCATGAAGGGAAGCACCAGTATGAAGTCGAAAATGTGGTGAAGTTCAAAAAAGGAAGTGGAGACAAATCATTTGCCAGGTAGATCTATGTGTCTATGTGTGTATGTATGAATGTATCTATCTATCTATCTATCTATCTATCTATCTATCTATCTATCTATCTATCTATCTATCTATCCATCTATCCATGTATTGTTCTCCTTAGGAAAGGAGACAAACTGATGTGTATAAACAGCAATAGCCTGGATGATGTGACGCCTGAGGAGTTGGGAGAAATGTTAACCAAGGAGAGTCCACAACTGGTGGGTTCGTGTGATTTTATTATTGGTGTTTTGCAGTGGTCTTTACCTGGATTACAGGTAAAGACCACTGCTAACCCTTTGTAAAAAACAGAAAACCTGGGCCTTGTAGGACTGGGTTGAGGATCCCCTGCTTTATAGTTCAAATATAGACCTACCTGCGTTCATCATCCTCAGACAGTCCACGCAATGAAGGATCACCAGAAAGAACCTGTCCAAACTGAGGGTGCCTTCTATCCAGTTTCAAAGGAGTCCACGATCCTCAGTTTCTACATGGAGATGAGGCTGAAGGAAGACTTGGAAGGGAGTGAAGGGGGCTCGGAGAGTGGGTCAAACGATAACGAGGGAATAAAGGAAGGTGTCTGCAACACTGCTGCTACTGAGGAAAACAGTGAAAATGCAGATTTCGTCATTATTTCAATGAAGAAAACCAGCATTTCTGTGGTCAAGGGGAGAGGCTCCATCGAAACAGGATACTCTGTGAACGAGGTTGTCCTGGTGGCGCAGTCCAGCAAAGTGACGCTTGGTGAGTTATAAGTTTGAATTTATTTTTGAAGAATTGTTTGTATGCAGTTATTTTAGCAAATTGTAATAGACTGAGTATGTGGTATACTGGTACATCTCCTTTTATTATGTTTAGTGCATGAAATATTGATTTTAATTTAATGAGTAATGATTTTTTTTATAAAATGGAAAAAAGTGGAATTACGTGAACATAATTCACTTTAGAGGGGAGAGGTGAAAACATCTTCGACTTCATTTAAGCAATAGTTTTAAAAAAAACTTTTTTTTTTTTTTAAAAAAACTTTTTTTTTTTAAGATGTCTTAAAATCCCATGACCTTTTTTGACTGTTACAGTTTCAAGAGGAAGTGAAAGTTTCCAACAGGAAAAATCAATGAATGCTATGATCGAACATGTAGCCTCTCAATATTATCTCACCAGTCTCTGTTCTCAAAAGACCATTTCAGCATCAGCAGATCCAGGTTTGTACTCCTGAGATCACAGAAACAACAGTTGGCAATGGATTGCAGAAACCCCTGTCAGGTTAATCAGAATGTGTCATTTCTTTAAACATTCAGAGAAA
The DNA here is from genome assembly GCA_911728415.1 of Lagocephalus sceleratus. Lineage (NCBI taxonomy): Eukaryota > Metazoa > Chordata > Actinopteri > Tetraodontiformes > Tetraodontidae > Lagocephalus > Lagocephalus sceleratus. The sequence goes on along the minus strand of CAJVRN010000017.1, from coordinate 7,884,217 downwards.
ATTACCATCTACAGCTACAAGTCAAATGAGTTGCATGAGGAGTACAGAGGAATGCCTGTGGTCCTGAACTTCACTGAGTCCAATTGCTTCCTCAAGTGCTGCAAGAAAGACCAAAGGGTATTCCTGCAGGTGGAAGTAAGTATTGCTCCGTAACTACGTCTGCTCTAACTTTACTCACATTTATTTTGGATTTGGCGACACCTATAGGCTACAGATTACAAGAACTAAACACCCTTTTCAAGACTGAAGGGAGAACCTACGGTTGGTGAAGAGATACAAAATTATTTTTTCCAAATTCTCTTTTCCTGTTTTATCCTCTCCCAACAATGACTGTTGTTGCAGAGAAGTTTTGACATTTGTGCCAGAGTTTATAGTATAACAGTATATCTTAAACATCCATATTTAATTAAAACTCCAGAGGGAACAATGATTTAACCATTATAGTCGCCATACAGTGTCATAAAGCAACTATTTAGAGTAACAATTTAGCTAGTTTTTAAAGTTAATATAAATTCTGTAACATCAGTGGGTATTTTTTGTAGACATGTGAGAAGAGGCAGCTGAGACGGATCTCCAAGAGTGACGAGAGCACCCTCTCCTTCGTCTTCTACATGAAGTCTGACCGCAACAAACAGCGGACATTTGAGTCGGTTCTGTACCAAGGATGGTTCATCCATGTCGTCAACCCTGACAGGGTGGAGATGGCAAACCTGGAGGAAGAGAGGGAGGGGTACTCCTTCCTCTTTGTCATTCAGAAATGATGAACATTCTTTTCTTTGGTTGCCACTCAAACATGGGCAAAAACAATAAAAACAAAAACAAAAAACCCCATAAATAAATAATACAATAATAATAGAATAACACTGTCAAACCCTTAAGATGCATTAAAATGTAAGATTCTGTTATAATAAATAATTTATTTTAACACAGTGTACTGTAGGTCACTTCATTTTTATAACATTTTATGAGGAAAATGGCAACTACAAACACACCCACACCTCATACGAGTTGGAGACATCATACTGTCCTGTTTTGTACTGAGCTGTAATTTATAGCGTGCGTCTGTATGTGTGTCTTTGTGTGTCTGTGTCTATGTGCAGGAGACAGTAAGAGCCAATAAACTGTCCATGATGATCAATAAAAAAATACTGGAGAGGCAACACATAAACAAAGCGATTTTCACCCCACTATGAGTCGAGTAAATTTGGAAATGCTTTGGAAATACTGAAAACATTGAAATTCTATGAAACAAAAGCAAATTTGTACCTTAACTAACACTGAATAATGTTTGAAAATAAAACAGAACTATTTCCAACTGCAGAATTTCCATGTCTTTCTTGGTCTTTGTCTTCAGGTGGTCATCTTATTGACATTGGTAAATATAATTTATTGGCTAATAGTTTTAAGGTCTTTTAATAAACTTAACAGTGACAGAAAATATACAATATTTGATTCACACAATCTGAGAGCTGTAGGTGACAATCAATAGATTTACATAACTTTGTTTAATCTATTAAACAACATTTGATATTTAGTGTATCATGTATGTAATCATATGTCATTCATATGATAATAGATAAAACAGCTTAAATATGACTCTGTGTCTGTTTCTGGTTATAAAATAAGATTTTTACATACACTTTTGCTATACAATTAAGTGTTATTAAGCCCCTTAGTTTTTAACAAATATGTTTATTATACATGTATCTATAAAGTCAAAGTCCTTATAAAATATTTAAACATATACACACTTGACATTGATGTTGTGGTTTTATTAATAGCCCTAAAATACTGTTAAAAGAACTGAGACAAATTTTCATCTCAGAATCCAGTTTGTTCATTGTCATTGTCATCGTAGGCTTTGTTCAGGTGTCCATCGCTGTAGGGGTTTTCCACAGCACTAGGTTTCCTGCAAACACACGCACACACACACACACACACACACACGTCAACACACATGTCAACACTCTGTATTTGTATGCTTTCGTGTTTGCATTTGTAGTCTTCAATGGTAGAAAGGCGTATTTGGCCGGCTAACTCACTTTCTGCGCTCCCGGATGCCAGAGATGATGAGGTAAACCCCCGCTAGCACCACAATTCCCATGACCACCCCGAATACAACCAGCCACACCTCCACTGGCTGCTCCACAGGAGAGCCCAGGGTTGGCACTACACCCACAAACTCCAGGGTGGAGTCATCCAAGTTGAACGCTTGGTTGATCCGTCCACGACTTATCCTGAGGCAGGTGTCAAAGGTCAGAGGTCAGAAATTAAAGTTGGAGACCACGCATTTGAAGAATATTTCTTCTGCTATGCAACTGCTATGACGGCAAACTAACCGTATCGCTTCCTCCACAATAGACTTCTGGATATATTTGGAGGGAGTTTTCGGGTCCGTGACCAAAATGTAGAAGGAGATTCTGAGAGTCTCATTGTACACCAAGACATTTTCAGCTCTACAAGTGTGAACCCAGAGAGAACAAACGTCACAAGAACAATCACTGACAGGAAAAACAAATCTTTGTGACTTATATGGAGCCTGGAACTAACGTGAAGGTGGTAGTGTCATTGTTGAGGCGGTTGTAATGGTTCAACGCGTATGCGATGTTGGCCCTGAACAGGTACAGCTCGTTGGAGTTCCAGGGATACTGAAAAATAATGTAAATAATTAATACTCCAAATGGTGGAAGTTTGAAGTTTACTACAATGTTGCAAAAGGCCAGTTAACCTGTGATAAAGCCTAATAATGATTAATAATACTCACAGCGTTCTCGCCCATGGCAGCCTTCAAACTGAGTCGGATTAGAATAGCATTCTCTAAATCTAAAAAGAAGAAAAATGGTTTAAAATGAACAATTTCATTTCACTCCATCTTCACCAACACCAAGAAATATCAATTTGACAGTAACAAAACTAGAACCCAAAGTGTCGTTACACAGTGATAAAAGGCTTGCGGTGGATGTATATACTACAGGACATGAGAGTAACAAAAAGCAATCAAAATGAACCAGATAATGAAAATAAAGAATGAGGAGATAAAAGAATGCTGAATCGCAATATGTATCTCCGTAGAGGTGGTTTCTCCAAAACTGAACTTGGAGCCTCAACTTTGGAGCGTCGGCCTCATCTAAAGATTTTCACAACGTGTTACATAACCAGAAGAAAATTATTCCATAGGTGACCAATCATAAAAAAAAAAGAAAAGAAAAGAAAAAGAAGCCTGGAAGACTGCTGTTGAAAAGAGAAAAGAGAAGAGGGGAACTTTTTTCTTAGAAAGAAAAAGAAGTTAGGAAATCTTAAAATCATATGTTTTTACTTTCGGTAATGGTTTAGAATAATGTTATGGTTTCTTTTCAGGAAACATTTTGATATTTGAAGTTGTTACGTCAGGGTATGTTATTTTTTAGATTTACATTTCCTTCAATATGTTCGAAGGGATTTTATGTTGTTTTTCCCCTTCGATTCATAAGGTAACAAAAGCATGCGCTTTTTCAAAACGATACAGGAACAGGTGTGTGAAGGTTCTCAGTCATCCAGGTCATGGTACTTCTGTTAGTTGAATCATATCATACCTATCATTTCATCATACTGTATCTATGATTCAACAGAAATACAGGAACAGGAAACTGCAGTCCTGAGAAAATATAGCATTTTTGATTTGGACGGCTCATTTGTTTGGGTGGGTATTATATGACCAAAGCATCCAATGATGCAGTACATATGTTTCTGTTCTTTGCCATTTCATACTTACATGGTTGTGTTTCTGTCTTCCAGCCGACAGTCACTTTGTTCTTCTTGTTTTCTTCCGCCAGCCACGCATGAAGAGGTTCAAAATAGTCTAGCAGGGGGCCTGCGTCCATTCTAATGTAACCGGAAATTGTCTTCAGTGCTCTGGTCCAGGACTGGGATCTTCCCAGTTCCAACATATTCCTGACAGAAAACATGATGATGATGATGATGATGATCAAACTTTTTTCTATGGCTTTAATAATGCCATGATAATGTGATGGGCCTTTTGTGAGAGTAGACAGGACCGTGTTCTGTACCTCAGTTTGGTTCCTGCTGCTTTAGAACCAGTAATGTCACATGAGGACAAGCTTCCTTTATGACCGGCTGCGTCACACAGAGCCTTCTGGAACTGAAACTGGTAAATGGTTCGGGTGAAGTACCTGCAGACATGACCGGGGGGGGGCAAGATTACGCCAAACAGAAGCAGTGCTCAATCCTGGTTCCGTTTTTCTTTTACGATCGAGAATGTCTACATGTAAATCCCACGTAACGACTTTCTTCTTTTTTCTTTTTTTTTACCTAATGAAAGAATAATCCCCTGACACGTGAAAGAGAGCGGGCGGGTCACAGTAGGTCTCATCCCTTGGCACGGCTTCCATCACTCCCACCAAGTCCCTCCTGTGACGACAAAACCCAGTCAGCTCGGCGTCACCTGGAGGCGTCGCGTCACCCGCTCTGACCACACGGCAGAACCTCGCCCCTCCCCCGGGCGGGTTTTTTTTTTTTTTCGGGGGGCGCATCCCACGAGCCTGTGCTTACTTCATCGCCCACCACTGCTTCATCCATTCGTCCTTGGTGATGTTTCCGGCGAACACCTGCCACCTCCACTCCTCCAGCATGTAGGTGAATGGCAGCGTGGCCACAATGGTGAGCGCCTGCTTCAGCAGGAAGTTGATCTCGGTTTCTGAAAACAACAACCGTCGTCAGTCCTAGTTTGAATGCCTGTGAGGGATGTTAAATAAAGAACGTTTTAGGGAGTGTGGGGATATTTAGGTACCAGCAATCACACCTATGTCAGACGAGGTAACTGAGCGTGAAGGCCCAAAGCTCCTGTTCTACTGGATTATGTACTTTCCCCATGTTTGCGAGGTGAACAGATCACAAACTACATCCCTCGGTTTAACTACTGAATACTCGTGGATCTTAAACTAAAGTTAACCACTGACACTAATGTGTGAGAAGATCAAGGGGGGGGGGCATCTCCACCGACAGTACCCTTGTCATAGGTGAAGTTATCAGGCAGGAGTCCCAGCGCCTTCAGGTGTTTGGGCGTCGCAGCAGAGAGGGACATGATTTCCCCGACGGCCTCGTGGAAGCCCTCGTTGGCTCCGTCCCTCAGGAGGTAGGGCAGATTTTTGTAAGCCATCTGGTACTGGGTGTGTCCCATCTCGTGGTGCACCGTGAGGAAGTCGTCCATTGTGACCTCCGTGCACATCTTGATCCTAAAGACACGTTGAGGTGAGTTCTAGCATGTGAAACACCGCCTGGCCTGATGCCCGGTCAGATATATTGCACCACTAAAAATACAAATCAAGCGACAATCTATGTTCATGAGTCACGAAGTAACATGCAAGTGGTTGTTCAGCACATTTTATGGGATCAAGTTAAGCTTAATTAACAGCTAGGAAGCCCATAGACTTTGAGAACATTTACAAAATAGTCAGGGTGCACTTTGATTAATATTTGACATGTCTTATCGTTATCACCCATAGAAAGGAAAAAAAAGGCATTTATCAATATCTTTGTTCCCACAAGATCATATTTATAGCTCTCAAATACTGATATCTACAGGCCATGCTTCACAGGTAGTATATCTTCCCTTTTCTCAAGTATTGAGGGCCTTTTTGTACTTGTAAATCAGATCTGCAGCATCTACACTTTTGTGTGTGAAAATGTCCGGACCGGTCGTCCACCCTACCTAAAGTCCTTTCTGTTCCCCATGTCCCAGGCTGTAGCGTGACAGACCACCTGCCGTCCATCGGTGGGTTTCGTCAGCATGGAGTTTATCCAGAAGTTAGGTAACATCCCATAAAGTCCAACCGATTCAAAGAATTCCTCTGCTGCTTTGAAAATATATGTCTCGTTCCAGCCCTTGAAAATAAAGGCAACGCGTTACTGACAGGACCAGCACTGTGATTTGATGTAAAGCGTCCATATGTGTGGTGTGCTGGTACCTTTTCCTTCATGGCTTCGGTCACATCAATACTGATTTTGTTGGGGTAGGGGGTCGTTTTAGAGTAGAGATTGGTCCAGAATCTTCCCCACATATCACCTGGAATAATTAACATTGAAAGAATATCAGTCTACAGGAAGTAAACATCATGATGTTGTTACTATCTATTTAGCTACTCTAATGTAGGAAACACATTTATTATCCCATTTAAAAGAAAATACAAAATGTCAATGCATATATGTAAAGGCCTAAACTCTGCTGTATATATCCTTATAGATCTTTATTATCTTTCAAAACTGTAAAAAAAATGCACACATTTTCTGATCAATTTTCTGTGGTAGAGATAAAAGCTGAACAGTAGAGGGAGCCAGGGAGGCGTTTAATTCAAAGTACTTGTCCTCTGCTTCTGCCCTCTCTTCTTCGATTGATAATCCCTGGAGTTGTCAAGGGACTTGCATATTTGAAATAATCCCTAAAAGAAATGTAATATTTTATTGTCTCTCTTATCTGTGTGCTTTTCCTTGATGGTGCTATGATGATACAGCGTCATTGTGGTAATAAAACTCTGACTCTTGGGTCTATACACAGAATCTCTCATGCTGCGCTTCGCGTGTTTCTGAATTACATTTGTTGTAAAAGTATAAACAGCATCATGATTTAAATGATCAACATACCGAGGAGGTGAGCTGGCAGAGGTCCATCTGAATCGATGTGTCCTTCGTAGACCTTCATGAGCTTGGACCTCACGTAGGCATGCAGCTCTTTGTATAAGGGGAGGATCTGACAGAGAATAACACAATATTACTATAATCACATAGACAGGATATTGTTTTAATCTCTGCCCCAAGAACAAATCTACCTGCTTGTACACAGCGCGGGTATCGTGCATCAGGTCATCTCTGGTGTACAGGAACTCGGGATCTTCCTCCATGGTCTCATAGTTATACCTCCAGTAAGCTCCATAGTCTTCAAAATCTGCAAGTGTGAATCAGGAAGAGTCAGCAGAGTTTAGGCCTTCACATGTCCTCCGTGAGTCATCTCTCTACTGGACACTGGATAAAAACACTGCCGGCCCCTTAAAACGGCAAAGACATCTAGGGGCATGTGTCTCCTACTACGCATCACCATTGAGCTTAGAGGCTTCGTTCTTCAGGTCCACGTAGTCCTCATACAAAGGCCTCATCTTCTTTCCCACGTTTCTCCTCCAGCCTTCCCACACGTGCAGGAGCTGGGAGTAGTTCCAGCTGTTGGCCATTACAGCTTCCAGGCCTGGAAAAAGGGACGGCTTTATTTCATTTGACGCTGGTTTCCTGTGATTTAAAGTAAATGTTGCTGCAACAAACAGCATTTTTCCCTCATACAGTTGGGGAACTGCGTCAAAATGGATTCAAATAATCAACCTATCGCTCTTGATAATTGTATTAAACAGTTGCAGGATGTTCTTGGAATGTGAAGGAACTTTAAAGCATTGAAAACCAAACCAAAAAAATACTACAAAGACATTCAACTATTCACAACTTGAAAAATTGTGATGATGATTGATTGATGATGATCAATTTTCTGATGATGTTAATTATAAACCCTTTTATATGATCGCCACTGAAGCCGCGGACAACTCCTGTAACTTATTTTCTGCTAACAGAACATACCAGGCTCCAAAGTCTGGCAGCTGTGAGGTTCGTCCAAGAGGCAAACGGTGGCTGTGCTGTAGATGGTGTTCATCTCACTCATGACCTTACTCAGCTGCAACACAGACGATACCACACAGAGACATTATCAGAATCAAACTGGAACAGGACATTTCTGTTATAGTGAGAGGGGGGGCGAGCGGCCGTACGTGTTGTGCTTTATCCGGAGATAAGGCGCCCGAGCCTTTGTCTTGTAGGAGAATGAGCTGCAGTTTAATTTCTGGATCCTTGATCCCTGCTATATCATATTTCTGGGACTCGTTTGACATCTTGGTGTAGAAGTCGCTCCAAATCTGCCCCTCTTCCGCCTGAAATCCAACAGCAATATTGTGAGAATCGTTCGGTGCACACTGCTACCTGATGATAGAAACAAGAAAGGCTTACCAGTTTCTTTGAGTTCTCACTGGTGATGTTGGTGTTGTATGCCCATGACGCCAGCGAGTACTTGTAAATACGCTCGGTGGCGTTGACATCAAACTCCTCCAGGAACTTTGCGGCCTCTTTCTCCACATTTGACTGGCCGGAAACGACACAGGGCACAGTTAGCAGCGCTACGAGAATCCTGATCCCCGCAGACATCTTCAGCTCCTGAACACACACACTGACTGACTGCTGCGTGCACACTGTACTCTGTTATACAGTTTCAACAATCATCACCGCTGCCTTGGCCTTTGGACAGCAGAGCCATAACCTGAGGGTGTATCTTCGTTTTCATTTAGAGATTAGATCTTTTGCTGCCATATTGAACGTCACTGTGCTGTATAATTTAACTGCAGTTACAAAAGTGACACATCTTTTGTGGTCTTCGTTATATTTTAGAGAGAGAATTAAAGACCTGGTCAATATGAGATTAAAGTAAATTAATATTAATGCATAAATACTGCCAAATATGGTAGATTCATTACTACTCCTGAATAAAATATAATCTTTCCCTCTTGAAATACATTTTGATCTTTTTGTTTACCTTTCCTCCCAGCTATTGGAACATGCTGTGACCTTGTGGATTACTGAATCTTCTTTCATGGGAAATGCTTCAGTTCATTTATTTTATTAAAAGATCAAATAAAAACAACAAGAATAATAAAGCGCGAGTGGAAACAGGAAGCAACAGAATCATGTCCTGCTTATCTCGTTGAGTTACCTGTGTTTTCCTGGAGCTTAAAAAAAATGCAAGTCAGAACCTGATAAGCCCTACATGTTGATAAGTAATCATGCAATCATCACAAGGACAAGCAACCATCACCAGATATTATTTAATTGTTATCTTTCAATCAATCATCTACTAAAATATCACATTATGCCTATCTATTTTATTTTCAGCAGCTACATAAAATCTCAGTACTCTGCGTATTACTTAATTTAGATGTGCGTGTGTGTGCGTGCGTGTGTGTGTGTGCGCTTGTATCTGTGTTTGTTTATGAGGTGTTTAGGGTTGCAATTATCCACATCTTAAAAAAACACACGCCTCTAATCACAAACTTGGTGTAGCACTGCCCCCCAGTGGTCATATTTGATACGACAAATATGACCACTATATTTGGTGCGACACCGTAAAGGGGGGGGGTGTTTGATAAACAAACAAACAAATTCATAACTGGCCAGTAATCAGGGAATGGGGGCACGCTGGATTAAATAATTTGAGGGGGTCTAGCAGAGCCACCGTGATCCACAGAACAGGAAGAGGATCTTCGACCAGAGAGAAAAACTGCTCATCTCCATCTCCAGTCTTTCCCGTCAGTCTGACCCCCCCCCACCACCACCACCAACACGTTGTTTGTTTAATATCAAACATGCAAATATATTTTTACTAGGGGGGCTTGGGTTTGGGGTTGCAAACATCTACAGTTTGTAGCTGGTCTCTCCTGCAGCTCTAAATGAGGCCCGTGATAGGTTACTGTCCATCTGCGCTGCCTCCGAATGTGCTGCAACAGCAAGTTTATTGCGCACACGTCCATCTACAGACCGAGGCTGGCGGCTATAGGTTAATCACTTTGAATGAAATACACAACAGCCAGGCTTAACATGCTGAAAACTCAAATTCAGCAAAAAAAAAAAAAAAAAAAAAAAAAAAAAAAGACAAAAGGAAGAAAAAAGAAAAACAAAACAAAAATCATTTCACTGGACACTTCTGAACTTGACATCACAACGCTCAAACACATTGCTTTTCTGTGATTTAATTAAATTTTATAACTAGGGTTACGCCGACTACATCCATGAAACTAACATTAAGGAGGGGGGGGTCCTCCAGGTATATTAAATCCATCGTTTTTTTCCTCTTAACTCTGTGTTTACATGTATTTCACTATAAAGCAATCCTTATTGACCCCATTTGTGCTTCATCTAAGGGTATTTTGTGTTGATGCGTTACAAAACAAACTATAAAAAGTAAATGAATCGACTACTGATGTACATAATTAGATTTTTCCTAAATATTTAATTAGAATCAGCGTGTTCTGCGTGATCAGAAGCAGTATTTGCTGCCCACGCACATCCACATGTCCGGGTTTACCTCAAATCTCTTTCGCTCGCTTCGTCTGCGCGTTTTTAAGGCCACCGCGTCAATCGACGCTAAAACAACCTCGACAGCAGCGGAAACGTCAAAAACAGAACTACAGAATAAAAGCTGGAGTCTCGGTGGTAATAGCGAAGTCAAATGTGCTTCTTTTGACACAATCTGCGGCGCGTTAGTGTTTTTTGCGCTTTATTTTAATTTCACGGGAACACAAAATCTCCACATTCTTTAACAACTCAGAAGGAGACGCCGTCTGACGCACGGGGCCCGTATTTTGAAAGCGTCTGAAGTTGTTTTCCTGTTTGCTCTGGCTCATTTGACGCTGCACGAACGCATCCCATGATTGCAGACTCAACACGCATCCTCACGCCACTGACCTGAGCTTAGATGTGTCCTGCATGTGTGTGCATGTGTGTGCGTGTGTGAGCGGGAGTGTGAGTGAGCCCCCCCCCCCCCCCAACCCAAAAAAAAAAAAAAAAAAAAAAAAAAAAAAAAGGCAGCAGGATGGAGGATCTCAAGGAGAATCTGGGAACTTTGGATTGACGCCCGGGAATAACGCGCTGTCGGCCTGAACCCCATCGGGTTTCTGGTGGATTTAAATTATTTGGATGTTGTCCGTTTCCCGCTTTCTCGTTTTCCTTCAGCTCAGTGGGAATTTACACCTGGCTTCTAACTCCCGTTATTTCTGGCGTGCAAGATGCCATTCGCGAAAAGGATTGTGGAGCCACAGCTTCTTTGCAGGCACCAGATCCCCAACGATGAGGGTCTGCTTTTCGAGGATCTCTGTGCCATCAGTAACGTGGTTCTGTCCCGGACCCTGCGACAGCTGTCCGACCTGGCCCGGCACGCCTGCTCCTTATTCCAGGAGCTGGAAAACGACATCATTAGCACCAACCAGCGGGTCTGGGTCCTCCAGAACAAAATAGTCGAGATGCAGCAGACTGCCAGTGCCCTAGACCCCAAGAAGGAGGCAGTGCGTAAGTAGAAACCACAGAACCGCCTCACGTGTGTATACCTGCGTCTCGAAAAGACGCAGAAATCACCGTGTGATCTGCACCTGATGAATACGTGATCATATTCATTCATGTTACGCGTGCTTTCAGACTCCGAAGGGCGCTCACCTTAACATTTACCCAGCGCGCACGCCCGACTGCCCCCCCCCCTTCATTTAAATGTGTCACACGGTTTCTTTCGCACGTTTGAGCATCCAGTAACACCGAGAATTATTTTTCACTGCGCATGATTTTGTTGACTGCTCATTCATTTGGTGCTCCACATTTGGATGCAAAAAGTGTGTGCGTCTCCGTCGACGCGCGCTCTCTCTCTCTCTCTCTCTCACCACCCCCCCCCTCCTCTCTCTCTCTTTCTCTGTGCGTGTGTGTGTGTGTGCGTGCGTGCGTGTATGTGTGTGTCAGCGCAGGGAAGGGGCGTGTGTTGCGGCTGCATTGGCTCAGCCTCATACTGCGGGTAGCGCACACGTGAAGCGTGTTCCGCACGCCGGTGTCGGGGAGCACCGAGAAGCGGCGGATGCGCGATGACCACGGTCGAGCATCCGAACACATATCACGATTTTTCTTTTTTTTTTTTTTTTTTTTTTTTAATGTTTGGAGTCGGGGGTTGGTGCGCGTGCTCGCCCGTGTTCGAGTTTTCGCAGGCGTCTCCCCCCCCCCCCTCCACCCACCCTTCCTCCCACCAACACCCCCCTCCTCCTCCCGTGCGCCAAACCCACCCTTTCCACATGCGGCGGCACCGACACGGCATCAATAATGAATCCAGATGTTTGGGGGCCGCAGACTGGACATAAACAGACCGGGAAGAGGTATTCAGGTTGATTTTAGGGGATCGATCAGAAGAAGAAGGGGGGGGTGAAGACCAGGGGGATAAATCAAGGCAGCAGCTCGTTCTGTCTGTGCACCATATTATTTATGTCCTCTGCAGTCCCGCCAGTGTGGGGCTTTAGATCTCACATCATTCATCTGAATGGTTTAAGTCTAATTCTGTTGGTTCACTGGGGCTGCGGCTCATCAGAATTATAGGACAATCGCAGATCTAAAAGCTTTTAAACATCTTTGCGTGTGTGTCTGTTTGTGCGCGTGTGTGTGTTTGTGTGTGTGTGTGTGTGTGTGTGTGTGTGCGTGCGTGCTCGTGTTCTGTTTGGTTGTGTTTACGACCCTCATCTCTGGATCTGGAGGATTGTCTTCTGAGAGGAACCTTGTTTGCGTCCGCCTCTCCAAGAGAAGATGGTTCTGTTTGACATTAATATTTGAGTGTACGGGCGACGCAGACCCCACAGACCCGCCTGTCTCCTCCACCTGTGGTGCACAGAAAACTCCACAAAGTTCACTTGTTGAGCAGAGTCAGATTACAGTCTGAGAGAACACTCATCAATGTTCACAAGTTGCCAATTGCTCTTAGATCCACAAATGACTAATATGAACCCCCCAGTCCAGGAAAAGGCCCATATTCTAACATTTATCTACTGTATGTTCAGACCTTGCAGCCACTTGATCTCCCTTTCTGACTGTTTGCCATAAGCTGTATACATCTTACTTTTATTACCTGTTGATTTATTGGGGGTTAATGCGCCATTAAAGTGAAAATACTTCAGGAACTGAAGGTACAGTAAATTCCCTCGGGCTGTTGGGCCATGAGAGACTTCCTCTGGACGCCCACCAAAGTTTCGCTATTTTTATCCAGCTTTTAACAGGGTTATTATCTTTGTTCTGGAGCTCAAATGGCAGCAATGACCCAGAGGAGGGGACTACACACACACACACACACACACACACACACACACACACACACACCGGCACGCACACACACACACACACACACACGCAGGGGCTGAGATTAGTGTCAGCAACAATGGAACTTCTTCACCTTCGTTTGGGGTGTATCAAGATTCCAAGGAAGTCGATATTGCTGCTAGCCTGGATTGATCATGCACACGGCAGACGTTCATGTCCAACATCTGGCGGGCTGAACGGACATGAATGCCGTCAAAACACACACACACACACACACACACACACACACACTAGCAACATTAAACGGTGCTAAAACCCTGAATGCATTTGATTATTTGAGTTCAGTCGGTGCATTAATAGGTCTTCCGTATTGGAAGAAGCCATTTGGGCCATTTTGATGTCACCATGTCCTCCGGGGCTCTTTCTAATACGGCCCATATAGTGACCTACTGGCAGCAGGACATGTCGGCCAGGTCTGGGGGTGCAGAGGGGCACTGAGTGGTTTCTACTGACACCCAGGGAAAGGTTTTAGTTCCTGTCTGTCTCTGCGTTCGCGTCTCGCTGGCTTCCTCAATGAAAGCATACATCACCCGCCACCACCGGCACCGCTTGTTCAATAAACGTAGTTATTTTAGGCACACACATGTTCTGTACCTTCAGCCTGAACTGCACCTACAGTTTCATGCAAATAAGCCCGCGGCTGTGTTGCTAATGCGGAACAGCGCTTAATTTTAAAACTTGACTGCAAGTCCTGATTAGCTGCCTGTACAAACAATGTCTGTCCAAGGACAGTCTCTTTGATTTAACTAATTCACACCTAAAGGGAGACTAAAAACCAGTGTAATTCAGGACACCGAAAGGAAGACCAGCCCCGTAATGACTGGCAGATAGAGCAAAGGCACGTTCAAATATAAGATAATGCTGCCTGCAGGACCGGGTTGTTCTAAACGGCTAATCTGCATAGTAACAGGAGAGGGAGGCGATCTCTTTCTCTGTCGGGCTTTTCATTAATTTTTACTCTCCGTTTTGTAGTACAACTCGCGAAAAACCTCCTGACATGCATCACGCTGGAAGAGTTTGTTATGGACAAAATAAGGAAAAGAGAGAGACAGAGACACTGGCTGCTTAAAGTGATGCATGTAAAACCTCAGTGGTCCAGAAGTAAATGTGTTTTGCTCTCTCTCTCTCTCTCTCTCTCTCTCTCTGTCTCTCTTCCTCTCTCTGTCTCTCTCTCTCATAGACACACGACAAAATAGAGACATGTTTTCCACATTCATACATAGAGACCAGACACCAGACTTAGTGTAGTGCGTTTCTGTGCACTGGTCAGAGATGGTATACCTACCCCGCAGGTCAGAGGGTGGCCTGCTTTGTCCGCACGCCACCTCGAACCACAGGCACGCGAGATGCATCACTTCAGATGATTTCCGAAGCCCGTGCGTGTCGACGGCTACGTCCTCGGCGCCTCCATCTGGCTCTGCCCCCATAGTTTCACTTGTCTGTGTCCATTCTTTTCTCCATCCATACGTCTTCCCTCACTGCCCTAGTTTCCCCATCATCAGCGGCACGGGGGAGACTTCTGCGTCTTGACAGCATATTTAATGTTTAATGCCATCCGATTTCCACCCAGACACTTGCGAAACCCGTAAAGAGTGGCGACGGGAAAGTTTGATAACAAAGACTGTGTAAGGATAGAACTAATAGGAAGGGCCCACGGTATATATATATATATAAAAAGGATGGGTGTTGACCCTGCAGCACCAGGGTTTAACGCCAACAAAATCTACATTTCTACTGCGGACCGGCATATACTACACTTTGTCACCGTTGTTCACCGTTTCCCACCTAATTTTCAGCACAGGCTCAGTGCAGTCGCAACACTGCAAATATATAGGTGGATCCAGAAGCCCTGCAGACTGTCGACAGCTGGATCACACCTGAGACTGTGACACTACGCTTTCAGCCGAACGCTGTCAACACCCCGCAAAGATATGTGCCAAAAACAAACTACCCTGAGCCACCTGCTGCATGGCAGGCAGAGACCTGGTGTCAGCCATGATGTATAATCCCACTAATCCCTCGTCAAAACTAAATTGCTCTGAAAATTTAAATGCTCGAAGCAAAGGCACGTGATAAGAGCTACCTACAGCTACAGCCCCTTTCAAGAGCATTTTGTTGTAATTTATTGCTGATAGATATACGTATTGGTACATTTTACTTCATCGCGGGGTGGATTTTGTGACTGTCAGTGTCTTTCTTTTGCCAAGGTTTCAGCAAAGAAACACTAGAGACAGATGTCTTACATGCTGAGACCATCTATCCATCCATTTTTTTCATGTGGTAATAATTTGGAGTTTCCAATTGACCTGATGTGCATTTGGACTTTGGACGGAATCTGCAGTGAAATTAAGTGGAGCAATGAAAATGCAAATACGATAAAATAACAGTTTGACTTGGATCAATGGCTTGTTTTTGTTGGTGGCATGTCGCGGTCTTTGGTCAGCGGAGTCGAAGAAACCAGAGGAACTACAGTAACTCGCGGCAACGGCCGGCATAGAAACACACAGGGCTCATTTTATCTGGCTCCTTTGAGTCACTTATGTCATCCAGCGAGCATAAACACAACTGGACATGAGATCGCACGCGCACACACCAGGGCATCTCACGCACCAACAACCCATTGAACTCTTTGAAGCCTCTTCTCTCTGTCTCTCATGTCGTCATTTGAAATTCTGCTTTAAGTGCCCCCGTCTCCACTCAGCCTGCAATAAAACATGCATGCTGAACCTCTTGGTGTGTACATCACAACGCTCGGCCGGCTGGCACGCTTGCTTTCTGGAGATGATTCCTCGTCTGCACGAGCTGGCCTTTGGCTTTTTTTTTCATCTTCCCACAGTTCAGCAGTTTATAAAAAAAAGGTGCTTGAAATTTTGGCTCAGGAGAAAAAGACCAGAATCTCAAGCACAGACTCAAACAAATCAATATTAAAAATTATCATAGTGCAGTAAAAACACTGTACATCCTCCCTCCCAGACAGCAAAGGTTACCATATATATCAGTGATCTCTTTACTTTAATCCGAACGCTGAGCATCAATGTGAAAACTTTGGAATTTGGATAACATAAACTATGAGATACTCTATATAGGATGTAGGAGATGTTGAAATGATTCTTTGTGAACTTTGGATAGGAAGCACCACTGATGTTTTTTTTTTATCCTTAACAGAGATTAGTGAAGGATTCTAATATGAAAAGCCAAAAGAAAAAAAATGGACTAATGATGCCGAACCCTTGTAAACCGGAGCGGAGATGTACCACCTCTTTCTAGGCTTCTAATGTCCCATTTTCTTTACATCTAAGAGCAAAAGAGTAAGAGGTTTGAAGCTGTCAGCCAATCTGAATGAAAAGAGAAAACCTTGGCCCTTGTTCTGTAAACCCTGTTTATTGTCTTACTCTGCTATCATTAACTTTAGCAGACGCTGCTCAGAAACCACTGACAGTACATCATGCTGGTAATGATGGCACAGGCTCCATTTGGCCTGTTCCATCCTCGAGTTTAGGTTCTGTGGAGGATCCGACTGTAATACAGACATACAAAACACTGTCGCCACTGATAGGCAAAGTTCTCAGACTCAGAGGAGGAAAGTTCAGGCGTTATGATAAATCCCTTCGTGCCACATTTGTATGAGAACCTCTGGTGAAATGTTACAAGCGAACTGACTGTCAGATGTGTCTGGAGACCCCATAATCATCACTGCCCCCCACCCCCCCCCCCAAAAACCTTTGACAGATGGCTGAGTACCTCAAAAACAAACGCTCATAGTCAGCAACCTCCCCATGTCCGAGTGTCACCGCCTCACTGTCGCAGCGCATTGCCGCAATCTATTACATTTGGCAAAAATGAAAAGCAAATATTTTAAAATAAAGTGTCATTCTCGCAACAATAAACTATGAAATAAGAAATACGTTTGTTAAGGTTATTAATGCAAGTCGTCGTGGGTATTTCATTTTAAAACAAGCCCAGTCCAGACTGAACTCTGATGAAGAGGCCAAATTGTCTGAGTTTCAGAAAAAGTGAGATTTGTCTTTCCCTCATTCATGTGGTGATTTCCTCCCAGCAGTGAGGGAAAGCCCACACTGAGGCTCGCACACACTGACGTTTTTGTGCTTAGCAGGGGTGCTGTTGGCAAAGAAGAGTCGCGCTAAAACAGAGCTCTATGGGCTGAAATATGTGCCACCAGAAACTGAATTTGCACCGTTTACATTTGAATTGCTAAATTTGAGTAATTGCTTTTTAAAAAAAAAAAAAAAAAAAAAAAAAAATCGGAATTCCACAGGCCTCCCCTTCAGTCAATCAGCACCTCAGTTGTTGAACGCGTAGTTGTTGAGTACTTTGGTAAAAGGCTCCACAAATAGAGCATCGCTACGCAGCTTTTTGACCTTAAAATCATGTTTCTAAACTCACTGAAGTGCTGCATCGCAGCTCCGCTAAGCTCCAGAGCCCGAGCTCAAGCGCCGGCGCCGAGTGTTAGGCCGCACAGCTGACCAGCCTCCCCTCCAGAGCTTGAGCGCTGCATTGAGCTTTGCATGGCACCGCAACGGCGTTGGCGCTGCCTGGCACTGGCAGCGGCAACAGATTCACGTAGGCTACAGCGCTTCTCTGGGAGCGAGGTAGCAGACACTTGCTCGCTTCCATCTTTTGATCAGTACTTTTCATCAGTATCAGGAAATAGTATTCAAAAGAATATACAGGAAGATTCATTCAATCAGAAGAAAGAAGTAGGGAGACTTGGAGAAAGTCACAGTAAATTCAAACTGAATTTTGAGAACTGAATTTGAATATATATATATATATATATATATATATATATATATATATATATATATATATATATATATATATATATATATCTCTTCAAATATAGTTTCAGAGAAACTGAGTTAAATTTCATAAACCTGCATTCATTCAAGTTTATCAGACTTCAGTTCCAAACTATCTATCTATCTATCTATCTATCTATCTATCTATCTATCTATCAACCTATCTATCTATCTATCCTTCCATCCATCCAACTTACCACCAGGTGAGGATCACTTGACAGTTCAGCCCCTCTCTTCACTTGACTGTCATACAGTCAAACATCAGGTGACATGACCACATGGTCCAAAGTAGGATGTCCCAATGTCACATGCAAAAAACGAACAAAAAAAAGCTCAGGTCCAGATCGGGAAGGCAGTTCCTCCCAATCTCACCCCACTCTCACTGCGCATATGGGCATTGAAGTCTCCTAGCAATCTCCCAACAATGGAAAGTAATGAATTCAACTGTAAACTATACTATTCAAATTCAGCATTTCAATGCAAATTAAACAATACACGTTCAAAATCTACTTTCAGGTGGCACATATTTTAGCCCACAGAGATCACCAGAGCGATGCAGAGAGGCAAAGAGAAAACACTGATTATATCTCCGTTTGTTTCCTGTAAAATAGCTAATTTTGTACTCAAATCAGATGTTGTAGTATTTAACATCTTCTACTATTTCCTCCTCACCTGTTTGCTGAAGTTGTGATGCAGATAGCAGGATCTTCATGCAGATCTCTGATTATAACACACACACACACACACACACACACACACACACACACCCTTACTGAAACTTCAACTTTCAGTCATGAATTTGTACATTTGTTTTATCCATTGCAGACCTGGTCTTCATGCTGCACGTCCTCATCTGCTGTTAGTGGATGACTTCAATGGCACAGGAAGCCAATTATATCAATACTGATATAATGGTTCTGAATATGGATGCCACAGATTAAGGGATTCAAGTGGGGATTTAGGGGCAAAGCACGGACAGTTGATGTGTCTTCCAGCGAAGAGGCTTCTGGGTGGACTTAGTAAAACTACCAGCATGGTGGAAACAGATGGTGACAGAAAAAGCTTAGGGGAGGTTATCTGCCACTTGTTTTAATGATTGAGCTGCTCTTGATGAGTTTCTTAGAAACAGATTGTCTTTCGTAAGAACCTTAGCGCATCGTAAAGGAGAGCCAACGTAATTGGACTAGAGATGCTGTCCTAAACTCCGCGGGCATGTGCGACTGAGGAGCATCTACCAGCATTTAAATTTGTTAACGCGCATTTCAAATTCTTCTTCTCCCCAAATTAGAAGTTAAAAACAAAGAAACCTGCGACTGGTTTATCTCCATAGATAACGAGTATATTAATCCAATTTCACAGCAGGCTGGTGAGAGGTGAGGACAGCCAAGCCAAGGCTGCACTAATTAGCTATTTATCTGTCACTATCAATTGTATCAGTCGGTCCACCAAAGAGCAAACCGTTTTTTTTTTTTTTCCTCCATCGCACTAAAACGCTTATGCAAACAAACACTCACTCAGATTTCAAATCAGCTCACAAGCAGGTACCACAGAAAATGGGGGACCTGGCACTAGAAATATAATTGAATATTTAAGTAGATTATTTTATGTTGTGTGTATTTGCATGTGTGTTTAAGCCCACTTGATGGGCTCGCTACACACACCCTGATTGACGGGTCAGAGATGTGTTAACCAAATGCTGCAGGCTAAAACAAGACATTAACTGGGGTTGGGAGAGGAGGAGTGGGTGGGGCACTTTATGTGACAAAATATTGGAGCGAGAACTGCAGTTTAAACCACCCGTGTAAGTTGTGGACGTTCAGGAGCTCAATGGATAACTATGGATAACCTCCACACAGACCAGGTCTTAAAGAGCATCGGTGATAAATTTAATGACTGTTTATTCAATAAGAGGATGAAAAAGAAAAAAAACAAACACTTGTTTGCAGAGAACTCAAGATAACTAACACTCCCTACTTTACAAAAATGTGTGAATAATTACAGTATGGGGCAGATTCAACTCCCATTCTATGATCTGGTAATTATCAGCACAGTTAAATAATTACGGTGGTAACATACTACAATTAACTAACTGGGTGCTGTATGACTTACTTCCGTATGTGTGTGTGTGCATGCATGTGTGTGTTAGCCATCCGATTACTCCACAGAGGCCAAGTCCCTACAGATGACATGTGATAACTGATTAATCGTCTAACACATTAAAGTCAAAGGCTCTGCCGTTCTCCTCAGAGTTAATATCTAAAAGTTTCTGTTCAAGATTCAGAGCTTGTAATCACAGTAAATATGTACAATTAAGGCTGTTGAGGGGCATTGTGTAATAAGATGCAAAAATCACTTTAATATTTTACGCTGACTAGAATCGACTCGGGCAAATGGAACCTTTAATCCATACATGTAAAAGTGAAGCGGAGCCATATGGTTCGCCGTGGATCGGAGGCAATTATCTCGAGGATGATACAGCCTCAGCTGAACCTTCGCACAGCGCATTTGCACCATTTGATGTTCATCACTGCTGCATGATTTCAGAGCATCGCTCGTTATCCCGTACTGTAGCAGCCTTTCTCTTATGCAGCCTTGGCATTTCAATGGTGTTATTGTTAAGGCGTCGGTGTTTCTGTGACGGTTGTTTTCTGTGTCATAAATTCATCCTGAATTCCGAGATGTCACGCAGATACACGCGGAGCGTACACAAATTGGCACAGAAGCGGAGGTCTGTGACCACGGCGTGGATGTCCCAGCGAAACTGGCCTTCCTCTCATCCTCGGGATGAAAAGGGAAGATAATGCATTATACATTTTCTCTTTTCTTGAGCTGCTCATTATAGTACGCTCGGCACCCTGGCCTAAAAACAGGTTTCTAATGAGATGCTGCTTCACTATAACCTCATCATCAACATGATCTTCCAGGGTGTGTCGTCTGCTCCAACCTAGTAGGCAGAACCCCCAGTTTTTGCCCCCCCACCATTGATACCAGTTTACCGCAGTCCGTTTATTCCTACATAATATTAAATGAATTTTTATCTCAGTATTGACCAGTGTGTTAATAATTTACAATACATTGCTGTTGACTCCGTAGACCGTCGGGATCTATTTTTTATTCCAGGGATGCAGGAAAGAGGTGAATTCAGGTAAAAGCCATTAATCTGCACTGACTTATTACAGTAAATCTAGGCACTTCTGGTGCAGATAAAGAGGAGGTGATAAATTAAGAATGGATTTTGAAAGTTTGGGATTATTAAAATCAAGATTATGCGAGTGCTGCTCAGTGTCAGGGAGGTGGGTTATTAAGGTCAACCGGTATCTAATGTTACCGCTTTTACATTTTCCCTTTTATAGTCATGGATTAGATTATTATAAAGTTTCTTTATTCATCACTTCACTGTGCACATCTCCCTAAGGAATTTGTGGATTGATTTATCTTTTATATTAATATTTTACTGTTATTCTAAATCCAAAGATTAAAAAAAAAAAAAAAGAAAAAGAAAACTCTAAAAAGTTACAAATTGTATGTAATGTATGTAATGGACATAGTATAAAGCAGAACAAGTTATTTATTATGATATTTATTCCAAATCCGATGACAAAAATGTGTTTTAATTAACAGAATTAACAGTATGACAAAAGCAAGAGAATCACAGACCTAGAATCTCCTCTTTGGAAACGAGTGAACACACTTGAGACAGAAGCATGGTCGGAAATGTAATTATCAGCGATTCCCTTTATTCGGCACACTCTCAACTAATGGGATTCAGTTTGTTTGTGTGTCTGTATAGAACCCCACCAGGTTCTCCAATTGTGGCCACAATATGGACAGAGCAGGGTCAGGGCCGGGGTGGAAGCCAGAGCTCAGGTTTTAAAACCGTTGTGAACAGATTGAGACATTAGATATGTAGCTTAACTCCTGAGTAAAGAGATCTGGTGGATAGGACGGACACTGATCTTGTTATGGTCCATCCTTTAGCAGAGCAAGCAGGTTTGAGAGCAGGATTGAGTTGAAAGCTTGTTAAGAGCTGCCAGATAGTCTTCTGGTGTGAGTCTGTGTGTTTCTGCTGATGGTACGAGTGGACCGGGAACACAACAAGTATGGTTTCGTTGGAGCAGCACGTAAATAATCGCAGTCACAAGATGCACTTTTGTTGCTGTTTTCCTTTAGTTACCAAGCACTATATAACCTATATTTGACAACCCTCGTTAAGACATTATCTTGAATGCTGGATTTTTTGGAGTTTTCTAAGGAGCGTTATTACAAGAAAACCTATCGACATCCACCAGTGGATCATTCCCTGTGTGATCTGTCTGCCAGACATCTTTAACACTTAAGACTCTGACCTCTTTAACCCAGGGCCATGACCTGGACGACTTAGAATCCACTCAGGTAATGCGGGTTTGGACTCCGCTGCTTTTGTGACTACAACTACGATGCCATTGCCACAATTTGCAACCGGCCAGCGCCTAAAAGTCCAAGCAGCAAACCGCTGTTGCCCCCCCTCGAAAATCTCCCTGCCAACAGGTGTCAGGTTCTTACTGTGTAAAAAAAAAGCACGCACAAGTGCATGCACTCGCTTAGCTTTTCTGCTTGTCCTCCCTAAGTTTCTCTTCTGGCCTACTGAGGCTGAACGGCAACATCTGGCCTTTCTGTGGCCAGGCACGCTCGGCTGCGGGTTTAAGCGCACTCGCTACGGCGAAACGTCGCCGAGGAGCCAGCCGGCGCTGGCAGCATAGCGCGGGCCGGCGTCGCCCGCGCGTCGCTCGGAGCGCTGGGTTTTTGCAGGGTGGACGTCATTTCGTTCGCCCCAGTCGCGCAGCTTGACCCCAGGGAGGTGAGGTCAGCTGAGGCAGCGAAGCAAAGACGGTAGATTCGTCACAGTCGAGTTGGACGCGCAGGAAGAACAAGGGGTGAAGGAACGAGGAAGGGAACAAGGCTTGAAAAGATAAAGTGGTAACCAGTGACTGTGCATGTGTGTGTCAGACAGTGAGAGACAAAGTATGGTGTCGTGTGTGTGTGTGTGTGTGTGTGTTTGTGTGTGTGTGTGTGTGTGGAGTCTAAGAGCAAAGCAATAAGGCCGGCGCTCTGTGAGGAGCCTCACTCACAGCGTCACATCGATCAGACTACAACATTACGCACACTCACACACCCGACACCCTCTCGGCTCTTCCCCGGCTCGCACCGGAGCTGCCGTGGAAAAATAGAGCAACTGGGCGAAGCAATGAGGCAACTTCCCTCTCGGAGTTGCGGGAGGAGATTCCGTCCCTCCACCTGAAGCTGCGACAGTCAGACTGACTCAGACAGCAGGAAACTGGCAAAAAAAACAAACAAACAAACAGGAACGTCTCAGATCCTCTCAGTCTGTGTGACGTAATGTTCAATATGAAACTGTTTTGGCAGCAACATTTGTGCTTGTTGGTCACATCACCCAGCTATACCGTCGCAGCCATACACCAGAATCTGAACGGGTTCTATGTTATTTTGTTCTGTTATTTGCACACTGAAGCTCATTTAACTGTAGGATTCGACAACACAATATCTTGTGTGTAAACTGCCCTTTTCCTGCTCTTTATGGTGGAGTTTGGTGGTCCTCATGGCCCTTGCAACCATGTTGTCAGGAGCACGTTTGCCCTTTGTGAAGATCCAGGGTAAGTCTACTTTAATTAACAAACACTGCCCTAGCAATGATGCTTCGGCTTAGGTTATAAATCAAAGTCAAGTTGTCAATAATTGAACTGAAAATGAATGAACGGCTGTAGATGGGTAAAGAGCAGAAGTGTGTTAAGATTGCGGTTGCAGTGGGAATGGTTATGACTGTTGTCTTTGTTCTGCAGCAGCTTCTGTGGGGGAGAAAATGGGGCAGCTCGCACGTAAAAGAAAAGAATATTTTTTAAGCAGCACACCAAAACTATCAATAATCAAAAATGTGCGATTGATTGTATTAACACACACACACACATACACACACAGACACACACACACACACACACGTTTGCAGGACTCTTGGGTGTGCCCAGCATCACCGAGAGAACTCTGTGTGCTTGTCCTCTTCTTGCTTGTGCCCTCATTGGTTCCTTTCCAATCCTGGCGTCCAATTGCATCAGCCAGAGCGAGCCTGTGCACAGACTTGCAAATAATCCGCAGTTTTACAAACACACACCAAACTCGACTCGCACGAAAATACCTTTTTCACTCTGTGTTTTATAATACCATGTTGGCTCTTTCATAAAGGAATGCACATCCTGTTGGTGTTAACGTTATCACGGCCAGTTAAGGTGTCATGGACACTCCCATGTCAAGTAGTTCATACACACACACAGGCACACACACGCACCTCCTTATTCTATTTATAATCTTTACAAACTGCAGCTGTGAAAACTGTTGTTTTCCTGATCCCGTCATTTAATGGAGTGGAGGCTTATAAAGCTCTGAATTATTAAGCAGGGTGAATTATGGGGCTGGAGTGGGTGAGCGAGGATAAGACAGACAGAGAGAGAGAGAGAGAGAGGTCTGGACAAAAATAGGTCAACATCAGCAGTAACCCATGGAAGTAGAACTGATTCTCTTGTTGAGGAGGAGCAGTGTGTGTGTGCGTGTGTGTGTGTGCTAATTTATTTCCAAGTGAAGTATTTTATTATTACTATTGGCAGTAGTAGCATTGGTTGTAATAGTACAGTTATAGTAATCTTAAGGCCCGTTAAGTATTATATATTACAATATTATTTGTATTTTACTATAAATATTAATGATAATCATAATTAGCAGGTAATAATTAAGTATGAGTGTAGGAGCAATATTGTCCTATACTTGTACAAAATTATAGCCCAATTTACACACTACATTTTACTTACTTTTCAAAACTTAATTTTCCTGTTGCTGTTATAAATTAATGTATGATGTGGAATAAATAAAATAGCATTTTTGTGCAGTTTTATGTTAACTGAGGTGGGGGGTCATTTTTCTCATTTTGAAACAGTAAAGCGTTAATTATAGGTGATTGTTTTGTCCAAGTATCATTTCTAAATCCATGTCTTAAGCTGTTTTAGTGATATTAAACATTATTAAACATTGTTAATGTTTTCCCCGCTGCATTTACCTTAATGAAGACGCCTATAACAACAAAACACAACCAATAAAGCATATTCATGCTCATGTTGTGAAGGGAAAGTCAGAGTTGATAGCACTGACAAATGCAAAAATGTTGTGTCTGTTCATGGTGCTTGCATCCTTCCTGCAGCAAGAAACAGAATAAGTTCAACGAAAGTTCAAGGAATGCAAGAGTCTTTCTTTTCCAGCCTTTGATTTTACTCTGCAAACAATTGTTCATATAAAAGGTGCGACCATGGGTTCAGAGGGAGAACCTCGCGTCAGATAAACAGCATCTCCTGTGAGGAACAGCTGCACCAGTTGTTGCCAAACAGCTGAAAGTGTTGCCACTGCAGGGTGCACCACCCCACCCTGTGCGAGAGACCATGTGGGTGCATGTGGAGAGGTGAGACATGCGCTGGTGCAAGCGGGCACACCTTTGTGTGTCTGCGGCCGAAATATCATGACGTGTGCGTGTGTGCGTGTGTTCGTGGGCACGTGTATGCGTGTGTGCGTGCGTGTGTGTGTGTGTCTGTGCGTACGCGAGAGTGTGAGACAGAGACAGTGAGAGAGTGTGGGGGGGAGCATGACCTACATTTGGCAAAGCTCATCGTATGAGCATGAAACTGCCTAACATCACCCCAGAGCTCCGCAGCAAAGAGCCACACGATTGGCTGCTTTCAACTCCAGCCTGACAACAGCATTGGCATCACCCAGAGGGAGGGGGAGGGTAGAGGTAGAGGAGGACATGGGAGGCACATACATTAAACCAAAAGAAGAAAAGATGCAAACAGACAATTGGATGGAAGGAGAAAAGAGAAAGGGGGCGTGAGTACAGTAAAGCCTGCGGTTAGAGATCACACCTGGATAAAAACATCACCCTTTAAGGTTGAAATCAGAGCAAATAAGTTTCAGCTATGCCCCACGAGTTCCAGGAACGCCAGTATTGATTGTTGCTGGACCACCACTTTTGCCCAAAAAGCAACAACAAAATACGACAAAGTTTTTTCTTTTAAAATATTGCTACCATTCTCTCATTCAGATGTGTTTTTTTTTTTTTTTTGGTCAGAGTAAGACTCTTGTTTAGGTTTTTGTTGTTAATGTAGTAATGTTTGACTGCATATATAGTGTTTATAGGTGAAGAA
The DNA here is from genome assembly GCA_911728415.1 of Lagocephalus sceleratus. Classification (NCBI taxonomy): domain Eukaryota; kingdom Metazoa; phylum Chordata; class Actinopteri; order Tetraodontiformes; family Tetraodontidae; genus Lagocephalus; species Lagocephalus sceleratus. The sequence continues at coordinate 7,858,194 of CAJVRN010000017.1, read as the reverse complement.
TGGGGGTGATGTATGTTCACACACGCAATATTTCTGTGTGTTTGATGCTTTAGTGTCTTCGGTCATGTGAGCTGTCACAATTGAGCAAGGATTTGTAGCACAGCACCTCCAGAGCTGACACGCACAGACTCTATCTCACTCTCTCGCTCGCACACACACACACACACACACACACACACACACACACACACACTTCTGTGCCTCTGTGTCCCACTCTGCCTCTCCTCTTTCTCTCTCTCTCTCTGAGATCCCCAGGCACAAGGCATTATGGGAATCACTCTGGCATGGCTCTCGCTCTTCACAGCTTTAATCTTTAAGTTGTTTCCATAGAAACGACTATGTTCACTCAGTTGATAACTGTCGGATGGTTGCCGAAGCTATAGAAGAAGCGTTCTCGCTGCATATAAACCTCCCCCACAACACACTTACAGAGGAACATCTTAGTCATCGAAGGCTCATTGATCCATTAATTACAAATATGACAAAGCAGTTATCAATAATGCTACGTGTCTAAGGCAGAATAGATCAGTAATTGCAAGTGCGAGGTGGGTTTTTAGCTCTCAGTCCACCTGCAGGTCAGCTGCTCCTACTTGAGGTGTGGGTACCAGGAACAGACCCCTCCTGGTCCTTTATGCTCCAGCAGTCAGCACGCTGGTGTTTCCTCAGTTGCCGTGGAAGTTGCCTCAGAAGCCCCTTTTTTTCTGTTCCCCTCACTCCTCTGCTCCTGATTTCTGGTTCAGCACACGCCGCATAAATGCACAGAGAAACTAATTAAGAAAATGCACTTTTCATGTGAAGAGAGTCACAAATCAAAGACAATTAATAGATTTTCACACATGCGTGCAAGCACACACACACACACGCACACACAGTCTCTCTCTCACACACACACACGCTCTCTCTCTCTCTCTCACACACACACTCTAACACACACACACATGCATACACACACTCTAACACACACACACACACACACACACACACACACTCACTGTGACCAGCGGTAGAAGTCTTCCTTAACAGTCGCACAGCGGGAGATTACCCACTCCTTGCATATGTGCCGGTTTCCATGGAGACACGTAGTTAAAAATAACATGGGCGATGGCTTGTCTCGTGCCATTCCACCAACATGGCTGATGCATTCACAAACACACTCACACACGCGCGTGCGCACACACACACACACACGCACACACACACACACGCACACGTACACACACGCACACACACGAAGACGCTATAATGCTGGTCAAAGCACACCCAGACAACAATACATTGCCGCCAGCGTTGGCATGATGGTGGCATTTGTTCCTCTGCCTCCTGCCACGGATGCATACAGAGCTGGTATCAAATGGGAGCAGATTACAACCAAATGATCTGGCAATATTTTTCTTGATGTCAACAGTTCCCATGAAAGGCTGAATATGATGTAAAACAGTATTCTGTAACTTCCCAGGCTCACCGAGGCTCATTAAAGATGTCATAGCTGGAATAACACATGTATTATTTATATTTAAGTCCAAAGGATGTTGGATCAATACAGTCTGCTACGTTCTTGTGTCATTCAAAGAATGAATTTGCAGGACTCTGACGTGTTTTAGAGAATCTCTGAGAGCCTGTTTTTTTGTTGTTGTTTTTTTTCCTATAGTGTAACATATTTTCATCTGTAATTACTGCCTCTTTAGGAACACTGCTGCAATATTGATGAGGATCGGGAAATACTGAAGCTTCCGAATGTTTCAGCAAGGAGACGAGGCCTTATAACATAAGATGATAAAACATTAATCTGCTACTGCTTTTCTCAGAAACCATCCTTCCATTGGCAGCGGTGCATTGTTCTGTTTGAACTTTTGTACCTCAGACTGTGAAAACATGAAGGTTAAAAACTTCTTTTCCTTCTTGTTGTCTTTGTTGTTCTTTCCTAAAAGAGGGATTTTTCATAGGTTTTTTTGTTCGTTAGTTGTTGGGCTTTATTTATTTATTTATTTTTTTAAACACGCCAGAGCCCCAAAAATGACTTTATGACTTATGGTTGGGATGAGCTAATCAACACCGCATAATCTGACATGTTTGTCCGATTAAACAAAGCTGCAGCAGTCAGCCGGTCAGCTTCAGTGGAGCTCAGTAAGATAGAGTGACCTCTAAAGCTCACGTATTAACAATTTATATCATATTTGCCCTCGATGTTCCACACTTGCGTACCCTGTGATGTGACAGGGTGACGTTGCAAACATTAACATTAACTCCTCGTGCTGGCAGTCGCATGGGAGATGTTAACCCGTCGCAGGAGGATGAAAGGATGCCGCGTCCACCGGGGAAAAGTGGAAAGCATCCCTGCTTTTCACTTCTGACAAATCTAGCCTCGGTGACGTGACCCCGCAGCCCGGTTGTTGCCTGTGATTCCGTGCAGTGCCCCTGCTGTGCCACTACGGGGCAGCACAGGAGCGCCTGCTGCGGATCCCGCTGAGATTATGTCAACAGTGTTAACGGAGTCAGGAAATAATCCCGAGAATATTTAACCTACTGTTTTCTTGTTGATACCCCCCCCCCACAAGGTTGTCAGGATCGCTGCAACATGTCTTAAACTCTAAGGGAGACTTGCGTGCATGGTCGGACGCTGTGGGCCGACCTTGTTCGTTGCAGCCGTTGCCTCGTAGAAACGTGCGCACGGTGACACGCATGTGAAATGTGACTGCGGTGGAGGTCAGGGGACAGATGAAGGGGATTGAGGAGGGATTTAGAAAGCGGCACAAGAGCTCAGGTGGGGGAATGCATTGGGGAAGACTGGGAAAAGTTGTCCTTAACCCCTAACCTTAAAAGTGGAACTAAATTATTAAGGCCGACAAAAGTGAATGCATTAATGAACCAAAAGAGATTTAAGAAAAAAAAATCAGATCCCCTCATGAAAAACCTGATCCCAACATGAAAACAAGACTGCACAAGTGTGTTTTAAGTGACTTAAAAGATGAGGCTCTAAGTAATTTGGACTAAGCTCCTAAAGCGGGATATTCCACTCGCATCCCAGGAATTCATGTTACAACACAGTCTGCAAATCAGCAGTCCAACGCTCATGTTTTCATACATCACTCAATACCACAACTGACAAATAACCCAGACGATGACAACCCATTAAAGGCCTCCCGACAGTCTTTAGAGAAACCACCGTAAATAACAGGAACGCCCCCGGGGAGCAGTTGTGCATTGAATATTAACCGCTTTGTTTTCCTGTCTGCGCCTCTCATGGTCCTCTGCTGTAAACATGTACGCATACGTGTGGCGTTCATACGTTTGGCGGGCATGTTTGGCACGCTCCCGTTCTTCTCCAGGCATCAGGTCAGAGGCTGAACTTTCTTAAGCAGACTACTGGTCGTGCCAGAGCTCTGCATGACAGCAGATTACAGGGTTTGCGAGCATGTGTGGCTACATGTGTCAGGCTGGATTTTTTTTTTTTTTCTCTTTCTTTTTTTCCAATGAATTTTCAGGGTAGGAAAAAGGAGCCCGTGATATTATTATCTGTACAGTGGCTTGTTGTTTCCGCATTTATCGTCTATTTTAGTGCCGCACGAGCTGAAACCTCTGTTTTTTCCGCACGTATCCTTAGATTGTCGCTCTTTGTTGTCAGCAGCAGAAAGACCAATCACGTGATCCACATTCCCAGCATGCAGTGGATTAATACATTAATACTTTGCTGCTGAAACGCCCATCCTCTCACATATTACTGCATCATAAAGAGATTACGGTCAGAGACAGGCCATGCCAAGGCAGGATCCTACCATATGAAACCAAGGAATGGGGGGGCTCGGGAAAAAAAAAAACAGGAAAATGGAGGAAGTTTAACTTTGTGGAAGACATTTTGGGGGACTTTCTTTGTCAGCTCTACGTAACTTTGGAAGAAGAAATGCATACACAAATGCGCGAACAAAGGGAATTTTTTTTTGGTTGTTAGTGATGTGCCAGATCCTTTGGAGGGAGGCGAGAGCAGGAACAGCAGGTGGGTGGGTGAGGAGGGGGGGGAGGGTCCGTGTCTGCAGATGCTGGGAGTCGCCGTTGTTGAACTTGCACAGGAATGTTTAACAAATGACTGACAGGGTGACTCAGGTGGCAGTTGTCGGGAGACAAATGAGGAGGCGTCCGCAGGAGGAAGGAAGACGAGAAAAAGAGGAGCAGCGGTAGAAAAAGAGGAGAGAGAGCAGACTGTGCTGCTGACCATGGCTTTGGCTTGTCTCGGTCTAGGATGTACCCACGTCAGATCCAAAGGTACTGTCTGGGAAAAAAAAAAAAAAAAAAAAAAGACTTATTGGTTTACATCGTGCTAACATTATTCATGCGTGATGGGATCCCTATCCCAGCTGATGCCGCTTCACCATGGCAACATAGCGATCACATCTTATTCAAGACACATGCTAGCCTCATATTGTGTTTTTGTATCATTTATTGTGATACCGGGGGGGGGTAATGAAAGACTTAGATTTATATTTGGGAAAGCTGCACGGACCAACATTAAAGTTAACGACTAACTGGGCTCCAGCTGTTGAGCCGGTGCGGTGTTTGGTGGAGGCCCACTGAAGTGCTGAAAGTGTACAGTTTTTCCTCCGCAGAGCTGGCCAGCGAGCGTTCCTTATATAACAGCTGTCTGCTATGACAAGATTCTGCAGCTACTGCCACAGGGTGTGCTGCCTGACCCAGATACACTTTAATACATTCTCCACTAATGACTCACATTCACTCACATCTGGATGAGAGAGAGAGAGAGAGAGAGAGAGAGAGAGAGAGAGAGAAATCACATGGCTGCATCCTCCAAAAAGAACTATTACATAAAATTTTCTGTGTTGTCACTGCTTGTTTTACTCCCGTCTCCTCTCTGATAAAAGGCTGGAATTGTTTACCCGCTTGCTGCAGTCCTCTCACCATCTTCACAAAATTGTTGGATCCTTCTAGCTGTAGGTTTTTGCAGTTGTTTTTTTTTTTTTTTAATATTATTACAGGTTTTGCTCTCTATTTCCTTAGTCTCACAAACCATAACACCCACGCCTGCTCTCAGAGACAAGCCATTAACTCTTCACCTGCACATCACACCTCTCACTCTCATGCTGGGGGTTATAGATCACACCATCTCCAACACTATGCCTTGAAAATAGTTCACAAATAGTGATACTGCATTCTTGGATTAGTTTAGCCTAGTGCACTTTGGTGAATGACCAGGGCCACGGGGCAAACAATACCAATAAATATGGAAATTCCATCCACTCTACCCCCCCCCCAAATCTGTGCCATCATTTCCTTGCAGTGCTGGTCATTGCATCAGAGACTGCACTCTAGTAACCTGGAAGTGGACTCAAAAGACAGCTATGTGCTCTTGCTTGGACAGAAAGAATATGTTGTATAGGGGACAGAGTGAGATTTATAACATCAGAGAATGCAGCAGGGAACATTTAGGTGATTAATGCAGTCTTGGTTCATTTCACGACAGTAAAGGGAAGAAAACGTCATGCTGTGGCAGTAGCAGAAGGGCAAAAAAAAAAAAAAACATATAAAGATGGCAATAAAAGACACAGTGATAAATTTGCTGATTAGCTAAGTGTCTCAGTTCCATGAATGCATTTGAAGGACTTTTGTGATTGACTTGTCAGTCTTTTTTTATTTGATTATTTATCACAGTTAGCGCATTCAATAAAGAAATTACCCTAGAATTTCTTTTAGCAACCTGCAATCATTAAATGCACGGCCAAAAGTAAATATCATCCATTATTTGTTAACTATATCGATTATATTGAAGTTAAGCAAGTGTTTTATGTCATCTGATGCAGCTCCATACTTTTTACATTGTAATCAAATAGTTGACAGAATAAGCCTGCATCTTTATATTCAGTATGAATCAGGTAACGTGATGTGCATCCTTCCCTTATTTTACCCAGAAGATTAAACTGGATGATGCTGCCGTGGGAGCTCTCTGATTTAATTGCAGGCAAATATGGGCCTTGATCAACAACAAAAGGTTGCCTGGTGACTGATGTACCATGTGGCTCTCAAGGACACAAATCCACTTTGAATTTTAGCTAAATGTGAGATTAGAAAAGCTGTAGAGGTGAGAGCAGATAACAGAGATGCATAATTACACCTTCCATTTCTTTTTCTCATTTGTAAATCAAATGTTTTCATCCCCCAAAATTAAAGCTCCATAATGAGAAGATGTACATCTTTGATGACGGGCCTGTTGTGCCTCACTAATATTCATATATTGGTGTGTCAATACATATAAACGTGAACTGGGAGAGCTGCACAAAGCTTTGATGGTTAATGCACCGTTGCAGTAGTGTCATGTGCTGCCACCTGCCGGAAGTCCATGCTTTTTTTTTCTGAGCTCTGCAATGAATATTTCACTACAGCTCCGTATGAGTCACATTAGTTCTGTTTTTATTATGTGTAAATTTATGCATCGATTGGTTTGTATGAGTATTTTAAATTTAAAGGTGCCCTGGCTTGTTTTCAAGTACTAATAAATACATTTTTGGTACCTCCAGTGTATGGATGTTGCAATATAAAATGATTTTATGTGTTACAAATTGGCAATTATTCTCTTTATTTACCATCCTGCACCTATTTTTACCTGTGTGGGACATTCTTTGTAAAATGTTCTCTTTCTCTCATCTCAGCGGTGTCAAACCTGGATATAGAGAGCAAGCTGTCGCTTCACTATCAGGCACCATGGCACCAACAACACAACGTGTTTCATCCTTGTTCCCGCCCGCCATGTGTGGAAGAACTACACAGAACTGCTCAGTTCAGCCTCAGAGCGCTGCACCGAGGTGAAGAAAGCAGATTCACTCCGCACACTGAGTTTAGTAATAAACGTAATCCACAGACATTGATCGTGCTACTTACTGTGCTGCATTTTGCATTTCACAGACGAGCAAGCCCAACGCTCAACAAGTCGGGAAAGGAACAGAGTGACTATCTCTATCTCCGTGGCGCCCCCGATGCCCACATTCCCCTCGCCCCACTCTATCCGCCGACAACAGAGGAGTCGCTTGGCAAGAGCGGTGAGGCAAACCACTCAGGAGCTGAAGCATATTACATACCTGAGAACCCTCAACTCATGACTGTTAAACAGACACAGATCACCCTTAAACAGTATCATTTGTCTTAATGATTCCTTTTGTTTAATTACACATGTTCAACTCTCACGATGCCACATTGTTATGTTACCACGCAGCAAGAGAGAGCGGCAAGGGAGCGGGAGTTGGACTATCAACCAAGGAAGGTATACAGACATTGTTTAAACAGTTATTTGTCTTTTCTGTACATGCTGTTATTGCTGTTTGTTTCTGGGATTTCATGGAGCATTTGTCTCTGAATCAATGAAGGAGAAGACTGTGAGGGAAACGGAGATCCAGACCATACAGAGAAAAGTAAGAACACTAATTACACTGTATCAGAACTCATTTTAAGAGGATTTTTGTAGTGTTTACACTCCAAAATGGGTTTTGATTTTTATTTCATTCTTTAGCAGCAGGACAAGCAAGGGAGAGAAGCTGATATCCAAGCAGTCCAAAAGAAGGTAAGGCAATTGTGTGAACATGCATACTCTTCCATTCTGAAATGTAGGCTAAATGAGAGAAAATAAGAGTTATCCAACAAGACTGTATTTTTATTACCATGCTGGGTGTTTTTGAAACTGCTAGAGCAGGACCAATTTGCAGGAAAATGCTTTGTTATCTCACTCATATTTCATCCTTTCCTTGAACCATTTTGATTCAAATTTGGATTACTGTCACGTCATCTGTTCTTTTTTTCCTTTTGTTTTATTTTTTTTGCTTTTAGTTTAAGTGCTTTTTTTCACTTCAACCTGTTGAAAGTTGCATTCCATGGAAGACACAGGTATTAAGCACTCACATCTTTTTAAATAACTTATTTACATTTTGAGCTGTTCATTTGTTAATTTTGTTGGCTTAGGGTCCATTTGTTTTTTGGCCATTCCTCAAACTTATAACAATGTTACAATAGTAGTTCCTTTGTGTTCATGTCATCATAAATAATAGTTTTCAAAACAGTCATCAGTACACTTACCATGGAGTATATAAGGTTATTTTTGTCTCTCTCTCTCATATTTCAGCCTACCTCCACAGAGGACTGTGAGGTTGGTGATGTCATTGGGGGCCATAGAGCAAAAGCTTCAGCTCCATCCCCCAATGCCCCCTCATCCCAGGCTAAACAGACAAGCTGGTCTAAGGAAAAGCTTCCACCGTCAGAAAAGAGGACGAATGCGGATTCAAACTCTGTCTCCTCCTGCATCATCCCAATCAATGTCACAGGTAACACAGGGAAGAGAAATCAAACTGATTCTGTCTAAACATAACACAACTCATAACTGCCGTTGGTAGTGAGCGTGGGTCTATGTGTCCTTTTTTCCTTCCTAATGTGTGTTTTGGTGTCTGTGTTGTGACTACAGGAGTTGGATTTGACAGGGAGGCAAGTGCTCGTTGCTCTTTGGTACATTCACAGTCGGTTCTTCAGAGGCGAAGGAAGCTGAGGAGGAGGAAGACAATCACAGGAATTCCCAAAAGAGTGCAACATGACATAGGTACGTAATGGACACAACTAGTGAGCACAACTGCCCAGGGACATTGTCACAGGTCATAACAATCATGTAGACACTATACAGATGTGCTAACAGGCCTTTTTTCCCCTCCTTTTTTTCTTACATTTAGACTCAGATGAATCACCTGTAGCACGAGAGCGCACAGTGATCATCCATGCTAATCCTCACCAGCTCTCTCTCTGTCAAGAAGATCTCTCAATTGGCGGTCGCCTCCATCACACTCGTGACTCTGGCTGCCAAACAGATGATTTTCTTATAGCGTGTATGTTTCAGAAAAGATTATCTTTTCTTCCCTATTGCAGTTCACTTGGTTACCAAGAAAATGGTTAAGCAAAGCAGCTAATAAAAAGCTATTATTGTGATCATTGCCGGATAAATAGTGGACATTTTAAACAGCTGACATTTTGAACAAAGTGATGTGACACAAATGCTATCTTACACATTAGAAATGAAAACTTTTTGGTTTTCTTGTGGTCCTACCACATTTTTTTCTGTTTATTAAAGGCACAGCTGCTCCCTCCAGAAGACGCATCAGGGCTCAACGTGGCCATCAAGGAATCCCTGCATCGCTGTCCCATTCAACAGGGAACATTTCTTCCCTGGGTGACCAGTCAGACTCCACTTACGTCAGTGTTACCACCCATGGTGGACGGCTGCGTTCCCGTAGCCTACCAAGAGAGGGGGGGCGACTGATGGACAGCGATGAGGACGACGACGACGACAATTACGATGATGACGATGAAGATGAGGAGCTTTCACCGTATGAAGCAGAGGACTTCATTCCCTCCGGCCCGAGTCCAAGAATGAAGATGATGATGATGAAGGACGAAGAAGAGAGTACTGATGACCAAGCTGCTCCCGAGCCACTGCAACTTGGAAGCCTGAAAAGGCTCCAGCGATCTGGAGAAAGAGACAGAGGGTGCGGGGGAGGAGGAAGCCCAGAACATGGCTGGATGGAGAGAGGACGGTCCCGCTTGCCTCGCAAGGCTGACATGGGCAGCTGTGAGATCTCATCGAGTTCAGACACTTTCAGCAGCCCTATCCACTCTGTGTCTACAGCAGGAGTTCTAGGAGGCCATGTGGACCATAAAGAGGATCACCAGTCTTCAAGCGGGAACTGGAGTGGTTCCAGTTCAACCTGCCCCTCTCAGACATCGGAAAGCATTCCCCCTCCCTCTTCGCCACCACTGACAGGCTCATCCCACTGTGACTCAGAGCTGTCACTAAACACTGTGCCCAATGCCATTGATGAGGGATTCTCCTTGGATCCATCATACCACTCTGACCTCAGACCCCAGGGCCAGGGCCACAGATCAAGCTCTTTCACATCCTCAGCAACAGACCAGTTGGATGATGCAGGCGTTAGTACTGCTAGTGAAGGGGAGTGGGCGTATCCTCCTGACCAAGATCAGACTGATCAGGACACTGAGACTGATCCAACCAGACCCCTGAACCGGAGTCAGGATTTACCCCAGGAATACAACTCTAAAGAAGGTCAAGAAATCCAAGTCTGTTTCAGTGACATCAAGACCAGCAATGCCGAGAAAGACCCTAGCTCTAATTACTCATCTGATGCAGAGGGTTTCTACACCACATCTGTGCATTTTGGAGAGTGTAATCAAGGTTATAGAGGATACATGTATAACTATGCAGACCCAGGACCTGACTGTGCCCAATCCAACACTACAGCAGCACCACATCCCCAGCACATAGCGGGCTTAAGAGCAGGAACCATGACCCTAGGGAGAACATGCCGTTCGCTGCGTAAACCAAAAGTTAAACCTCCACCACCAAAACGAACCTCCTCTCTGAAGGAACCCATTTGTAGTGTTGATGTCGAAGCAGACATACAGACAGAACAGGATCAACCAAAGATGGCTAGTGAACAAGAGGATACCTTGTCTTCCACAGATACAACATTGGAACTGGAGCAAGATCTTGAAAGTGCTCCAGAACCCTTGCAAACAGCTTGTTTAGTGGCAGAGCCTTTGGGAACCTGGGGAATGGGACTGCATGAAACAGTGGATATGGTAGAGCCCATGTCCTTCAGCTCTGCCGATACACATTCTTTTAAGGATGAAGGTGCTGTGCAATCTGACTATGCAGACCTGTGGCTTCACAACACTGACCTGAAGTGCAACAATGGTGAGTACACATCCATGTCCAACTCAAGCACAGCCACAGGCACCACTGTCATGGAGTGTATGAAGTCACCAGACAGCTCTTCCTCTTCAACAGAAGCTTCAACACAGGCTCTTTCTAAGGCTTCAGATACCAGGACAGCTAGTCCACCTCTACCATCCGGAGACTTCAAACTTGGGTCACCTGAGAAACTGGCTGGCCTGGCATCACCTTCAAGTGGCTATTCCAGTCAATCAGAAACTCCAACATCCACCTTACCCTCATCTTCTGGGGCATTTTTTCCAGGACCTCAATCTCCCTCAACTGGCAAAAGAAAGCCGAAAGTGCCCGAGAGGAAGTCTTCTCTTCCTTCATTACAGCACTTCTCCAGAGATGGAACTTCAATTTCTTCTGGCTATAGGAGAGATCCGGATTTCCCTCCTCCACCTTCTCAACTTGATCTCAACATTCTTCACGGTGGTTATATTAGACACACTCTATCCCACCGGACACACCACATGCACACGCTTCACCACAGTAAACACAGAGGTACAAATGTTTTAGCTACTGGAACAAAGTTTGTGGCTGAGGCATCGAATGCCAACCAAACCCCTAGTTCAAACCTAACTCAAACAACTGCAAGCACCAGTATGTCTGTAATAACTCCATCGGTCCCTCGTTCAGTGCAGTTCCACCCTGTCAGCCAATCTACAGCTAGTGCTGCAGCTACGGAGACAGAGGCTGCGAACGGAGCAGAAAAGGCCATCAGGCCCAAATGTCCTCCAAGCGCCCCTGCTATGGCTCCGCCGCACACCAGGCCTCTCCCTCCGCGCAGACCGCCTCCCAGACCACCAATTCATGACACCACTTCCTCTCCTGAGCATTTACAACCCCCTCCCCCTGGCCGCCACCCAGATGGACCTCCATCATATGAAAGTCTGCTATTCAGACAAGACCGCTACGGACCTGGCACCTTCTGGGCAATGACAGCCTTTCGAACCAGAATGGACACGTCATCGGAACTCTCTGAGGACAGCTCGCCATTACACCGACCTGTCCCGCGTGCTCCCCACCCTTCACCTGTGGATCTACACACGCATATCCACTCACACAGGGAGTTCAGAGGGCTCACGCACTCAGCCAGCGCACACCCTGAATTTAGGGTTTTGGGAGAGCGCTCTTTTTCCCAGGATGATGATGATGATGAAGACGACGAGGACGAAGAAGAGGAAGAACAGGTGAAGGAGCCACCTTTGGCTGCATGTTCGAGAGTAAGCCTGCGATCAGACCACCCTCCGCCCCCGGCATATGATTTCGCTGCTGGATACCACATAGACTCAGGGCCTTGGGCTAGTCCAGTCAAAGTGCCTGGTACCAGAACTGAGACATCGCATCCTTACCTAATCAGCGATGCAAGGAGAGGAGGAAAGGAAGATAAGGAAGATGACGAGAAAGTGACATCAGGTGCCACCAGAAGTGCCCATCATCTGCTGGAGAGCAAAGATGACTCCACCACTCCTGACACTGAGGATTACTTCAGTAAAGGTGGGCTTTTAACTTTGATCTATTCATAGCTAAAGGTTAAATAAAATAGCACAGAGGCTGTTGTTTATCCAGCCAACAGCTGCTGCACAAGTCACCATTAAGCCACACACAAAGTTTCAATGATGATTTGGAACTGATAGGAATGTTGTGTGCTGCAGATTCCACACCAAGTGATAATTCACTCTCCCCCCTGATGGATGACGCCAAAGTGGATGATGACATCATTATCACATCGCCCAACAAGAGTCGGACAACTGAGGACCTTTTTGCCATGATACACAGGTATGTTAAAGTTTGCATCGCAGTTACTTGACTTTGGAAAGAGTCTCTTCATCTATTCATTTACTGTCCCACTACCTCCTTGTTCCTAGGTCAAAGAGAAAGGTCCTGGGCCGGAAAGATTCAGGAGACTTAAATGTCAAATCTCGGCTCTGCCCTCCTGCGCCAATGGCGCCTGTCCCCACTGTCAGTATCCCCCCCGCCCCTCCTCTGAACAGCCAAGTCCCCACTGGATCACAACGAGCCCCTGTTCCGATCTACCGCAGCGCCAAGAAGTCCAGCACTTCGAACGAAGAATTTAAACTCCTCCTGCTGAAAAAAGGTAGCAGGTCTGATTCCAGCTACCGCATGTCAGCGACAGAGATTCTGAAGAGTCCGATCACCCCTAAACTCCCAGGGGACTCTGTCCAGGAAGGGGCCATTAGACAGTCCGAGGATTCACTCTCCACCCTGCAGGAACCTCCCATGTCTGGCCTGGAACCAATCCAAATACCAGGCCTTTTTCCTAGAGCCAATTCTGAGAGTTTTACACCCAAAACTATGCCTATGTCAGCTGCATCACGACAGGGACGTTCCAGGATCCCACCTGTAGCCAACAGCAGTCGCTACAGCACACGCAGCCGCCTCTACACAGCACCCATGCAAGCCATTTCTGAGGGGGAAACAGAGAACTCAGACGGGAGCCCCCATGATGACAGGTCATCCTAAAATCACCTCTAATCTTAAATATGTGCTATATTTGCAAGCATCACTTTTCTAATCTTAGGTGTGTTTTCAAGGCCGACGGTGTGATTCAAACATACAAAAATCTGTTGCTTAAAAAAAAGATATATATACATATATTTTCTTTTTGAGGGTGTCAGACAGAGTGAAGTGAAAGGCTGAATCATGGAGAAAATTCTGAAAATTTGCAGCTACACCTACAGTACATATTGTATCATCCTAAGAATAGCCCCAGTCACAATTAAACGAGCAAAATTTAAGAAATGTTTTGATTGAATTGTCTCTTTTTTTTAAATGTTTAGAAAATCGATAAGGAACAAAAACACTATCAAGTATTAACAGTTTACATGTGCATGAACAAGCACATACAAGAACTGTGGATATTTCTATGACATGTAGTGTGTGCGTGTGTGTGTGTGTGTGGGTGTGTATTCTTGTACTTGCTTCATAATGATTACCAAAATCAGCATTCTACTAGCAAAGTGAGGACATGTTTGGGAAGTGAGGAATATTTTGACTGGTGATGATACCTTCAAAGGACTTTTCAAGGGTCAAGACCAGGTTTTAAGGTTGAGGATAGAATTGGGTTTAGGTCAGGGTTAGGGTCAGGGGGTTAGTTGTGATGGTAAGGGTTAGTGTAAGGGGCTGGATAAAACATTATTCATTTGAAGGTCCTCACAAAGATGTGAAAGAAGTGTGTGTGTGTGTGTGTGTGTGTGTGTGTGTGTGTGTGTGTGTGTGTGTGTGTGTGTTTGCTTTCATATATAAAATTTTAAAACTTATAAAATCTATTAATCTCACTACTTTGGTGCCCAGACATTGGCTTGCCTTTCCATACTCAGTTTTCTTAACAAGTTGCTAAGAAGTTGTTAACCGGCTTTTCAACTCCACCTACATAACTTTCCATCTGATCTGCAGACCTGGAATGTAAATCAGAGCCAATTCCATTTTCTTTACATTAATTATTTTAAAAACAAATAAACAACAACCGATTCTGTTGTGTTTTTTTGCACCTCAGAACATTGAGCTCACGATGTTGCATGACCTTACAGTAAATAGACACACGCCCTGATTTTGGTTTCGTTAACACTTTAGCAACTCCTTTGTGTAGTTACGAATTACATTTCACTGTGAACGGTTGTAGTGATATTTGTACCACGTTTCCACTGATCTCTAGTGATTTGTCTTGGATTTGAGTAACAAAGTAAAAGGAGCAAGGGCTCACATCTAGATGGGACTGACTCTTCAAAGACACAGGCTAATTTTGGACAATCGCACAGTGGCCTTTCTCTATTAGCAGTGGTTGTAAGCAGGGCAGTGGAGTCTCTGCACATATTTTGGCAGATCTGCAGCGTGTTCCACCGTAATACAATTATCTTATTTTCGACCAACCTTGAAATCTAAAATCTGCAGACTGACAGCTTATTCAGCGACTGGCCAGTCTGTGCCGACTTGACATGGGAAGTGTGCGTTTTTAAGCAGTTTTAAAGATTCCGTTGAGTGCAGAAGGTGAAAATGCAATAGTGACTCTGGTTTGACTGAAGGGTCATTTGGATTTTTTTTTCCAAAAAATGAGAAAGAAAGAAAATAAATTTTAAAAAACCCTCACTTTTGCACTTCACAATTCTTCAAGAATATTCCTTGGAAAGACAATATATCTTATAATTAAATTACATATGTATATTTGTACTGAATATATAACACATAAATATATGAAACAAGAACAGAAATTTTATAGGGAATCAATCCGAGTGTAGCAAAGAAGAACTGGTCTCACTGACGCGTGTATTCCAGATGACTCAACAGTGTTCACTGCTCTCCTCTACTTGTTGCCTCTCCTTAATTTGCACTGACCCAGTAGCATCAGACAGGTGAAAGCTCGACCAACCCAGTGGCTGGTGTACACCGTTTTGTCTTACCATTCAACCTTCATATCTCACAACCTGAAAGAGAGGACACAAGAGATGGAAACGAACCTCACGGGAACGTGTCGGTTGCATTGCTGTAGCCTTTTTTTTTTTTTTTTTTTTTTTTTTTCGATCCAGCATCGGGAATAGAGCAAACTCTCATCCTGGTGTGTGACGGAAGCTGATTATCATCGGTGGCCAGTTTCGACCGTCAACTGCCTCTAGCAGCAGACACTACACGTCTTAAACCCAGAGACCATACTTCAGTTGGAACCATTCACTGTATTCTGTGAATACCTCAGCAAACATATTTTAATGTAAATCAGATAGATAGATAGATAGATAGATAGATAGATAGATAGATAGATAGATAGATAGATAGATAGATAGATAGATAGTTAGATAGATAGATAGATAGATAGATAGATAGATAGATAGATAGACGATAACCACTCAGCGAATCTGAATTGCAAAACTGACACTGTGTTAAGATGGAAGGTAAAAAGCTGTGAAATGACTATTACAGTTTTCATGCCCATGTTGCTGATGCGCACTTGTTCCTGTTAATTGTTTAATTTGTCGTGTTTGCTATCGCATGCAATAAGTATAGAATCAAACAAAAAAAGATGAAGAAAAAGAAAGGGCACCACCATATAATTATTTTTTATCAGAGGGGTGTCTCCCCACAGCGAGAGGAAGATTTTGTACTTTATGTTCAAATGTCAAGTTCAATAGTGGGTTCTATAGTTGTACAAACTGTCTGGCTAATTCTGTTCTGTATAGTTGTGATCACCAACAGGGGTTTATCTTGTACTGTATATCTACTCACTGGACAATCATAAGGAACTGTATAGAAAATCAGATGGAGAATTGAAACATGTATGGGGGGCGGGGGGGGGTGCTGGATCATATTGCTGGAGCTTAAGACAGGGTGTGGTGAAAGTATTTTGAAGGTTTTCTGATTTTGTTCAAAGTGCATAAATGGATAATGTGATTATTGTGTAAAAAGATATCATGAAAAAAACATCCACATACCCCGAAACAAAGGTTATTGTCATCGATTCCATTTTTCCAGACTTTGAAAAGCAAACAAAAAAAAATCACAGATACTGTGTGTATCTCCTGAAATCTTACATGCAAAATATTGTTTAAAGTTTAGAGAACAAAAAAATACAAGAGAAATTTGATTTTCATGATTTTCCTGTCCTTCAGTTGATACTATAAATGTTTATAAAGACTGTTTCCTTCATTTATATAAAAGCTGCGTTGACTAATGACATTTTAATTAGTAACTAAATTAATTTGCCATGCAGAGTTTTAGCCCCATCAAAACTAAAAGTGAGAATATATCGATTTTTTTATTAGAGTTATTACTACACGGCATGCAAATAGTCCAAAAGGTAAATAATCAATGGATTTTTTTGTACAGTGTGGGATAAAAATAAGACAGGATATGTGAGAAGGCAAACACAGACATGAAAAGCAGTGTATCTATTTAAAAATGTTAAAAATTAAAAATGCTCCCTGTTTAAAACCAGCTAGGATTTAACAGATTTGAATTGCTTTTGTATTTTTGTATATTGTAAATACATTTTTAAATGAAAAAAATGTTTCAAAATTCTTTCTTTTATAAAAAAAAAAATAAAGTGAAATAAAAAAAATATTTTTTTTTTCAAAGTTTACATAATTATTCTCAAGCATTTGTAGATTTTGGAGCTGTGCAACACATTCTGTATTTTATTTATTTATCAGGCAGAGTTGGAACAAGTGTGAAAATGTCATCATTCTATATCTAATTCATTTTACCAGCTCATCAGGCTGCTCAGTATCTGTGCATAGAAAAAAGCCAATAAATGTGATTGCGTTGAAATTTCCCAGTCTTATGTGTGAAACTTCCTTCCTCCATCTGCAGCAAGCGCATGTGCGAGCACCAGCAGCAGGGGGCAGTCGTTCGCGCTGCCCAGTTTCTGTTTCTGTTCAGTTTGTTGCTGCAATTCAATTCATCAGTCGGGTCTGATCAGATAATCACACATTCAGTCTGCATAATTGAAAATTACGATTAGTGCAGCATTTGATTATCTGAAGAAAATCAGAATAAGCTGACTTCACAACAGAGTGAGAGGTCGGATTTGAAACTTTTGAATGCCTGTTTTTGTTACAAGAACACCCGCATTGTGCCAGAAGAAATGTTTTACACCTCCCTTTTAGCCAGAACAGTGTTTGACATAAATAATTCTAAGCTTTTGATGGATGTAAGAAGATTTGGAAAAAGTGTGACTTTGGAGAAACATTTCCAAAGACTCTGAAAAGGGGGTGAATAACTTAGTTAGACGCTCAGGCATGTGAACCAGATGATCTTTAGAACAATGCCTCCTATTGGACTGTCAGTTTTCTTTAAGTAAGACATCCATGATCCTTTGACCTTTAACCCCAGACCCCAAAAGCACATACGACCACGCACACACAGAACCTATCCAAACAAAAAGAACATTGATATGTTAATTATCTTCATTTCCTTTATGTCTCCCATTTTTCATCTATTTTCACTTTTCCTGCCACATTAGAGTTCATTGCTGCACAGCCTGAACCGATGGCCATCTTTGAAGAGGTGCTGATGGGATGGCAAAGAGGGTAACAATTGGACTGCTCTTTCAAATCAAAATGTCATCAATTTAGAAAGGTTGAAGAACACTGGAATAGAGAAAGGTGAAAGTCAGATGTTAAACGTTTAATTGTGCGAATGTATACCAAACATATTTAACAAACATTTTTTTTTTTATTGAACGTACAGTAAAAACATATATACACACACGTGAAATGCTGCAAAGCAGTTGACGACAAAGGCATAAAAATATACGTAGTTGGTTAACGTGCAGTCCCTCTATAATATAACACAAAAAGATGATGATGTAAACCATCTTCAACGAAACGACCCCGACTAAAACCTGAGGTTCACATTAAAGCAACATGGATTCAAGTATCAACTTGTTACCACTACAGGAGAGCAACAGTGTGAAATGCAGGTACGAACACAGATGGTTTGGTCTAGCAAATGGTTCTGAAATGTTCAGAAAAAATCGATATTTCCACCATCGGATAAATACTGAGACTTGAATTATTCACTCTGACACAACATCATCCTGCAGGTAGTTAATTGATGATCTACGCAAAGATAAGTTCAGGCAGAAATTAATCTGATTACGATTAGGCTGGATATAGGTTGGTACACTTTGGGGAAGTACAAAATGATATTTAAAAAGGACAACTTTTGGTCTGACTTTATACAAAAGGGTTTCTCATCGGGCGTTCTCTCGGGAGCACTTAAAGAAGCGCTCAGGAAAGGACGCTAACAGCCGTGACATTGGGGCTTATCTGTATTTGAATGTCAGTACATTTCCACTCATCACACCTACACGTATATAACGGAAGTGAGGTGCAAGGGATCGTACAATCGTGTCGGGATGTCAGGGCTGAAGCCGCTCACCTTTCATGTCCTTCGGCACAGAAAACACAAAAGACTTCAGGAAAACCGGTTTTCTACTTTTAGAATCTGCCCTGTCCTGTATTGAGATTAACCCCCGGTCTGCCGGGGTCTAACAAGAACCCCTCTGCTGAAAAAAAAAAAAAAAAATACTTTAAGGGCGGGGATCCTTGACGTAAGGTGCGAGGCGGCACCTTCCAAACGTTTGAAAGTAACTCTTACTGCACGTCTCGTTTCTCGGACAGCAACTGTGCCACTCCAGTTCACCAGCGCGACACTCTTCGCTTCATACGTTCACTGGCTTGCATAAACGCTACCGACCACCGCTCTTTCACAAACTTTATTGCATTGCGGGCCAATCGCCACCGGTACCTCGACTACCCGACTGCAGAGGGTCCCTCCTGAAACATCCACCCCAGAGATGAAATGGAGAGTAAGAGATGTGGCTGCCAGTGAGGAGAATGGGAGGAAGAATGCCTTCGTCCTTTACTGTTTGGTCTGTTTCAGTTTCTCAATGTGATGACAGAGTTTGAGTGCTGGTCCCAGCTTCAGCCCCATGTACTTCATGATGATGTCGCTGCGCAGGAGCATCAGCGCTTTGCCGTCAATCTCCTAAGGAGAGAGAAAGTCAAAATACGGGAATCTCTGTTTAACTTTCAAACATATATATATATATATATATATATATATATATTTATGTATATTTATGTATATGTATATATGACATGCATTTCCTCTCGGAACAGTTCAATCAATCGAGGGAGAGCTTATTTAATGATGAATATTTTGTTAAAATGTTGTTCTTGAAAGGTAATCTGATATAAATCTTAGCATCTCATACAAAGGAAGCGCAAATGTTTCTGTAGGAGCACCCCCGCGGGTGTTTATTCCACGTAAAGAAGAAACCATCCGCCCGATAGTACTTACATGCTTCCTGAAGAGATCGATGTGTGGGCCCAGCGTTTGTGGATCGGCCTCCTGGACGAACCGTATGACCTCGTCCACCGACCAGGAGGAGGCGTCATTCACTGAGCTGTCCTTGTCTTGTTTTAAGTGGTCAGGACCCGTCGTTGAACTAGCTGCTGGAAATGTGCGGTGAAAAGGACAGAGAGGCACTAAAACACACTGACTTTGTATTTGTCCACGGGCAACGTGCCATCCGCTGATATTACACACAAGATTAGATGGCTTAGATGATGTGTGCGCATGTGTCTGTGTGTGTGTGTGTGAGTGTGTTCTTGTCCATGACACATAGCGAGGACCGGACAGCGCATTTCACCTGCAAAATGGGGACATTCTGCCCGGCCCTCAAAACTGCTGTTTGTGGGTTTTAGTGTTCAGTTGAGAATTGGCTTGAGGGTAGAATCACAGATTGAGCAGCTTTGGCCGTACCTTCCACTCGCCGATGCGCGGACACTGGCCCGAGGTCAGTGGGGTTGGAGCTGACGCGTCGTAGAGGCGGCGGCGTGTGTGTCTGCCCGGGATAATACGGCCGCTCCTTCTTTGCTGCTCTGTAGTCTGATGTGGTGTGAATGGTGCCGCCAGCAGGATCCTTTGTGGAATTGTCATTGGACACCCCGTTTTCATTGTGAGACAGTGGCTCTGCTTCAGGAGAGAATAATAAACATACATTTAGATACACACATATGACGCATCTTTGCCCACCTGAATCATGTGATTCCATCGGAAGCTTTGTGCTCATGCTTTTACTTCCATATTTTGCCCACCTGACTTTGTCCTGTTGTAAAAGCGCACGTTATTGTTGAAGGGGCTGAAAGGCTGCGAGCTGAACAGACAGTCGCTTTCCAGATACTGGCACATGTTTTCCAAAAACCGCAGCACAGACGAGGTACTGGAGGCGGTGGGCAGCTTCACATAGCGGATGCCATGTTCTGATCGTACTGGGAAGCACAACGCACACACACACACACACACACACACGCAAACATTTTATGCATTCATAGATAGACAGGGGAAAAAAAAGCAGCAGATGGCTCAGGGTTAGCACCCTCCCCTTTATAAGCGCAAACCCAATTTTTTTTCAACCCATCTCACACTGCACCTCCCACCCAAGCCAAGCTTGCCCAAACACACAAAATAACCCCCCCCGACAGCTTTCCAAATCCAAATTCCCGAGGGAGACGCAATCCCTGCATCCCAAACCAGGTTAGACGCACATGTCATCTCTGATTACAGACATACGGCTCACATCAGCTGCTGCCATAAACACTCTCTTTTATTCTGCTCCTCCCCGCTATGACCCAACAGTGCTTTTAAAAGAAAGAAAAAAAAAAATCACTCGATTGATTGCCTATCAAAGGTTACAATAAGTCAGTTTTAAAGAAAAATGTAAACCTTTGAGGAAAATAATAATATTTTTAGGGATTTGCAGGGTTAACACAACAAAATGAGCAATCTGGGGACTTGAGGACTGCCCTTTCATTTACCTCGGATAACTTCTCCCCCTGTGTGCGACTGGCTCTGCAGGAATGACAGCAGCACCGAGGGCTGGTATGTGCAGTCCACGCACGCCTGAACCGCCTGCTGGAGAACCGCATTGACGGGAGCTGGACCGAAGTGGTCGGGGAGCTGCTGCACCAGCTTCCGGTCGAGGTGTGGGCCGTAGTTTCCGTGCTTGTTCACGTAGACGCAAACTGGAAAAAAACAGACAGCTGACTGCGCAAGTGACCACGCAGGCGAGCGCCAAAGCCGCCGCTTTTCTTCAGTATACCTGTGCAGACTACGTTTGAGCCGTTCCCGTGGTTGTTCTCCGTCGAGACGTGACTGGTGCTCAATCGGGTCTCTGGGGGCGGAGTTGGGACTGATGATGCCCCATGGGATTGCACCACTCGCGGCTTCTTCTGCAGTTAAAAAGAAGCAGACCCTCTCATTAACTCCGCAACAAATGCAGTTAATACATGATTTATTAAAGGTGACCTGCAGCAGATGCAGCAGCTTCTCATATGGTAATTGTGCTCCACATCAACCCCTCCTCTCCTCAAAATATTCCAACCAATGTCTGCTCATTACATTAAATAGGAAATGGGGTGGTGGTGGGGGGGGGGTGTATCCCTGGACCGTGGAATGATGGATTACAAAAACCGTAGCATCCCACCTTGTTTTTGGGCTTGGGCCCTCTCTTCTTGTGTGGTCTTGGTGCCAACTGACTCTCAAAGGCAGTTCTTGCAGGGCTCTGCGAAGTCCCGTTCACGGCCGCCGCCGCCGCCGCCTCGGCGGCCGCCTTCAGCAGGGCGATGGTCTGCGACTTTGGGCGGCGGCCTCGGACGCCCTTGCGCACCGGTAGGGGTGGCAAGGGGTTTGGCAGCCGGTATGACGTCTGCATGGATGACGACGAGTTGGCAGAGGAGCGGCGCGTGCCGAGGGAGGACGAGGTGGAAGACACGGGAGCGAGGAGAGCGCCAGGGAGCGTAACTGTGGGTGGAGGGGAAAACACACTTAGACTGACCGTACAAATATGTGAAACATATGTAAAACCATGTGCCTGCGTGCGTACATAAGTGTTACAGTCTTGCAAAAGCATTAAGGTTTGCATTTGGATCGACAGGTCTTTTTGTATAGAGCCCCTCCCACTCCTCAAATATGTCAAAACGCACATCTCTGGAGAGCCCTGCCTGCTACATGATTCATGAAATGGCACCTGAAATATTGATTATGGTGAAGGCATACTATTTTATTGAATAGGAGGTTAATTATGAGCATAAACAAATATAAATGAACTGTTAAGTGTGCTTTCAAATATACAGAAGTAGGTGTTTGTACCCCCAAGTCAGAGTTTAATGGAAATGGTGGAGGGCGACTCTTAACGTGATGCTCCATGTTCAGCTCGGGTTAACGCCAGTTGTTACATGTGCCATGTGTCTGCTCTTGCTGAAGAACATGCTCCTATTTTTATTTTTGGCTCAGGCTAGTTAGCAGGTGTGTCGAATGGGAATCCAATAAAAGGCGATAGCTGGTGTGCCTTCGAAAGGCAAACCACCGTAATATACTGTCTGGAGCAGCGAATAAGGTTTGATAACAAAATCATATAGGATGTGTGGAAGAAAGGAAACAAACAAAAAAAGAGTAGGTGAATGAAAGAGATGCAAAAGAAAAAAGAGAAAGATAACATCTCATATTTCAATACAAACTCGCGCCCTGCTGGCAGCAGAGACCTGAGGGCGCGTGAGGCTCTCCAGAGACCGAGGCTTTCATTAGAGCCACTTGACTGAGGCGATATGAGGAGAATATGGAAGCCTCGTGGTATTCTCCGAGGGTGCTCTGGGAGGCCCTGAAAGCTGCTTATTTTAGAGGGGGACGTGAAAGTGGCTATAGAAAAGACCAGTTTTGTTTCAGGCATGATCACACAAAGCGCGTTCTCAGAGGAACAAACCCGCTAGCACGGTGGCACATTCATTTCACACCGAGCTCCGAGCCGCGAGCCCCACGAAGGCAGATCAAAGTTTGTTTGCGGGACACCAATCAGCGCCGGCGGCTTCTAATTCACCGTAGGAAATCAGAGTAGGGGGGCCGGCTCTGATCTCCCACTGAAAATCTAATCCATTCATGTTATGTGATGGCACCAAGGCAGCACGTACCGCTTCCTCACTGGAGATTACTGTCATTTCCTCCCGTATACAGGCTCGAGATAAGGTGTACTTTAAAGAAGACCGCTGCATTTTTAACTGACACTTGGGGGGGGGGACCTGCTTGTGAATGTATTTCATGTGTGGTTCAATGCTGTCTGACAGTCACGTTCCGAATCAGCCTGTTGACGCTGAGCGATAAATTTTAACCAGAGATTCACTAATTTATTCGAAAGTGTCTTGAGAATCATGGAATTTCTCGCATGCAAATATGCTTGTGGCAGGAAAGTTTCTGTAGTCAGACTTTTAAATCTAAAGATTTGACGGCCAAACCAGCGATGGAAGTTGATATTTGAAGTGGCCAAGCAGGTGCTGGAACACATAGACCTGCAACAGTTTAGATTTAATGACCTTTATATCCATACATTCTTGCCAAATGACACTTTTTCCTAATTAAAGGCTTGGGAGGAGTGTGCAATGTACAGTTTTCAATCATGGAGGAGTAGTTGGAGGACACACTGGCTTCACATAAAAACAGTGGAACCAGAGTAGGACTCGGACCTTGAGCTGACACCCTGGTGCCCTTGATGAACTCCACTTATAACAGTAAAGCTTTTTTTTTTTTTTTCTTAAAAAAGAACATTAATTAAGGGGCTGAAGAGCTACCTGCCATTGTTTTTGTACCCTTTTGTCAAGACCAAGATTTAGTTTTACTGATGGCTGTTGACATTGAGCTGTGCATTGTTAGAGAATCTCAGGAGGTGTCCTCATTTTGATTCTCAGGGAGTCTCTGAATAAACCAAGGCAACCTATTAAAAAATCCTTACAATTTCAAGATGTAGACACCTAAAAGCATGTGCTATATTCCCTACTACAGCAGGCTTGCTTAACAAAGATCTCCTGTTCTGTACCACCCACTGCATTCCTGGCCTCTCTTAGTGTCTTTTCATTTATTAATGATTGTCTAGTTAAACAATAAAAAAAATCTGAAAATCTTGAGCACTCACTCTTAGTCATCCAGGTATGCTTTCATTACTTTTAACATTAAGTGTAAAATTTGGCAGCTTGAGGCCAGAGTTAGATGAAGTAGTAAGAAGAAAGTATCTTCACCAGGAGAGGCTTGACACCCCGTTACTTGTCAAAGTCGTACGTGGTGAATATAAAAATAATAAAATAATAAAAATAACATGTGTACTTGTGTTTGTGTCAGGAACAGAAATAGGAACACCTCTTTATAAGTTGAAGGCCTGACAGTTTGTAAATAAAGTGCAATTTTACATTTAAAACCCATCTTGACCTCAGTCCAAAGAGTAATCAGGATACACTGTAATTCAAGTTCAGTTCCCCAAAGCATTTTAATACAAAGCACAAATGGGATTTCCTGTATATTGAGGCTATTGATTACATTCAAGGAGAGTGTGTTTTTTTAAGTTAAGCTGTAAACAAAAAAAATTACAAACTCGAGCACAGCATGTCTAGATGGAAAAACGGAGCCATATGGTTCAGATCATGACTATAGTTCTTACTCGACCCGCTGACCTGCATAAGCCACAGCCGGAGGAGACGTGTGCACATGCAATTGTGTGCACACATGTGCGTGTGTGTGTGTGTGTGTGTGTGTGTGTGTGTGTGTGTGTGTGCGCATGCACTCATGAGAACCAGGTCGCTGAGAAGTGTGTCTGTTGTCTGGGATGTGGGGGAGGGCCTGCTTGGAGTTGCCTCTCATCTAATTACAACTCCCCCTCCAAAGGCACCTCCTCCTCAGAGCAAACAGTCCATTCACCCCCGCCCCCCACCCCCGCCACACACACATGCACACACAAAAGGCTGTATAAAAGTCATAAAGTGTAGATTCAGGTGTGTGTGTGCATGCTCGCGCAAGTGCACGTGTGGGCGTTTGTATGAGAGGGAGTTTTTTTGAAAGTGGAAGTCACTTAAATAGTAAAAGTATAAACTCAACAGACAAGGCATAATTAGTAACTAAGTATAAAAAAAACCCTCTAACTTTTGCAAACACACTTCTATAAATAAGCATATATTTACCCTGCACATGTTAAGAACTTAAAAGTGTTTTAAATCAGTGCGGTGGAAATATCTGCAAGTCTTGTTTGACTGCCCCTGCAGCAAACTAATTATTGATGAGCGCCACACAAAAAATGCGTGTGATCAAAAACACATGGAGGTCCATGCAGACAAGACTGTCAAATATGCAAACATTTTCCTGCTCTTTTAAAACCAGCCATTCCAAAAGTCTCCAAGCCAAACCACGAAAAGTGTGTGCTTCAATCTTTCGCTCCAGAGCAGGAAGCTGCTGTGCATGTGAGGACATTTAACGTTGGCTTCCCCTTTTTAATATCAGATACATTAAAAAAAGAAATTTCCTGAAATTTGATCATCATATTTAAACAAGCAACGTGTTGTTTTTTTTAAAATATAGTACTCACATAATTGTTGGGTTAAACTATTTCAGCCTGTGTAGTCTGACTGTGGCACACACACCAAGAGGGAGTGAGACGTTACCATTAAACTTCCCACAATCGAGTGAAAATATGTATAAAAAAAAAAAAAGTTAAAAAAAAAACAACAAAAAAAACACATCAGCATGAATCCAGTAAGAGGGTTTACTTTAATTTACCGTAAAAACAGCAGACTCACCAGGAAACCACCTACTGGAGCTGCAACCAGAGCTAGACTTGTGGTTTTCAGCGGTGGCAGAGGAAGTGGTGGTAGTGGGACAGAGATCCGCAACAATGCTGTGACTGACTGCAGCTGCTTCCTGGTTCTCTCTAAGAAAGTCTCTGGTCAGGCTGGCCAGATGTTGTTCTCCTCTCTGCGCGCTGCTTCCTAACTTTCTGGGGTTTTTTTTTGTTTTGTTTTGTTTTGTTTTGTTTTGTCCTCCTCGTCTACAACTTCATTGTCTGTCTCCTATCAGCTGCTTTGGTTCCTCTGGCTCCCCGGCGGTCGCCCACAACAAAGCCCACGCTGCTGCTGAAGCCCCTGCACGGCTTCACCTCCCGATGAATGAGGAGGAGGAGGCTGGGGAGGGCTGGGGGCTGATTTGCATAAGCATTAAGGAGGGGTGAAGTGAGGGAAAGGAGAGAGGGAGGTTGGGATGTGAGTGTGTGTGTGTGTGTGTGTGTGTGTGTGTGTGTGTGTGTGTGTGTGTGAAAGGGGGGGGACGATTTGAGCCTTTTATTCATGTTATCTGTAGGCTATATCGACAGACTACATCAGTCACCTGCTTTAGAGCGCGCCCCTGGGGGAGGGAGAGCGGGAGAGAGGGGTTAACGGTGGGGCTCCAGGAGCCGATGGGGGGATGGGGAGAAGGGCAGGAGGGGGGTAAAAGGCTAAAGTGGATCAGAGGTGTCTCGATTGAAACGGGTGAAAGGGGGCAAACTCCCGAAGTCGGCGCGCACAGAAGCCGGCTTTCTCTCCACGCGCACGCACGGGCTCTCACGACCCAGAGGGTGGCGTCACCTCCGTGTAACCCTAAACTATTCAGACAGTCGCTGATGAAAGATGGCCGAGTCCAGCATCAGGAAACTTTGACATGGCCAGATATCACCCCTGGCTCTGGAACAATGTGGGCCGCAGTCAGAGGAAGCCTGCATGGGAAAAGTCCCTTCGGGGGTGAAATGTCTTAATCTGCTCCTGAATGGACAAAGTGCAGAGCTAATGTTGTTCGCGAAAGAAAAAGCCTATCTGAGGATATGAGATTATGGTTTATAGATCATGGCATGTGCGGGCTATCTTTATTATTGCAGTCCGCTTCCTCTGAAGATTTATTCAAAGTATAAAGTGCAAATCATATTCATGGTAATGGTTAAAACAAAACAGACCGGCGATTTCGCTTAGATGTCTAAAGGAAATGCGCTGATAAAATAAAAATGTCGAGTATGATTGTAATTATAGCAACACATCTGGCCAATTAAGGTCCGTTTGAAACATTTTGAAAATTAGATGCAGATCTGAGGATTCTTTCCCACTAAGACACTGGACACTTGATGATGCTTAGACATGAAATATCAGACTAGTGATAAAATGCTACAGCGACCTGATTTGATGCTAAAATAAACACGTGCTGTATGAAAATGCAGTTTTGGGTGATGACTGAAGTTAATTAATTATGACAAAAGTCCTGGCACCGCTTATTGTAAAAATAGGTAGCTGGGTCAAAAGAGGGCAGTATAAATTAGAAATTCCAAATGTCTATATAATTAGAGAGTCTGGCATTCCTTTATCTCACATGTAAAGCTAATTAACAGCTCATTAACACTTCAGCCGAGTTCTACTCATTCGCATATAAATATGCAGTGGCTGGCTGGCGGGTTCCATTCTTCGTTTTCCCTCAATGAAGACCGAAGATTCTTTTGTGTTGACGCTTTGTTGACACAAATAGAAAAGTGGAGGGAGGTGCGGCTTTATTACTACTGCACGCACACGCAAAAAAAAGTTTCTGCACCAAAAATGTGTGTTTTTTGTGAAAATCTGCTTCATCACAATGAATTATATCCAGGATGAAAGTATTACTAATCATCCACATTTTTCTCTTGAGTGAATCTAATTATTTAAAAATGGTCAGGGGTCAGATTTGATGTCAACATAGTCACAGGAACCCTACATCTGTGATAAATTCTATTAGTAAAAGGCCATTCTCATACAAACTCAAGACAACATCCACTGAAAGGACTAAAGCATGATCCATGTCTATAATATTTACAAATCCTACTTCATAAATAAAGACTTTTGTGGGTTAGTTAATTCTTTTTTTGAGCCAACTTGAACTGAGGCTCGAACTTTATTTACTGTAAACACCTCAACTAATGTGTTTGATATGTCTTTCTAGTCCAAACTCACAGCCAAGCAAAAGCGCAATCTTATCTTCTGAAGAAAAATGGCTTCCAAAAAAAAAAAAAAAAAAAAAAAGGCATCTGGTAATCTCGCCATCAAAATCAAGTAAGGTCCAACTGTCAGGAGCGTCCATTAACCATGGGTGTTAAGATGTGACATGACTGGACGGCTCAGTCAGACCCGGATGGGACCCGGGATCAGCCTGGCTTATGTACACATAAACAGTGGTGCAGGCCGCCGTCTCGGCTGCTTGAGGACAGACGTGGAACTGCTGCAATCCATCAATTAAGAGGGGAAATCCAAGCAAACACACGCCCGCGCGCACACAAACATCACATTAGCCAAGAAGTCTGGGTTATTTAAAGCCAGCCGCTTCCTGATGAGCCGGGATCATATGATATTAAAAAGGAAAAAAAAAAAATGGACCCAATGTCTGCTTCTTCAGTCCAAAAAAAAGAGCCATTTGTGGTTTCAAATGTGAGTCTACAGAAACTGAGCAGCTAACTTCTATTACTGTGAAAACAAACGGTGATACTCCAGAAAGAGCTCAGAGTGATTAGCTGGTAATTACATCCTGACTCATAATTAACAGTCTGAATTCATTTAATGGCATTAATGAAGACTCTATTTCAGAATTGTCTTAACAAAAGATAATATTTCACAATTGTTTTATCAAAAGAAAGTGTGTAATATCTTTTGGTCCAATGTTTGTTTTTGGTTTTTTTTACATTTATCTAACCTTAAAAGTCGATGTGTTATTAGGGCTTAACTAAGATGATTTTGAAACAAACCTCTTTAAATGACTCAGCAGCAAACATCTTTGGTTTTGTTGCTCAGTGATCTTTAAATTACTATTTCCTCTTGTAAAAACAAGGGGAAAAAAACGCTGCAATAAACATACAAGAGTTTTGAACTTGTTGACATGTAAACACTCTTTAGGGGAGTACAGTCTGGAACTAGACGTGACTAAAAACTCCTTTGTTGTGTCTTTGAGAAGGACATAATCTGAGCCAAAACCGCATTAAAGAAAACGGCCGGCAGTTATGTGAAATAACAAATAAATGTATTCAAGATGGATCTTTGGGGAACTATGCAGCTCAATAAAGAGGTCAGAGTTGCAGGTCACGAAAAAAAAAACAAAAAAAAACACAACCCCGCAAATGAGCAGAGAGAAACACACACTGACTCGCTTCTCCAACAAACCTGAAGAGGAACTCGGTCCAGAGAAAATACACAGTCAGACAGGAGATGACGGGTTGTGTTGGGGCTGAGGGGTTTGATCTGCTGCCTCTAAAAGCACGACTGGCGCGATGAATAGAGTTCAAAACAAACACGGGTTGATGGAAAGTTTCATAGATCAATGACACCAAATAATGGAAGCTTTAAGACTTTTTCTAAATTTCTCAATGGGGATTTTTGAATAGTTTACAAGCGAATGTGGGTTTGAAGAAATGTCATATTCTTTCTGCTTTTCTTAATGGTTCAGTAACTAAACTCCTTGCGTTTTCTTTCCTTTGTCCCATCTACGTGAAAACGTCACCATAAAACACAAATGACCAACAAGAATAGCCAATAACACCAGTCCACTGACATTCACTGACTAGAATTATCGTTAATAATTTATTACTTTAAGAATGATTCATGAGAATACACATTTTAAAACCTAATAAAACCTAAATTAAAAGAACACTCTAAACGCATACCGGATGTGTCATGTTAAATATAAAAGTTTACCAGGTGAATCGGAAAGAGCAAAATTTTTTTTATCAGCATAATTGGAAGAAGCATTTAGAATTCTTGTACATTTTGAAAGAATGAGATTTATTATTGAGGCGCTTAAGATAGGTGTTTAAGAATTTTTGAATCAGTGGTGGACTGATTATGCCAAATAAAATAATCCAAATGGCCAACAAACTGATCAAATGTTGGAGTTATTTCGATTCAGACGCTGCAGGGATTCAGTTTGTGCCTGTCCGCCCTCTCGTGGCAGAAAATGGTAACACAACAGGCAGGCACGAACCCTCCGTTTTAGAGTTTGGGCACTAGACAACTTGATTTGTGTCGCCTGCATAACACAAATGGCTTATTTGGCCATTAAAAAAAATATATATATGTGACTGTTCTGCTATCACTGGTTGTTAAAAAAATCAAAATTGGTGAGAGAAAAGGTGACAACTTACAGAAGTTCCCTGGCGGCTGTAAAGTGTGCTTGGTCAGAGTGCACCATCCCACGGGGAAGATGTCTCTGGAGTCGAAGGGGCACCAGTAGTCGAAGGCGCCTCGCCAGCCATCAAACATGACGAAGATCTCCTGACCTCTGACCTCTCCCACTGTGGCAGGACAAATGAGGTAGGGGTTCTTCCTGTCCACAGCTTCCAGCTTCATACCAGGCTGGAAGTAGTTTTTAGTGGGACTGGGGGGTTCCTAAACATAAAGAAAGGTATCATATTTATTTGCTCAGTATATAAGCTGGCTTGCAAATCAGTAAGAACATCCCTTATCAGTAAGGGAGTCAGAGTGGTGTGGAAGGTTTCATGAACGTACAAGAACCTCGAGTTTAAAGTCACATTTTAATGTAAAATAAATGTTAGATACTAGTGTGGGCCTTGAGGGATATCCAGGGGGTTTAGCAAGGTGTCTCACCTTCTTAAAGGCGGAGGCGGGGGCCATCTCCGCCCCGCTCAGTGTCCGCAGGAGGAACATGGGCCACGAAGACGCGTTCATCCTAAAACCTGAGCACAGATAGACCAGACACGCAGGTTCAAAGTTTCGGATTCCTCCAGCAACCGCCCGCGTTTTTGAAATGGAACGCCCAGTTGGGAGAACCGACCCAGCGGCGGCTGGAGCATGTCTCCGTTCCTCTCGCAGGTCCCGATCGGCTGGATGTCGGACGAGTCGATCAGTCTCCAGAAGTCGTTGGTGTTGTCGCTGCCGTCCAGGCGCAGGCGCAGGCGGATGCCCATCATGCCCATCACCGTTGCGATGCAGACGGAGTTGGAGTTGCGCGGGTCCCGCGCCTCGAGTTTCATGCCTGCTTTGAATTCGTTGGACGGGGGGACTCTGGACTGCAGAGGGACGCGCGGAATACATGAGACAGGACAGACATCTGCACACACGTCTACGCAAGACCAACAAAATCGGCAAAACGATCGTAGGACCTTAAAAACATAAATTAAAACAGCTACCTGTTTGAAGCAAGTCGGTGACGCTGCGATAGAAGACGTCTCCCTCAGATAGTCTTCCCAGCTGAACGGTTCTATCAACAAACACAGCAGAAAATAAATGCTGAGATACCGAGACAAAGCAACGAGTACTAGCCACAACTGAGCTTAAACGTCCAATAACTAACCACCAAGTGAAGATGCTTACGGTTACATGCTTATATATACTCATCATCCACTTTTCAGACAGAGTTTTCATGTTGGTTTCATGTTTATGGAGGCTGTGAGCGCTTATTTTGACATGGGTTCTTGTTAACCCAACAGCAGTTTATTTACATCCAATAACACAGAAGTGAAGGCAAAACCCGCTGAGGCTCATTGGCTAATAAGTCAAACAGATTTCATTTGGATGAGTGATGAAAGGGCCGACAAAGGAGGGGAAGCGGTTTGAGATCAGAGATACCAACCGTTGGATTTGTCGAGGGCAGAGCCTGCTGAGATGCTGCTCCGTCTTTCCTTCTCCTCTTTCTGATCTGGAATCAAAAGATGATTGAGACACTCGTCAGGGTTTTCTTTTTTTTTTTTTTTTTTTTTTGGGGGGGTTGACGCGTAGGCTGCAATTACTGCTGCACAAAACACGGGATTGAAGCAGTTCAAGGCGAAAAGGAAATGAATCCGACGTGCAAAAACAAAAAAGAAAAGAGGGAGAAAGAAGAAGAAGAAGAAGAGCCTAATTAATTGAGGCAAAACATCAGTTTAGACGTCGGGAGGGGCCTACCTCTGTGTGGTGTTCGGCCCATGATGAGCGGAAAGTGCTGCTGCAGAGGACAGGGAGGCTTTTAACGGCTTTTACCTACACCCAACCGGAGAGGAGACCGATTAAACCGGGGGAACCACATCTTTAAACAAATGGACGCATTTAAGGTAAAATGCAGTTTAGATTCAGGCCGTGGTAAATTCCAACTCTGCTCGAGTGGACGATACTTGAAGAGTCCTCTTACACCTGCTACATTAGGGTTAGGGTTAAAAATACGTGATGAATCCCTCGTAACCAGGTTAGGACGGATCTCTGGCAGGGATTAAATGTTAGTACTTTTCTAATACCTAAAGTGCCAAAGTTACCTAAAAACACAGCTGCACATTTGCTACAACGCACATTTCTCGTTATTCTCAATTATTATTACAGATCGCACAGCAAGGATGCATTCCTTCTAAAATCCCTCTGCTTTTCTGGCCTCACATTGGTTGAAAGGTGTTGCTCAGCAAAGATGACTCAGATTTCAAATAATCTACAACATTTATGCATAAAACGATATCCTAAAATCCATTTGGTGCTTTATCCTGGCTCTATTAACATGGAATCCCGGGTTTTCCAGCTAGAGGAGACCTGAGCAAAGTCCGGCTCCATGTGAAAACAGCTGAAGACAAAAAACGTCCAAAATCACACGATAAATCTTCCAGAAATTAAGAAAAGACTCCGGATAACGCGAGTCAAATCTCCGAAAGAGGCGACGTCTCCTGTTGTTTTTTTGCATCTGAAGCGTTGCTCTCCCTCCATCTGAGGACTCCCCCCCCCACCCACCAACACCACCCTCGGCAGCGAATCCCATTGAGCCAAAAGGAGCCATAAAGATTCCAAGCTGCCATAAAAAGCCATTAAGGATGTGGATGTGGGGGCGACATGAAAAGGAAAAGGAACACGGCTCTGCTGCTCGTGGAGCTGCAGACGCGCTTGCAGGTCCTCTGTCTGCCTCACTCAACGGGCCCCCCAGTCGCCCCCAGACCAGGAACTACTTTGCTTTTACTGCCTCCATTTCCACCTCAGGAGCAAATAAACGACCTCACAGATGCCCTAGAGTCTACAGTCCACATAAGTTGACTTTATATTATAAATCCTTTTATTCTTGTTGCTTTTTTTTAAGTAGTGTTTTTTTTTAAATTTCAAAATAAAGTCAGATATTTTTAGTATTTTTCAGAGTAATACTTAAAATAATACAAAAAAATAGAAATTCAGAGGTCAGTATAAGATAAGATAAGAACATCTATGGTGAGCTAAAATATCAACAAAATGACTTGTTATAATATCTGCACAGACAAAGTATCTGGCACATGTGAACTTTTGTGGTGGAAAACAAACTGATCTGACTCTCATTTATTCATTAAAATCCAAACACACTCGACTCATGACGTTTTGATGATTTTCCACTTTTATGTGACACTAATAACGATATCTTTGTTTTTACACTGTCAGAAAGAGAGATTTACACAGCTAATACAAAGTTAATACTGAGTTAATACTCAAAATCAAACTTGATGGATTTGCACTGAAAAGATTAGTCAGTGATCCAGTCAACAATTACACAAACTGGAGAAATGGTGAATAATAATCAATAATTAATCACTTTTTCAACAATATCTGTTGATAATTAAGGAAGGTAATATAAGCACAATTACAATAATTAAAATAATGCAGTGGTGTATGTGTGTGTTGCTTTAACATGTCATTATTAAAATTAAAAGTTAAGATTTTTTTAAATTGTTTTTTGGTTGTTGTTTTTTCTGTATATATATATATATATATATATATATATATATATATATATATATATATATATATATATATATATATATATATTTATGATTATATAATATGATGTGATATGATATATGATATGATATGATATGATATGATATGATATGATATGATATTTCATGTCATCAGGTGTTTCCAAAGTTAGACCATGACAGGATGATTTAAAATGTATTTTCAGTTGACTTCATTTGGACATTAAAACAAAATAAAGATTCATTACTGATAAAAATGTTCTGTTTAGAAAGTAAAAGAAAACGAGGGAAAAGGTCCCTTAAAATAGAATTATGTTAAAAACTAAACCTCAACTATTTTTATATATTATGCATCTTTTCAGCCCTTTGCTAAATTAACAACTAATCCTACTAATAATAATAATGATTACTATTTCATTTTTGAAAAATGGATGCTGCTCTAGATTTCTGCATAACGATTTTTCTTTTATTTTCAAAATGCAAAGCAGAACAAGTATATTTTTGTTTTATGTGTGGATAAAATATATTAAAAATGTTGGGGGAAACCCTGACGACAGTGTTGATGTTTGTCAAACAATCTCTTAGAGTAATTTCGAAGAGTTTCACAATCATAACTCTGAGCAAAACGAATCATTTTATGAAATTATTTCAGAATGAGTTGAACCACATTGGGATCCACGGGACTGGTGTGTGTCAGAATATATTAAATATAGATTTGAAACTCTCGTAAAACATTCAAATAAATGGCTTCGTGAGATCCAACTATTTTTCCAGAAATAACTTCAAGGCTTCCTTTAAATTAAAGGACACTTAAGTGACGAGCCATTCATATTATAAAGATGATTTGTGTTTAATTATCATTTTATTATTGTGTTGGTTCTAATTCGTACCACATTAAAGCTTTCATGAAGAGGCCGTTCTGGAGCAGAAGATGTCTCCTCATCCTCTGAAAACATGTGAGTCCAGATGAGCCCGGGCTCAGGACTCCCAGTATTCGCTGGTGTTTTCAGGGCCGGATCACATTACTGCTGAGAGCCGGAGGGGTGTGACTCCCTGCAGGGCGTCACCTCCACCATGTGAACTTATAAGAAATGGGTTTCAAACCAGCAACTTTCATCACCAAACACCCCCCTCCCCTTCTCCCAGTGCGCACATAGTTGCATCCCGGCTCCGTCCCGCGACGCCAACTAGTCACCGGGTTTGTTTGCAGCAGCCGGGGATAGATTCCATGCAAAAGGGACGTAACGCATTTACGCTTTACGGTCACATTTTGTGGGCGGGACTGTGTATATGTCTATGGATCTGAAGGCTCGGAACTGACGTTCGAGCTGCGGTCGCGGTCCTGCAGCAGAACGGAGCCGACGTAAACGCTGCGATAGCTGCAGCGGAAAGGAGGTAAACAGACGGCAGAAGACACATCTGCACACTTGCATGTTCCTGCTGGAACGCTGGTGCGCACCATCTCTCCACCCGCACGGACGCCCCTGTAAATACGCACTGCCGTCTGCGCGGCGGCGCAGCCAATCCGGCCTCCTCCGAGCGCACACACGCGAACACAAGCTCGGAGCGAGAGTAATTACGAGATATGAACCGTACCGACCGTCTGAAGAGGCTGTTTTGATGGAGGAGTCCTCACTTTCTAGCAGATGCATGCCGCCATATTCGCTGCAGCTCCGCGCATGTCCACAGCGCAGTGCTGTAATTCACATTTTTCCACCGGTGCACTCTCTCTCTCCCTCTCTCTCTCTCTCTCTCCCTCTCTCTCTCTCTCTCCCCGTGTCACGCACACAAAAGACACACACAAGGGTAGAAATTGATTATCAGTGGTTTTATGAAGACGGATATCGTTCTCTCTCCACTTTGTGACGAAGCCGCACGTGTGCTGGAACGATTTCCTTTCAAATGATTTTATTTATTTTATTTTTTTTTACATGGGGCGATTTATTTCGCCGCTTGTAGAGGGGATGTGAGCGACAGACGACTGCAGAAGGTCAGGTTTATGACAGGCTGCTAATCAAAGAACGGTGACTCTAAAACGCATTAGGAGATTAAACCGTCGCATTACAAATGGGCAGTTAAGGAAAACTCAAAAGGGTGAGATTATCCCTGGATTGACTGCTTTGATTCGATGCAAGAAGTGCCACAAAGACTTTACAGCATCCTTCTGCCGTGGTGCCGTCGCGCTCACTCAACCAGGAGATGACCTGCGATTATTAATACACCGGCAATAAGAATCTATTTTCGATAGATTATGTTTTAAAGGTTAATGCGCGGTAATTCTCGTAAAACCTCATCCAGCTCCAACGGAAGCCTTAATCTGGTTTGAGTTAGTTTTAATCAGGCCAAAAGCGTCAGGGGCTCAACCCGGGCCAAAGAAGTTCTGTATTGCGACTAGTGTGAAGATCTCTGACTTTGAAGCATTCCAGTGGTACATCGCAGATTAACCTGCCAATAACATGTCTGTGACATCACTGTTATTATAAGGAAGAGGGTTGACGGTGCAAGGTGCGCTCCTCGCGGCTGCAACCTTTAATGTGAAAAAGAAAATGCATTTTAAAATCCGCCGATATAAAATCGCCCGAGTGTCCCTGTACATTCACCAGTTCCGCCGATTTCGCCAATTAGTGCTTGAAGGGGAGGTGTAGGTGTAGGTGGGGTGGTGGTGGTGGTGGTGGGGGGGGGGCAGAGAGCTTGGGAGCAGCAAGCAGCACCGACGCCCGCACGACGCCGCGCGTAAAGGTCCTAATTGGAAGGTCATTTTTTGGGGGGGGCTCGGTTTGCAGTTGAGGCCATTGGCACCGCAAAGTTTTATTTATCACAGCCGAGGATGGCACCAGCAGTGCTGGAACGCGCGCTCGTCCGCGTTCCTATTGGTCGTGCGCAACGTCGCTCACGGGAATGATGCTTTTTTTTTTCCCCTCTCTCTCTCTCTCTCTCTCTCTCTCTCTCTCTCTCTCTCTCTCTCTCTCTCTCTCTCTCTCTCTCCTCTCTTCCCTTTGCTGCTATAACCAGCTGATGCTGAGGCCATGAACGCGGAGGCTCCAAAGAACTACGGATGGTATGGATACCCCTTCACCGGCGCAGTCTCTGCGGAACCGTCCTCGTCTCCATCCAGACATTGAGTAAGTCCACATTTGATCGTGTCACGATGCAGGCCCGGGCTTCCCCCCCTCTTCCATGTCGCTCCACATGATGTTTCTTCGTCTCCTCGGCTCAGTATTTTCAGGGGGGGGGGGGCAAGACGCTGTCTTGAGCTTTCTCTCACCTCACACATACGACAGGTGACACCAGGAGGTAAAAGCCCTGGATATATATTTTTTTTAATTAATTTTATTTATTTATTGCGTTTTGTTTTATGTCATTCAGCGCGATTTGGTGTGTAATTGCGGGGTTCTGGGGGGGCTCCTTGCGGATCTTGTTGTGCAACACTGTCGTGAACACGGGACCGTGAACTGGGCTTGGGTATAATTTATGCACTGGTTGCTGTGTAGGCTGAGAAACGCGTGGACGAAGGTGGAATGATGGTGCGCTCCGCAACGCAGCGATGAGAGAGACGCAGTTTCGGTGCAGAGAGAGGCAGGATTACTAGTCTCTCCCTCTCCCTCTCTCTCTATCTCTCCCTCTTCCTCTCTCTCGCCTCATCATCTCGTGCACGTGGAACGACGCACGCACCTGCCTGTTAAATTTACGTTCCAAAAGTGCCCTGTGCACGCATTCGCCGCCAGGCTGCGAGGTCCGCGTTTTGCACGGGTTTATGGGCACCTCAGCCAGCTCTCTGCGCGATGGCAACATGGGGGGGGGCAGCAGTTTATCAATGAGCAGACCCTGATGGGATCATTTTAGAAAAAAATGTTCAGAAACACGCAGAACGGAGAGTACCCCCACCCCCCCCCCCCGTTTTTTTTTTTTTTTT
This sequence comes from Lagocephalus sceleratus, assembly GCA_911728415.1. Lineage (NCBI taxonomy): Eukaryota > Metazoa > Chordata > Actinopteri > Tetraodontiformes > Tetraodontidae > Lagocephalus > Lagocephalus sceleratus. Next base: position 7,820,466 of record CAJVRN010000017.1, on the reverse strand, counting down.
TCCAGTTCCAGGCTCAACATATTCTGTCGAGTAAGACGCAAAACCGTTCTCTCCCCAGCGGCAGCATTATCCAAAACTGACTGGCAATAGATGGCCTCCACCTTATCACTTCCCTTGGAGTGTACGCTGCATAGGAAAACGCCCACACGGACACATGAGCCAAATGAACATTTTTTTCCCCCTCTTCTTCTTCTTCTTCTTCTTCTTCACTGCTGAATAAATCAAGTGCTACGCAAATGATGATAGACTCATATTGTGAGAAGCTCTGCTGGTTCCAATCCAACAGCCTTTGTGTTACACAACAGACATTCGATAACTACAGAGTTTTCGCTCGGGTTTGAAAAGTAGACCTTCTGTATAAATCCTCTGTATCTGTTGTGGCACCTACTCTTCAAAATTTCAGATTTCTTTTTTTTTTCTTCCTATTTTTGAAGCACTGCCTCAGTAGATTAGTCGTCTGCAACAGTTTTCGTGGAATCAAATTTGCCTTTCCCCACCTGTTACTGATTGCTACTACTGGGGGTGATTCCTTTAATCATGATAAATCAAACGGAATGATTTATGTGCACAACGTTGTGTCTTTTACTGTAGGGGTTTTCTTAGACTGCATTCGCTCAAATTTTCCATGCCTTGCTGATCGGATCTCAGTGGACCTGCAACAGGGTTCTGATTTCTTTCTGACCATCAACCAATGAGAGCAGTCAGTCGGTCTGCTGTGGCATTACGCAGCAAAGAGTACAAAGGAGAACATTACAGGTTAATGCTTCGTGGGACTCCCAGCATCTGTGCAAAAAGCTATTGGAAGTTCACGCAGACTCGGTCCCCACTTGACAGGCACTTTTGGCATCTTCGGATCTGACAGGGAGCGGCGGGACGAGATGAATTCATGATTTAAATATGACCTCCAAGAAACTCCATCCTGCACATTAGTGTGCCCGTGCGGTGTCCACCATCTTTGCCAGGAGCTGCTGTTCGCGTCTGATGGATCTGAGAATAATGGTCCATTCTGATATTTCTGTTGTTTGTCCTCCCCCTCCTCCAGGTACTGCGAGGAGCTCCGGGTAGGGATTCGAGACAGGAAGCCCCCAAACATGGAATGAAGGGAATTCTGAGAGCGGCGGGAGAGTTCTGTAGTTTCCAGAAAAAAAAAAAGTGATATTATTGAAAAAAAAAACAAACAAACAGAGGAAGAGGGTGGATGAGAGAAAAGGAGTGAAGATGGGCCCCGATCAGATGCTGGCTACGTCTCTCCTGAGCTCCACGGTTCGCGCCATCAGCCATCGCTCAAAACAGGACTCCCCTCATTAAAACCCAAGAGCTTATTTCATCTGCAGGAGGAGCCCCCACCCCTCTGTGATGTGATGAATAAGTTTGAAGTCCTTGGCATTGTGGGAGAAGGTGAGTGGTGGTAATGCATATTTATAGATCACGTTTCCGACAGACGTCCGTAATTGTGGACGCTGATGTCACGGTCCATCCTTCTCATTGAATTACTTCCATCATGCTGGAACACACTCACTTCATTACTCTGCATATGATAAGGTTGGACTGATGGATATTTCAAGAACATAATGTACTTTTTTCAAATTTATCAAGTATCTGATATCATTCAGGGGTTTGTTCTCCATTAGCGGGTGAGATTCAGTCACGTCCAGTGGTGAAGAAGCAGACTGAGGGATGAAGTAATGGAGTGAGCCACATTCCTGCTGTTGAAGTTTGGTGCTACAAGCTGTTGAGAGCCTGACAAGATTCCAATAAATAGTTGTAATTACATGCATAAATGATAAAAGCTGTAGTTGATGAACAACTGATAGGAAAGAAAAACTTCCAAAGATAAGGATTGAGACACTTATCCAGTTATGTCACACATGCAAGGGAATATATTTAGTATTTTTATCACCTCTTTTGAGTCACTCATTGAAGCGTTAATGGAAAGTTGCAAGTGTACATCTGTTTATATCAGTCATGAGCAAACTATGGCCCCTTGGGATTTGCCGTTTGGCTCAACTTACTTGTCTTTAATCATAATAAAATTGCGTTCATTTTGATCTTGATCTAGCCTGAGCCAACGTTTCCAAATGCACATGAATGCAGCGTCACTCTCAACTTCACTTTTTCGCATCGCACATTGAGCCCTTCTGTAGAAATCATCACAGAAAACAAAAGCGGGCAGAGAGTGCCGAGCGGCTAATAAGCAACAAAATACATCTCCACGGATGTCCGATCAATGGCTGGAGGTCTGATATGCCAGGAAACCGTTTGCAGGTTTAAAAGAATACAAAATTAGTTTGCAATGAAACATGGTAACTATGCTGGCAGGCAAGAAACGAAATGTGAATGTCTCTACTGTTATAAAGTAAATGCATTTTCTAAATGATTTATACAATAATCCATGCATATTAAAGGCCAAAACAGTTATATAATGGCTTTTACATGTCATTTACATCAGTTCACATAAATACTCCATCCATCTGCATCTTGCCCCCCCCCCCACGCACTTTTATAACTGAGTGTGGCTTCGCGAGTCAAAACTTTGTCCACCCCTGTTTTATGTCAATGTCTAATTGTATTCTGCCAACTAACAAAACCACAGTTGAGAAATCAGCATAGCATTAAGAAAGAAGGTTGCCGTAGTGACGCAAAAACTGGGTGAAGGTCAAGTTTGACACCAGAAAACAAGAGAATATCGGCACTTTATGAAAAATGCATGGCTAACTGAAATATACATTTAAAAAAAAAAACAAATAAGCACAGTGAACAGAATGCGCTGTCAAAACAGTTACAACACATTTGTCTGTAGCTTTTGAGGTTTTCTTGTTTCACATTCACTCAGATGAATTTCTGTGAGGGTGGCTGCATTAACATCAGTTCATGCAGAGGAATCCCCAACTAATGTCTGACTTAAGCTCGAAGTGCATTGGTGAACCAGAACTCTATCCTGCAGTGTGCAGCAAACATTATGATGGTTGGTTGTTCCATCATGGGTTTTTTTTTTTGTTTTTTTTTGTACTCAAACATCCCTTTGAAAGTGCCAGTTTGGTCCATAAATAGCATCGGAGCACCAATTCTCACTAGGGAGCGGATTTGTGGGAGTTGGAGTCGCTCTGTCTTGCACATGTGTTATCTAAATTCAAATTTATAGTCAAATTAATCATGAAAATGAGCTAATCTGAATAAACACTTTGATTTTGACAACTTGCCAACAAAAACTAGAATTCTATTTGGAAACAGGCCGTTTTATGTAGTGAGGGGCAGCAGATGGGTGTGTGTGTGTGTCTGGTCCTCACTACATCAGAGCCCCTGTTTGAAGGTTAAGACGTGGGTTAGAATTAGGTTAGGGTCATTGTTAGGAGCATTCACGCTTGCGGCCATCTCACCTGTTAACTCTGTTTCTCTGCTGTTGTTTCTCACTGTTCTTGTTTTGTAGAAGCTTGTTCAAAGTTCACAGAACCCTACTGTAACAGTAATGATGAAAGGTGACTCGGCCTCACTTATCACTGATCTTTTCTTCGTTTCTCTGCTCAGGAGCATACGGGGTGGTGCTTAAGTGCAGGCACAAGGTAAGATAATGATTCTTAAACACCCAACTGCCATTTATATGCAAATACCAACACATATTGGGAATTCTTGTACTGTGATTCCAGATAAACACAATTTTAATGATGATACAGGTTGCAACCTGCAGAAAGATGAAATGGCTTAAGTGCTTCACCCTGTTCGTGGCCTTTTCATCTCTGATCCGAAAGGCTTCTCCAGTTGTAAATAAAATTATTAATGTCACGTGTGCAGGGGTTAACGACTCCTGGGTAACAGCTCCCAGGTGACAGTCCCATCACAGGGTTACAGCCTACACCCGCTCGCTGTTGGGTCTTTTAGAGGAGAAGACTTTCAGATGAGGGGTGAAACCTCCTCAAACAGGATAATAGCGCAGTTTTCCCCTCATTAAAAATTAAAACCTCTGCTGTTGGAATATTGTTGGAACAGGTTTGACATGTGTAACTTTTGTTTTGGGGGCCCAATGGATGATTGAGACAATATTTCTTTAATAAATTGCTGTTTAAAGAACTGCTGCATGCGCATGTGGATGGAGCATTAGATCCTTGACTTCTAAATCAAGCGCGGTCGGCGTTTGACTGCAGCATTTCAGAGATATTTTGCTGCCATAGTTCTGCTGTGAGAGCTTCATTTGTTCTGTTCAGCATGTTGATCAGGTTTCAGTTCATGTGACAATGAGGTTACTTGCTCACATTTTCTAACATATTCAGAGGAGGGAGGCTGTGCCACTTTTTTTTTGTTAAAAAAAAAAAAAGGATTGCAACGTGTGCTTAATGCGTTTGGTATTCATGAAGGAATTCCTGGGCTGACGCATCCCATGACTCCATGGCCAGTCCGTTGATGAGTAAAACGGTAGTCCGTTAATGAAGTTTAGAACTCATCGGGTCATCATCTCTGAAATGTCCTTATACTCCTTTGACTCCTTGTTCCGATAAAGTAATCATTGCTTTTTCTCATGAATTACCATATTGCTTTTGCTAACAGTCACAGACACTTTTTTTTATATGAGAACTTAAAGTTCCTCTTATTAAGTTAAAAAAGGGAAATTCCTTCAACTATTTTTAGTAAATTTATATTTGCTCACTGAACCTCCTCTGAAGAAGTTCATTTTCAAACACACTGTTAGAGTTTAAAACTGTATTGAGCTGTTTAATTTTCTAAATGTCATTATTTAATATAGGTCTATAAATAACTCATAATATTTAATGTAGAAATACTTGGTGTTTCAGGGAAAAATGAATTTAAAATCAATGAGAATTAGGTCAATGGTAGATTACCATCGCTATTATCACCTCCATCCAAGGCCTCTTATTAAAGTCACTTTTAATAAGTTTAATCTAAATGAAAGGTGGCACAATTTCTGGCACATGTGACTCGTGCAACTTCAAGTAATTACACCTACATTTTAGACCACAGAACAATTATTATAGTCAGAAAATTCATACAAATATGAATGTGGGTTGAAGGGTTGCCATTCTTGCAGTCTCATTTCTGATCACCACATTCTGTAAAATCCGAACACCATAGATCCTTAAGTAAACAAACGGAAGCAGAAAATGTACTTACCGTTCTGGTATTTGCACAAACATGCAGAAAACAGGTGGGAATTGAACGAGATTTTCAGAAAATGGCAGGTTCGAGACACAGTTGTCCGGTCTGTCCCTTATCGACGACGCGAACAATTTTGGCCTCATCTCCGCAGTTCATCTTTCAGCACGAAGCCGCAAACTATACGTGCACGGTTCATGAATACATACCGTGGAACGTTCTGCTTCCAGAACCCTTCAGATAATGAAACCCTCTGCAGCCTTTTTTACGGTCAGCACGCTGCCGTCTAAACTGCCTCATGACCAAATTATTTTTACTGAAGCTCCAACACGATTCGTGTTAGTCAACAGGAACACTCGGAGTAGCGACGTTACTATAGTTTCTTTTACACAAGGGAAGCTCAGTCCATCACGCTGAAAGCTCGCCACTCTGGTGCTTGAGATTTTACAACAGGCTCCAGTAACATATTGCTCGGTTTAACAGCACATACATTATTTGTAACTGTCAGGGTAGTATCAGAGGACATGACTGGTCCTGAGCATTGCAGAGATCAGTTGTTAAGAACACTCACCAGTGTCAGGCTATAAAAAAAAAAAAAAAAAAAAAAAAAAAAAAAAACACAGTGGTGCATTGGCCTTTTAGATGTGACTGGTAGCACTTACGTGTAAGCATGATGTGTCTGAAATATCGCCACGGCGCCTGGATAACCCGACCGTACACGGACCAGAGAATGACAGGCGCACATCTAAAACCCTCACGGGTGGTTAAATAAATGAGGACTGGCCACCCTTAACTAAAGCTCAGCGCTCACCTTGTCAGGAGCACCTTCAGTATCTCCGAGCCCCCTCCCCCAACCGTGCCCTCCCCGGTCAAATCAACCTCCATGCATTCGCCGCCTCCCCGGTCCTGCGGACGCGGCGAGTGTGTGTTTATAACCAGCCTTTGTAAGGCGGCTTGGATGTATTTTGATCCGAGCTATCTGCTCGCCTCCATGGCTGCAGCATGCTGTTTTCATTTGTGCTTCAGTTGACAATCTGGGTGACCAGATGTTACTGGCTGTGATACTGGGAAATCGGCGGGAGGCACAATTACACTGGGGGGGGAAAATAAATAAATTGAAAGGAAGACACATTTCAAAGGGTTTATCCACTGCATAAAGCATCAACCGAATTTAACCTGTTGGGTTATCCTCATGGTCATTTTGTGGTTCACAGTAACAACCTGGACTTACCACCATTTTGTTTTGTCTTTTTTTTTTTTTTTTTTTAATGCATTATAAAACACATCATGGCTGAGGCTAATTCATCCTTCTCCCATTCCACTCTCACGATTTTCTTTAAATGTTCAACCCTTCCTATTTTACTACAAAAATGGTGCCAGTCTGGCTGGTTTGTTTTAAAAATAAGTCAGCGAACGACCATGGGACCATCTATCATAAATGAATGAACTGGTGAAGCCTCGTGGATGAGAGGCGAAACGTCTCCGTGACACTCAACCAGTCCATTTGCTATGATTCAACTACTAGAATCTCTAGAAGCAATTTAAAAAAAACAAACAAACTTCTTCTTTTTCTTCATTTTTGCATCATTATTTGATGAGTTGTTCTGCACGCAGGTCAAACAAGGACGTAAACTACATTTTGTCTTACATTTAAGGTCATCTTAAACCTTTGATCAGTGACCATTGGCGACGCCAATAAGGCGAAAACAGTTTTGAAGTTACTGGGGAAAAAAAATGTGTTTTTGTTCTGTTTATCCACTGTGAACATTAAAGGAGCATTGAATCAGATCTGATGTCAGTGTTGCGTTCACTCTGGAGTCTCCGCAGCTCATTTGTGCCTTTTATTCACTTCCTGCCCCACATTCATCCAACGGAGCAGAAGTTCCCCTCAACGCGCCATGTTTCATGAAAATTTAACATGAACCATAAATTATACACAGGCAGTAAAATCCTGAAGATGCACATGTTTGCATTCCACCGTCATGGACAGGATGACACATGACAGTGAGAGAAACAGCCATCTGAGGGTTTTTAAGCTTGAAAACCTGCCTTAGTGCTACACATCTTTAGAAAATACAGGCATTACAAATGAAAATACCCCCCCCCAAAAAAAGTGCCCAATCGTAATGACTTTGGAAAATGTCAGCAGGCTGATAAACGACAATATGTCACTGTTATGAAAATGCCAGGAACTGCGTCATTTGGTGAAAAGATGTGTAGGGGAAAAATAGAAGCTGGGAGCTAGAACTGCTTGAAAAAAAAAGCTACCAAACTTTTTGGAATGATTGGCGATTTGTTCTCAGGTTGTTGTAATTGTCCAATTATCAGCACAAATTATAAAATAACACTATTTTTAAAGGATTGAGATATTCATGTGTGTATTAGTTGTTCTTTCATCTATTCTTCCTCATGTCTGCCCGCCGACTTCTTTATTGACCAGCTGCATGATTGTAATTTACCAGAGGGGGCTCTTTTACCTCACCTATGGACAGTCTAAAAATCATTTCTACGTGCAGCAGCGGACCACTGCACTGCAAGCGAGCAGTTATTTTTGTTTTCCGAAGCAGGGCAAGAAAAAAGAGAAAAAGTGGCGGAAGAAAAAAAAAAAAAAGATGTTGAGCAGTGCATGCGTGTGCGATGGAAGAGGGCGGCAGTCCATATGTAGCCGGCCCTGGTGGTAAATGGGTCACCCTGTTAGGAGGGCGGACCTGAGAGGATAACGGAGACCGTGAGCGCTGGTCTAACAGCCAGTCAGGTGACTCTTGGCTGCGCCACCAAGAAATGAAGCGCGTCCTAAATGTGTGTTCCTTGATAGAGCATTTACACTTTACAGTATTGGTGTTCCTTTGATGGAGCCTTTAATTAGTCCAGTGGAAGGCTGCTTTCATTTCTGCAGCGTTGCTTCTGCCACTTTGTGGAAGTGTTGTATTAGTGTATGTGGGTGTGTGTATGGGGGCTTATGTGTTATCCTGAATTTATGACAATAACACAACCTACACGCGAGCCCGTGTTTCCTGGCACCTATATGGTATCTTTAGTCTGTGCTGCTAAACTGATATGTTAATTACTTTGTGGTAATTGATTAACCGACTGATTATATATTGATTGTTTAATCTCACAGAAATACCTGGCGTGTTTCAGTGTAGATTCTAATCGAATTTTTTCTTTTTGCATTTGTTTTAAATGATTTTTATCACAGGAGATGACGACATAAAACTGTTATATTACTCATTTTAATTCATATTATATAAGTCATACAAGTCTGTATTTATTTCAGTGTACACATTTACATCTTTCTCATTTATTAGTACTTGAAATATAAGGCATGGTTAATAGTTTATGTCGGTTTACCAAATACTTACTGACATCAGCAGTGGCTGTAGACCATTGCTCATGGTGTGTGCTTTGCTAAAATATTAATTGCTGATATTTACGGTATGTCTGTGGAAATATTATAAATATGAGTCCTGACACCCAGAGGCTCATTTTCTAAGAGAAACAAAAGAAGAAAGGAAAGAAAATAATTTTGTTATTTTTAGATGCTCTGATTCAGATGTGGTTCTGAAGGCAATCCCAAAGTGCTGCACCAGAGCGGCAAATATCACACGTGGTCGCATTTTATTTTGATTGACGAACGGAGCAGACCTCTCAACGCAGCATCGCATCCAAAAGTTGAGGACACGGTGAACTGGCTTTGATTGTATGTTGTAATTGTCTATTGGAAACAGTCTCCAGCCGCATGTATCAGATTTGATAATGATAGACACCATGACATCGACTAAATGCTAATTTATGGTTTAGGAGAAGGCATGAAAATGGGGTTCACATTGTATTGACCAGCAATGAAGCACAAAAAAAGATGGAAAAGAGGCAACAAAACCCATTTATACAAAAATGCTAAAGGATTTCTTGTGTCCTGTAATCCTATACAGTTAGGAAGAAAACTGTTGACTTGAGTGAATACATACTAAAACTGAATTTTAGTTGAGGAATTCTTTCAAGTTTTCTTTCAAAGTATAAATTGAGCAGTCTGCATTATAACGAAATGTCCAGGTGAGGTAATTTGTTGTTAAAATATGTTTCACCTGGGATGCAGCCAGGTGACTGGTGTGATCCGTTGGTAAAAGTTCCAATAGCACTCATTTACCCTGACCTAACCCTGCTTCTATGCGTGATCCCACCATCAAATCGGAAAGAAAAACACTTCTATGTTGGAACTTTACATTGATGGCTTGAATCATAGTGGTGCTCCTGCATCAGCCTCATTTTTGCAGCGAGATCAATCGACGAACTGAAAGCTGGAGGATTGCACATGAACTGTGCCAAGGATGCTGTAGGCCTTTTGCATGCGAGTACAGTGCATAAATAAAACGAGAGCATTGCGTTCTTCTGTCGGTTTTTCCTGCAGCTTCGACCATTTTCTTTTTCCTTTTTTTTTTTTTTTCCTTTTACGTTCCCAGTGGGCTTTTGGCTCACTTTTCTCCTTCCTTTTCTCACCTCTCACTCTGCACTTGTGATGCATATTTCTGTCTTTATAGGAGACCAATGAGCTGGTGGCCATTAAGAAGTTTAAAGACAGTGAGGGTGAGTGAGGGAATGGGGACGGGGGACAAGTGGGGAGGGGAGGGCAGGTGGGTGGAGAGGAAAGGTGTGTGTATGTGGGGGGGTAATAATATCTTCTCTCTCTCTCTCTCTCTCTCTCTCTCTCTCTCTCTCTCTCTCTCTCTCTCTCTCTCTCTCTGTCACTCTCTCTTTCACAGAAAATGAGGAGGTCAAGGAGACGACCCTTCGGGAGCTGAAGATGCTCCGGACCCTGAAGCAGGACAACATTGTCGAGCTGAAGGAAGCGTTCCGCAGGAGAGGGAAACTCTACCTGGTCTTCGAATATGTTGAGAGGGTCAGTCCAGCAACAGCAAGAATTCCTACATTATGTCATCTCTGGAAGTTTAGGCCTGCTGAGCCTGCTCAGTTAAGCGTGGAAAAGAAAAGAAAAAAAAATCACCATGGCAACATACTGTATGAACTATGCTGTTTATAATGGTATTCCCCACTGTGTTGCCAAGGTATCCAGCCAAGTGTCTATTTCTTGACAGGTTTTATTTTCATGCAGTCCTCTTGTCGCTCTGGTGGAGTGTCCCCTCTCGCACCCTGCACAGTGCATGCGAGGCAGAGGGAGGAATCCCCCTCCATAAGAGTTTTTAAGGAAGCGCGTAGCTTTATTTTAGACTTAAAATCCTCAACTGTGGCGCTTTTTTTTTTTTTTTTTTTTTTTTTATGGTTCAGAACATGCTGGAGCTCTTAGAGGAACACCCCACCGGCGCCCCACCCGATAAGGTCCGCAGCTACATCTACCAGCTCATCAAAGCGATCAACTGGTGCCATAAAAATGAGATCGTCCACAGAGGTCAGTCAGCTTTCTCTATTCTTCTCCTCCAAAAGAAGCCACCCTGCAAAAATGCGCAACTCTGTCCTGAGGGTTTACCTTTGAACTCGTGCATTGTCACTCCTGTTCCGGTGTTTGCTGCATTCAGATGGTTTAATATCCCATTTGACATTTAAGCATGTTTAGCACCCCACTTCTCACTGGTACTATTTACTGGTGCGGAAACTTTGAGTAGCTGCTTTTTGTGATCGTTAACGACCTTTTCCCCCGTATCTCTCCTCAGACATCAAGCCCGAGAACCTTCTCATCAGCTCCGATGACATTCTCAAACTCTGCGATTTTGGCAAGTTTTGATGTCATTCTGTCTCGTTATTCTCAAGAAGCCTTTGTCTTTAATTACAGGTTGCTTTTTTTTTTTTTTTTCCAAGGCACTGGGGGGAGGTTCAATTATTTTTACACGCAAATTAACTGCTATTTTCCTGAACAGTATCTGCGATTCATTTTTAGGTAGTTTTATTTCTCAGGTTCGACTTCCTGTGAAAAATATCACCATTACTTTATCACCTTGCGAACATTTGTCAAGCTGACTAATTTTGCCACACAGACGCAGTCAGCCGGCAATATAAACCTGCCATTTGCCATCTTAATGAATGTGCAGGAAAAAAGCTCGAGAGAGAGAGAGCGAGAGTCATTCAAATGTTAAACTGACACATTTCTAGTGGGCCTTGTTGTTGACGCAGTGCTGGATGAGAATTACCGAAATCGCAGGGTCGTCGATCTGGTTTGATAATGCAACCTCGCTGAGTCAGCAGGGGTGAGATTTATTATTATTCAGCGCTGAAGCTGTTTATTGGGTTTTTTTTGTTTTTTTGTTTTTTTTTCCCCCCCTCTGCTTTTCATGTCCTGCAACCAGTTAAAAGATGGTGGGGGTGAAAGTTTTGGTGTTGCTGTAGCTGCAAGAAGAGTTGCAGCGCTTCTGAATACATTATTGTTAATACTCAGCTGGTTATTATTTGCCTTCTTCAGGTTTTGCTCGTAACCTGTCTGAGGGAACAGATGCCAACTACACCGAGTATGTGGCCACGCGGTGGTACCGCTCGCCCGAGCTGCTGCTGGGGTAAGCGCGTGTGTCAGACCTTTGACTGTTTTAAGGTTTTATTACACTCTCTAACTGCGCGCATTCACATTGTGCGCGAGCTGAGGTCTGTTTTGTTTTCCACCATGCAGTTCCATTCATTTCCCTAATTTGATTCTGGTCGCTCTGCTGTTTCTGATGCAATGCTGCACCGACTGTCCATTCCAGCTCAGACACAGCTGAATGTCATCGAGCTGCACTGCTGTAGCCTGATTTAGTAAATGCCCTGGAACATTTATCGAGACTGTGTTTGAATGCCACCCACTCAAATACTCTCTCCCTCCCAACACCACCGCTCCCCTGCTGCCAAATCTCTCACCATTCCTCACCAGACATCTCAGCACCATCCTCTCAGATAAACCATCTTCTTTATCAGCCAAGAAAAAAAAAAAAAAAAAAAAAGACAAAGCCCAGCGCCGATCCAGTTATTTTACTGGAGCCCTAATAATAAACATCATCACCAGCAAAAGTCTCATAATCACCTCCATTTACAGCTTCATCACATCTGCCCTCTCTCTTCCTCAGAGCTCCCTACGGAAAGGCGGTAGACATGTGGTCGGTGGGGTGTATCCTCGGCGAGCTGAGTGACGGACAGCCCCTGTTCCCAGGAGAGAGCGAGATAGATCAGGTGACCGCAACTGGGTGACTGGAAATTCATCAGCAAGCGCGTAAAAAGACAAAAATTCACAGTTACAAACCGTTGGACCGAAAACAGGCTCACTGAACAACGGGATTGACAGAATGTGAATTTGGAATCGTGCATCAAAGGGGCTTTATTTACTTATCTATTTATTTATTTATCAAGTCGCCCATCACCCATGCACGCATGCATAATTTCCTTTGCTGAGGGTCACGGGCTCTATCGGGAGCTAAACAGAGGCAGGGTTGAGCTCATTGAGACAGCTACAGCAGGCTAACAATGATTCCTGTCAGCACACTAACGAACCCAACAAGCATGAAATTGCTTTGTCACTGTGCAGCTTTTAGACTCTGAAAACACCGGAGCCAATTTTTGATTCACCCCTCTGCTGGCAGTCCTGTCGACTGCTGCTGAGCGTCACAGAGGCCAATTTTAGCATTGAAGTTAACAGTTGCTGAGGTGTCCTTTCAGTCCTTAGCAATAAAAGAAGGAGCACAACTCCTAAATAGCACTACAATCCCATTATTTACTTGACTTTCCTGGTTTCGATTGATTATTTTGTATTATTATTCAGTCTGCTTTTTAGTTTGAAAGCTACCTGTTCTCTTAGCTTTCAGATGATCCCATTATTTAATAATTTGAAGCCAAAGGATGTTTTTAAAAAGTGGAAAAAAAAGCAAACCAAATCAAAAGTAATTTGAAAAT